>JAYKKI010000120.1:1377500-1977500 GCA_039881145.1 Druceiella hillmani | reverse complement strand
TCGGTATTATTTAAATGTATCTAATGGGTGTATGAATAAAAACAAATTTGTCGTATTGTCTCAAAACATTTATTAAACTCGAATAACCGAACTACAAGTGTATAGCTGTCAAGCAGACGCTAATAAAAAAATTGTAATGAAATACCGGTTGCCACATTTTTTATTTTTTTACTAGGTAGATTAGAGATTATATTGTTAAGAGGTATTGTTTTTAAGGGAGGTTAACCCGGCGTCATAAAGGTTGGGTTATCAAACCCGGGATATTTTGTATTTGGATTTTGTAACTTTTTAATTAGACATTTAATGGTGCGGTAATTCTCAATTACTACGTATATGTTTCCTATATTTAAATAAGAAAGATAAGTATATTTTTCAAGATTTTCTTAGAATTTATAAATTATCTTTTTGCTACTATAGTGTAAAAATGTACTTTGCTAGGTTTCTAGTGTGAGTATTTTAATCCCAAATAAACAAAACGTTTTCTGTAAATTTTTCGGTCAAGATTAAAATCGGAACACATATTTATATATCACGACGGGTCACACGACGGGGTAAATGATTTATGGGTGTTTACTAAGCGACTGCGAACCGTTCCTTTAACCTTCAGACAGGCGCGCCAACAGAAGTTATTGGAACAATCGCACGTATCAAACTGATGTAAACTTACTCTCTTATGAACTATAACTTTCATAAAAGGAAATAATATACAGATAGAATTTCAGCAATAAATTTCACTTTACAAAAAATAAAAACAATTAATGGCTTTTCATAAACTAGGATTAATACTGGCACCTTTTATTAGAAATATGTATAATATCGGTATTTATGAAAATTAAGGCAAATAAGTATGGTAAAATATATCAAAAGAGATAATTTTATGCTCATTGACACTCAATTTCAATCTTTCTAGTGTGATGTTTTAGTTAAAAGTAATACCTAATGTATATATATATATATATATATATATATATATATATATATATATATATATACATATGTATATATATAAAAGTTTGTCACCTACTTTTCACTTTTGATACTCTTTTATTAGCTCGACCAATAAGTAACTATATAATGGAATCTACAAAACTAAATTCCCTTTTAATTGTTTTATCATAGTAATTGTGTGTAGTTCTTATGACAATACAAATTTTGTAAAATCTAAAAAATAGCCTTAAAATAAGAAAATACTAAAAAATAAGGGAATCTTTCAAATAAATTTTCACCCATAGCCAAACGTCGGAATAATTTAAAATTTTGCGCACGTGTCAAGAACTGATGACAATATAATAATTTAATGATATCAAAAAATCAGTCTTAAAAATATAAGACTATAAAATTAAAATAAATTACTAGTTTAAAAATTTAAAAAATATGCTTTTATACTGTACTAAAAGCAAAAAATTATTCTCAAACCTGTTTGTTCGGTTTCTTTGTTTACTCAGTAGACTTTAGTGTAATACATGTTTACTATCCGGAATAATAGTTGAATATAAAAGCGTGAGGTGATTTTTCTCAAAAATAAACGATTTTGCTTTTTAAATTAATATGATGGGAATGAAAATGCTGAAGATTTTAATTAAATTTCGAGAAAATACCCCTCACCCGTTTACACTCAAATATTATACTCAATAACAAACATGAAATAAATACAGAAAAGACAGGTTCGATAATAATCTCTATAAGCTACACGCTTTTATAAAAGCACATATTTTAATTTTTTTAAAAATTATTAAATTATTTTTATTTCGCAAGCAAAGCTTGCACCTCTTCGTGTTGAAAACACTACCTGATTGAATTGCTTCTCTTTTATTTTGAAATTTAGCCTCCCTCTTTTGAAATTTTGTTTTCAGTTCATCAGGCATCCTATTAGGCTCTTTAATATGTTACTCAAAAAGTTCAATTGCCAATAACTTCAAAAAATTAACCGTTTTATGTTTTTATTTCCATTTAATATTTCCATTGAACGCAGAATAAAGCATTACCATATTAAGCATGAAAAAATATAATCATTGGCCATCGTTTTGTATTTCTTACGATGTGTATTTCTTACAATGTTGACTCCACCTTTGGACATATTATAAAAACGAATGATATTAGACTTTTTTATCACTTGTATCTTCATTGATTTCATTGTTAATGTGCAATCTGGATACAAGGATTACATTTCTACTCTTTCGAGGAGCATAAGACATAATTGTACATTGTCGTTTTGAACTCAAAAGAAACTGGAGAGTACTGCACGACTTTTTATTTTCACCCTTCCCATAAAGTTAAATTTATTTAGTAAACTTAAATCGCATATTATAGAGATATTTCACCCCAAGGTTTAGCATTTTTCACAATTTTATTTGAGTTTGTCGTATATTTTTCTAATGGTAACAATACGGTCGTTAGTAACACAGTACTTTTGTCTCAATGTTATCTAAACTAAGTGATTTTGTTTTGAACTGATTAATTAATTACCTCATTTCTTCACGATTAAACTTTAATTTCTGTAATTTATGTTGGTCAGTTTCCCGTCTCTTGTTATGGATTAATTTTTTAAGCAGACGTAAAATGCCTGTTGGTACTTTCTACAATGAAAGTTAAGATTTCTTTATAGCTGAGGCAGCAGTAAGTTTCCAAAATTTCAGACTAGTTTTTAGCTGACTCTGTAACATCTAGAAAATGCATTATTATATTTTAGCTTGAGCGTAGCTTCTCTGGTATATGAGATTTTTTCCATTTCCACTCCTGCTCTCCAGTTCGTCTTCGCTCAAAGTCGCCGTTCATTTCACTCATAAAGTTCTCTTCTTTCTCCTCCATGACTTCACATTCGCTCGTGTCACTTTCTCCTTCGCAATTTTCTTTTTTTACATAATTAGCAGCCAGGAACAAATTATGAAGCATTTCTACGTCCTTATTATTTGAGAAGTTGAAAATAACTTTTTTAGTCCATATTGAAAAGTAGGAAAAAAAATATCGAGAAAACATAGAAGGGTGCAAGGATATTTTTGACACAACTTATTCAAATGATTGTTACATAACAACTAAATTATTATTTTCCAATATTACAGTAAATTCGCAAATAATTACATAACAGGACGCAAGTATATAGTAAATCATTTCACGTACTTGGAGACTTCGAAGTAAGAGATACCAACACGTAGTTATAACTATTCAAACTACGGATGGCAAGCATGAGTAGCTGGGAGAAGAGCTGACTTAGTCGCCCCACTCTGACGAAATATTGCGCAATATGACTGGTTTGCATCCAAATGATAGACGTGTCCATCGAAAGGTGAAAAAATATTTAATCTCTTTTTACAAACCAAGATTATCAATAGTGTGAATCGAGCCTTATAAAAAATTCAACTGGGGCTTCCAAAATTACAGATATGTCTATTACGTAACTAGTAATGAATTTATGGGTTTAAATTACATAATTACATAACTGACTTGGTACGATTAAAATGTATTTGTAGTTTTAAGCAGTAAATCAATTAAAATTTTGATTATGGTGTTAAGGTATATTTGTGTTTTATTAAAGAAACGAATAATATTTATGAAACCTACAAGAATAAATTACAATAAAAAAACAATTATAAGTATTACGAATTGTTTCTGCTTGTGCTTCTAAAAATGCGACCACAATAATGGCAAGACATTCAGCTAAGGAGCTTCTCAGTTTGTTACAGCAATAGGACGCGGCAGAAATACTTACTCACCTTCAACACTTGTAGGCGGTATGGAGGATAAATATGTAGGCAGCTTTTCTATCGACTTCGCGTCCGCTGCCACTAGCACTATCAGAAATGCAAATTTAGACACGAATAATAGATTCTAGAGGAATCTTTGTTTCCTATCGTGACTTTGCGTGTCCTTTTTCGAACTCTTGCTATGTGATAAACACCTCGTCCCCATCATCACTACTTGTAGTTACAACTTCCGTTTGGGGTTGCTGCAAACATCGTCGTCGACGCTCTTGTCTTTGCTTAAATTTCAGCCTTTCGGCAAAATCGAATCTACTAAACGATATTTAAAATCTAATCTATTAAATAAAAACTGTAATGCAGCGTCCGATATTAATAAACTTGAATTACGGTGACATAGAAACATCGCTTTTTTTTATTACATCTAAGCTAGGATGTGTGTTATAAAGGTCTTCGATTTCTTTATCTGTAACGTTGGATTTTAAATCACCTAGTAACGCCTTCATAGCGCTTATTTCTAATTTAATAAATCGGCCAACCATATCTGACAAGCTATTGCATCTCATTTTACAGTCAAACATTAGATCCAGATTTCTACCGTGCCCCTGTAAAATGTGTTTTTCTGATATGTCATTTTTCTAGGATGATTTCTGAAAAAATTAAACTACTTTTCTTACTTTTGTAATAACATCTTCATATAGAAATCTAGGTTCATCTTTAAGAAAGTTTATCACTTTCTTCATTTCCTTCATAACCATCAATATCTTTGAGATTCAGATTCCAAATATATTTGTTGTTGTGTGGATTTTATATAATACATCAAAATTCTTATCCATTGTAGTCGTAGAGTTTTAACTCAAACACACTCATTTGCTGTTCTAACCATTGAGGAGCTAATTAGTACAGACAGAGAGCGCTGCCTGCTGTTTCCATGCTGCAACTTACATTGATACGTAATTTTAAGCCTTTTCAGCATGTGCAATGTGATGTAAATCGATATTCGATCGGTATTGTATTTTTATGGTTTAATTCAAGATATATACGTCCGTAATTACAAAAGTTCACCGTTGAGATACGGATTCATAAAAGGGTTAAAATGAATCAGTTGTCACGTAATTGTAAAATTAAGTAATTATGGAATTAGAGCCATAATTATAATCAAAGCGCGTTAGCGCTTTCAGTGTAATTTGAAACCGGAACTATTTTGCAATTAAACATTTTAGACAAGGAAGCCAAAAGGTCTTTTCATTTCATAAATATGCAACAAAGCAACTCGTTAAAACTCGTTTTGAAAAAAGAATAAGTCACAATTTCACGTCTGTCGTAAATTTATTTTAAATCTAGGCTTTACTCAAAGTTTCGATTTCAACAAATATTAATAATTATCCTCACATTCTTACACATGAAAGCATTTTTTTACCCTTCATCCTATTGTGACAAAGCACAAGCGGCGAAGTACCCTAAAGACCCTAATGCGAGAAGGAGACAATTATTATAAATAAATATAAAACTTAATAGTGCGTGTAATGTTTACGTTCTGATATTGATTATATTTGTATAACTTGTATATGTGTGGATTCACAAAACCTTTTCGTCACGTTGAAATTGTGTGTATATTGTAGGAATACGGGTGATTTTTAGTGAACTGAATAATATATTGCGGCCCTCACATTATGCTTATATTATTGTTTCAAATATATTTACAAACTTAAAATATTATGCCTTTTTATGTTTGTAAAAATATATTTTTGGCTTTGTTTATTCGTTTTTTGTAGTATTTATTGTTTAATAACAAATAACAATAAGGTTGGTTTTAAATGCAACATGCCTATATGACATTTAAAAATTTTAAATATTCAACTCTTATTTTATTTCAGATTGTCAGAGATACTTATTAAAATTATATAATATTTATATTTTTTTACAAAATACTGAAGTAAAGTGCTGTAGAAGTAAAAATTCAGAATGTTTACAATTGTCGATTACATTTCGTAAATCGTTTGTTAAACCAAATGTCAATTACTTAGTTAATGAATACAATAAAACACCAAGCGTTTATTATTGTTCATTAATTAAGTAATTTTACAATACAATGTAAAAAAAACAAAAGCAATAGCTCAGAGTATATAATGATACAAAGGGTCAGTGCCCATACTGGAAAAGTGCCACCGTAACTCGCGCAAGTACAGCGACGTTGGTGAGTAATGGTACTACGGAAATGTTTGTTATGTTTGTTTCTCAGTAATAAGACTAAATGGCAATATTTCTATGCGTCCGCGACGACAGCGCGTGGCAAACCAGTTTTGGTTTTCTTAGTTTATGTTATTTCAGGGCCTGTGTGTACCTATATATTAATTAGGCAGGTAGATACCTAATCTCGAGCTCACAAAAATAAAGTTAAGGGAGAGTGCGTTAAGAAAAATCTGAGCGTCGTTTATTGGTATTAAATTTTGTACTTTACACTATCGTAGTACCTATCTATACTAGTTATTGAGATAGTATTTAGTATGTATCTACATTTTATACTTAAATAAAGCAACGGAACTGTTTGTATGTACAGACGTAGTATATTATTTACTATGAGCCGGTAGTGTTACATTACACTTGACGTAGCAATGTCTTAACATTAGGTTAATTAAAACAAAGAACACTATGCACTTTAATTATTTCTTAAAATCCTTATCTTTTGAAGAGATTGGTCCATATTTCTTTCTGAATTTTTACAATAACTATATGTTTTAATTAACGGTAATTTTTCAAAAATAAAAGTAGTCCTTTACAGACTATTATATGTATATTTTTGTTATTATATTTAAAATAAGTTTTTTTATTTTAAGTTTTCATTTTATATTTTCTAAAACATTCAAATAGAGCATCTTGCTTGGTGTTTTCAGTGCCTGTTCTTTGCTTAAGACTGTAACTATATTAAATAATATTAAACAAAAGTTACAGACTTTAAGCTGTAACTTTTATTTAATATTGAACAAACATTTGCTCTCGATCATTAATAATTTTATCGTATTTTAAGAACTTTTCATTACATTTTTGGCATTTGTATTTTTCTAAACACTTCTTTGCAAGTCACCCTGCAAAATAGACAATTGAACAATATTCTAGGATACTTGGGATCGCTTCAGACAACTCACAGTTGAATTGGATAAATTAGCTGTCGATGTTGATGGTACATTTTTTTATGCTTTTACTTTTATAACTTTAGTAAATATGATAAAGAACGATTATATCTTGGAAATTTATTTCATTACCTTGCCATATGATATTTTTAATGATATAAGGCACATCAAAAATATAAAATATTTTTTTATCATCTAGCATAAAAAACGGGGTATCCGACGTTACCCCAATTATTTTAAAGTACTCATATTTGTTGTTCCCTTGGCACATTCAACTGCCGTTGGCAGTAATTTCTAATCAAAAGTTTTTCGTAGAACTCTTATTATTGTGTGTTTTAAATACCCTGTCTAAAAATTTCTATGTGACAAAAAAGGAGAAAGAAGACTCTCCCAGTTTTGGCACAATTATCTTGTAACAAAAACCGAAGGAGTATTGACTAGCTTGTCTTTTCGACCTTTTTTCAAACCTTTAAAACCTTCTATTAAATCAAATGTTTCATTATATTCTAAACAAGTCGTTCCATAATAATAAAGCAGACTAATTATATTAATTATACGATAATAAAAGTGTATTAGTATCTTCATAATTGGCTTTGCTTTTTGTCCCAGAATTAAACCTAGATAATCTGGCAACCATAAGTGTACTGGTTGTTAGCAAGCATGTGTCATTTATTCATTTGCACCTCAGAGTATAAAATGTACTCCGCCTGTACTAATCGATTCGATCATCGATTCTTTCGAAAAAATATTGAATCTTTTATATCAATCATTTATTCCTTTCGATGTTCGAACGAATGCGGTCGCTTCATTCATTCATTTGCTAATGCAATATTCGATGTAAATAAGATTCGAATGAACGCATTTCTTTTGTCGACCAGCATTCATCAAGAGTTTGTTATTATATTTATTGTCTAAATACAATAATATCCAGCTTAAGTAATTAGATGATCGCTGTGCAGACATTCAAATTTCGTGTTCTGCTTACGAATGAAGGGATATAGTTACTATATGAGTATAGTTACTCTATGATTAGTTTTTCCATCGCGCAATAGTATTCCATATCATGTAAATTCATTACAAAAATGTTATGCAAATCTTCCCATTATTGTAAACAAAATGAACAAACTGTATTTTATAACCAGTCGCGTTCCACACGAATCAATAATATAAATTCACCATTCATTCGATATTTTTATATCAATTGCTGTGAGTCAGTCCAACGTTTTTATCGTTAATGGGAAATCGAAACATCGAATGTTCAGAACTCGAGTTGTTGCACCCGTAACATGCGTGTTTTTGTGGTGCCACATCCAGCCTTATTTTGCAATAGCTCGCAGTTAATTCACCGTCCATATTGGTGACAGTAACAATCCAAAAATATAGCAAAAGACATCGCGTTGGCTAAACGAGAGTTCAAAAATACAGCTGGTGTTGTCAAAAAAGCGTTCACAGGATCCAGAAACAATGGAATGATCCTAAATAAAATAAAAAGGAACACAAAAATCACCCAAAGGAATGAAACTCCAATGAATCTGAATAGACAAACTAATTGACACTTCCCAAGATATTACTTTTTTTCAGAAAACTGTCATTAAGGTAATAGTATATCGACATATTTTTATTAATAAAGCATCAATAATTATGTTTAGTTTAATCGGAGTTTCAACAACTTTAATATATATTTTTACCGTTTTTATATGCTTCCTTGTTAAAAAAAGTCATTATCGTGATAATTTTACTGTTATAAAATGAAACGAAAAAACGACACATGCCACCTGTTGTAAGTAGAAAGTTATTTGGCAATTTAATCCTAAAAAACATCTAGATGGTATCAAACAGAAATTTTTTTAAATACAAATTTTACACGTTTCACTTTTGAAAATATTAAGAAATTAACTTAAATAATTTATTTTCGTAAAACAACGCTCTTTTAAAAGTGATATAATAGCCTTTCCTTTGAAATTTATCTCTCAATCAATCAAAATGACACATGTAGCTACATTTATCTTTGCTTAATCCGTACTAAATCTAAAATGCACGGAGCTGACCAGGCATGGCAATGGGGAATAGACTAACATTACATTTATCTTGTCGTATATTTATTTCAAGTAGGACTTAAATTGTTTTAAAATATAGTAAATAGTAATTTAATAATTTTTCGAAATAATATAGCGTTACTTCGTGAGGTAATTGAATTTAATTATGGATATCATTAGATATGGGTTAATTCTGTACCACGACTTTATTAACGGATCTAACTTAGAAATGATTAAATAATTTTTTTACAGCCACACAAGAAGAAATAAGTATCTATTCATTATTTAGATTATTGTAATAAAAATATAAGACCAAATATACTGTTCATGAACGAAATATTTATCTAAATGAAATGACGTTTCTTAAAGTTACTGTATACATCATGGGCCAGGATGTTTTTTACTATCTATTCATGGACATAAGTTAAGTACATAGGATAAGCCATAAATTATATATATATATATATATATATATATATATATATATATATATATATATATATGCATACATATATATATATATATATATATGTATGCATATATATATATATATATATATATATATATATATATATATATATATACATATAGTATGTACATGAAGGAAACTTTACCAGTTCAATCAGTAATAGTGCATCATGGGTAAATTGCTATACAACCTGTATCTTATATTTCTATAAACGTAAGAAATGTGATAATATTGACTTGTCTGACTATCCCTTTCATTTGCACAGTTTAAATAAATAAAGTTAAGAAATAAAAAGGAAAGCAAAATTAAATTTTAAGGTAATTTTGTTTACTTTTCGTAAATCAAAATTATTGCCATTTCAAAAACTTTAACATTCATTCGTTATTTGCTCAAGTATTCAAGATTATACAAAATAATATTATCGATTTAAAAAAGAATTATTCGAATAACTATTAAAACGATATGTTTTCATTGGTCATTTAGATACATTTTTATTGGCTTCACGTTAAGGATGGAAATTAATTTCCATTTTTCACATTAATTTTAATTTTCATTCTGTTTGAAAATAAATCTTTATGGAATATTTTTTAATTAATATGGCAACACTCAGACTAGTCAGCGGATGACACTTGACATGTTCAATGAGTGTCCGTTGATTTATATTAAATAATTTCGAATATCGAGTCAGTGGAATTACGTATATGTCGTTTTAGTGCTAGTGTATTATGGACTATTTGCATATACCGAATGACATTATAATACTAAGCTGCTCTCAGCACTACGCCCAACGCTATCCGAAACGGCGACAACCTAGTAATTTTAGTTATTAACAGTGCCATTACGAGTCTAGGCCAAGAAAATAAACCCATCATTCCAGTGATATCAGATGGTACTTCTGCAATAATATAGATAAATATGGAAGAAAATGTTCTAATTCATTTTAGAACATTCGAGTACCAGACGCTATGGTAGATACTTTAAGTCAAAATAATTGTCGTCACTTGCGAAAGTGTAACAGTCCTCAGCGTACAGGGAAGGGCATTGAACATAAAATTTAGGTAAGTGTAAATACTTTCTAAAACAAAATGATTTATATTTTGATTTACTATGTACGCGTGTTTTCTAGTTTTCCCAAACGAATAAATGACATTTAATTTTGACATTTTACTGTTTACGATGGGTGTGCTACATTGCCAAACTGATATTTAGTGTTATAGTTTACAGACTGTTTATTTACACATAAGTTAGATTTCATACAAAGTTTATTCTTCAATTATTTTGTAAACTAGGTGATTAATTTATGATTAATGGTACAAGTGGTTAAAGTGGCAAAGTTTCCCTCATATACTTACTATATATTTACACACATACACACACACACACATACACACACACACATGTATATATATATACACATAACTTTATAAGTAATTCAGGCATGATCTCTGAGGACTATAATCGAAATATCGATTCAACTATAATGGAATAGTTACCTAAATCTGGATAACTGCGACAATTATTCAGTTAGGTTCATAAAAAATTTCACACGAACTAAGTCGCTGGTAAACAGTCTTCATATAAAGTGGGTCTTTTTATTCACAGGCAACGGTTATGGGAATATCTATACAAACACGTGTATACGTACGCAAATACTCCAGAGTTAGTAAGTAATTCGTATCATTAATCAAGAATTTTCATCTCATGGTGTCAAACGTTTTCGTTAATAGAAATTTATTGTAAACTTTTAATTCCAAGTTCAAATTTATACAAAAACAATTTTCTTTTGTTTTTTGTACAGAATGCCCTACATATACACATTCGATACAGAAACAATGAAAAAATTGTAATTCTTTAGGAAGTAACATGATTTTCTGTTTTATTTACTTTATTCGTTGTTTAAATGGAATCATGAAATAAAGTGTCTGCCTCGTAGCTCAGTTGCTTTAAATAATTGTGAGTGTTTAAGACTAATTTTTTCAAATTTAGCATTAAGACAGCCGATATTTTGGGAATACATATAGATTACTTTTTGTTGCAGGAAAATATTATGGTCTTACTTAAAATAGAAAGTATATTATTCCGCCTAAACTGTTAAATTGAACAATATAAAATTTGGCAGAGATACTTTTAGAACCAGGAGTAATATAAGAAATAAATTTTATTCCGGGAAATATATTAGATATTTATTATCAATTATGGGCGATTTTTATCCATTGCCATTTTTGCAATTTCTGTATATAATTAATAGCGACCTGTAGATTTTTCAACCTTTAGCAAATCGGAGAAAAATATAAAGATTACATGGTGGATGATATATAACAAATTTTGCTAGAAAATAATGCGAAAAATGCAAATTCTTGCAACATTTGCAACTGCAATATATACAGATATGTGTGTTGTTGTATGTTTGAAAAAATCGATTTAAAGCAATCTACAACGAAGAACTCTCAAAGGTAGAATACTAAGTAGTAACAGTAATTGGAAAATATTTAACAGATTTTGTGATAAATAGAGCCTGTCGAACCGAAGAAATTAGTACAAAATTAATATGATAACTGAATTACGATACAGCTTATTTACAAATCCACCTAACAGAGAATGTACGGCAATTTATCTCAGAGCAAAAAACTATGTTCGATTATATAATGGTACAGATGGGAAATGGTGAAGGTGGTCACGTTTTTCATGCCTCGTAATGTACGTAAAAAACTTCTCTCTTAAATCTTCTCCCTGCTTAAATTTGGAAACACACAAACTGCTGTTACAGTGGCCTTCTCTGGAATAGCAGCCACGTTGCTCCATATTTAACGAACGATTTATTCTATTTTTAAATTGCTATTAAATTTAGGCCATGAACGACTCCTATTTGTAACATCACTATAAGGAGCATCCGTGGACGAAAGTCGTATTAATGTAAGCTATTACTTTGGGACAAATATCAATGTCCTATAGAAGGCAACTGAAGCTCTAAATTGAACCATAAAAGATATTAAGAGCAACCAAAATATCTTTAGTCGATAGATGGTACTATTTGCTGATGAATTTATACAGACTCTACCTGTAATAACTAGTTGCATACCGGCACATACAATAAATGCATTTTAAAAATGTCTCCGTTTTGGGAGCATGGAGAAAAATTTGCTTGACATGTGAGTACACCGCCATAATAACATGGAAACAGGACAAGACGCGGTAGCCCTTCTGAAACTCATAATGGAAAAGTCAAACTAAATCACTAATTACGTCGTTTTTAGTTCAGAAAAACTAAAAAATAAGGTTCATCCTGAACTGTAAAATTTATATGATCCATAAAAATTGGTTACATGAAAGATCAATTTTGGGACCGAGGAAGATTTCATGGGAAATTCGAAATAATTAAAACGAGAGCCGCGAAAATTTGTATTTAGACCCTCAAATAGAAATAAATGCATACCTGTTTCAGCGTTTTGTGAAAATCCCTAACCATAAATAATTATTACATAAAAAGCGAATAAACCAAAATACACAGCATGGTTACTTTTTACGCAGGCAAATCTGAAAGGGGCCACAAGTTGCTCTTCCCAGATTTGCCTGCATATATTGTAAATAATAAAGTATCAGGGCTGGTCCTACCATAAGGCGCCGAATACCGAGGTTGCCGGGGGCAAAAAATAAAGGAAAAAAGACGACGTATAGCGTCGTCTTTTACGTTAGAAAAAAGAAGCACTCACAAATTTTTGTTACCTCGGATAGCTTCGTTCTTCTCAATTGGTGTTTGGATTCAATTAAATTCTATCGACTATTAGGGCTATTCGCTTTTCGATATTTTCCTTACGGGAGACTGATTAGTAAATAAATTATCTCGTCCGTTGAGTTGCAGGCGGAGCGCCATACCCGCCTCGGTGTTATCGCCTGACAGCAGTGTTGCCGCCGTTTTGGTTGGCGAGTCGACCTGGGAGCGCCGTCATTGCTAAGCATGCTAGCCTTCAAATTGGCGGCTGACGTGTTCGTGTAGGTAAATTGTATTTAATAGGCTTGTTAAGGCATTCTTTCAATATTTTTGTTATTAAGATTCAGTAAAGACACACTGCCACACGCACCCTAGTACATCTCTCTTAATTTGAATGAACCAATTTTAGAACAAAAACAAGGACAACAATATCCAAAAACAACGTGCCCCCTTTGCTACAAGAAAAAACAATATGTCATTGGAAACAACTGGTTTAAAAAATACTTTTTCGAATTCATTATTACATATACGCCGATGCCCGATACAACTTATTGGTCAATTGTTTTCGCGCCACAAGCACCCCGTGTCCAAGGGAGAGCCTTAGTATTTCCAATACTGAAAAATAATACTAAACTATTATCAACCATCAAAGTACCAAACTGTCTCCTAATCTATTTCAGCTATTATTATAAATTATTTTATATTTTATTTTTCCTCTACTAAAACACAACTTTTAATGCGTACTTGGTAAGAAACAAGGGAGGTTTTTGAAGGGGGGTTTTGAACCTCTGACGATTTAATGAGAAAAGTTAGTTGGGTAGGCAGTGTATTTGTGCCTGCCAGTAGCGTGCACCCCATATGCACGTTGCTGGTTATTTATGTCCTTACTTAATATACTTGTGACAGAGATATATCAAATAATATAACCATGTAGTAAGTCTACTTACTTTGACTTGGTAGCAAATAGAGATGAGAACATTATTACGTCCAAGTTATTCTTATTTGATTATTAACTGTTAAAATAAAATTTACTTTCTTCTCGCTACCCTAATATGCGTAGATATTTCTTAGTGGCCGTTGTCATTTTCGTCCAAAATTATGGACTATATTGCTAGGGCCACACAAGGGTAAACTGGCAAATAAACATTAACAATGCTATAAGAAACGGTGCGACATATCAAATGGCGAAATTTATGATCGGAAATGGTTCATACATTGAAAGTCTATACAGAAAATTATTATTTTTGCTGCCATACATTTAACCAGTCTAAACTCTGTAAACTTGATAATGCCGGGTTTGGCGAATTAGTAACACGTAGTGAGAAATTAAATATACAAAAATTTTTTTTAAAGTTCAATTCTTCAAATATTTTCAAAAACTTCCCACAATTTTTTTTAATTTTAAAAAAGACAAATGAGCGTTGGAGGATGCAAAATGCAACGAATCATTTTTATTTCAGGAAAATATACAAAATAAAATAATTCGTTTTTAGGGAACGAAGTCAAAGGGCAGATCACATCAAATATTAAAAAAGCCAAATATTTCTCAATTATTTTAAATTGCACATCCAATATAATTAACAATGAAATAAACGTCACATCTAGGCTTTTTATGTTGATGAATTTTGTGTACGTACTTTTTGGTTTACAATGCTTTTTGGTTAATAAATCTGTGATAGACTCTGGCGCAGGTAGGCTAAAAGGTATAGAATAAACTGTCGACGACAAGGCCATAAATAATTGTAAAGAAAAGTTTATGACAAATTAACTAATATGATTCGGCAATAACAAGTAGTTCAGAGTCGCATATCTAAAATGTTTCTCGGAGCATTTTTAATCTTTGTTGTTATCATGTTTTAAAACTTGTCATGGTTGATACAGCCATAACTTCAGTGAAATCAGTTTCATTATTTCACATCCTTCAACAGTCGTTTATTTTTTATTTCAAATTAAAAAAAATGGTCGGTATTTATTTCGAAACATGTGAAGAAATGAACTTTAAAAAAAAGTTTGTGAAACAAAGTACGAAAATAGAGTCAACATCAGGTTATTTCTCCATGATATGAATAAGACCGATAAAAATTTGAAGGAAGTATGTCTAAATTTAGGAAAAAATATTAACACATGATCATAATAGCGATATTTCAGGATTAGTACTTTCAAAATAAATCATGAGTATGATAAAATTTGTACATACTTATAAGAGATAGCTAAAAGCAGTCCTTCAGATTTTAGAATTAAATGGGAAGAGATACGCTCATTATATATGGACAGCTCTTCGTATTTTTGTAACTACAAGGTCTACAAAAATAGTAATATAAACTTGATTGAGATTATGAGTTTAAAATGACTAAAGGTAAAAGGAGCTTTATTAAGCTTAAGCTGATTAAAACGCTGCTTTTATCGACTTTAGCATAAGACAAGCTCCTTGATATAACCCTGCTATTTTTTGAAAATAATGTTCTAACATTGTCATATGAGGAGATCGTAAACAAATTTGAAAAAGTGAGAAAATCATAAACAACGATTTATTTAAAATTTGTTCTCTAACAATAGATTATTATAAGCATTGTTACATTATATAATAAGTATCATTACTAAAGTTGATAATGGTAATCGATCTCATAAAGGGTCGTTGACAACATTTTAAGCAATGAGTTAGTAAATAGGATAACTACCTACTTGTAAAAGTAAATATTATTGGCAACTGAATTTGTCATTTTACGTCAACTCTTCCAACAGCTAATATAAGCAGTGCAGTACCAACAAGCATGAATGTGTCTAATTTATCGATTTTGTGTGTGCCTAATTTATCGATTTTGTTGAAATATCACTTTCTCGAAAGCACCTCTGACTTTACACTTAATATATTAGATGTAAGCAAGGGGGTGCCATATTTGGATTTCACTCCATCCTAAAAGTAGCCTTGGGCCGGTACTGTGAAATATATTAATATTTTTATAAAATCCATTGTTTTAAAATTACTTTTAGTAGAAAATAATAATATTTTGCTCGAGTATTAAATCTTCACTCTTTAATTGTGTCGTTAACTATATATGTCTCTGATTAATTATTTTATAAATATAATCAGCTCTCGATTTACAGGAAGAGATAGCATACAACTATACATGCAGAGTGAGCCAAAAAGTTCGTGAATGGAGCTGTCCGGGCTCATGTCAGGTGCGTATTAGTAATTCAAAGAGGTAATAACTAATAAATATACAAAATAGCTGACGTAAGGTTTATTTTCCTCGTTGAAAAATAATTTTCCTTGTAGCCGAAAATAAACTATGGGTAGGAAAGCCTTGGTCCCTAGATAAAATCATAATTTTTTATTATGTCAGCCTTCAACTAATGAATTTCAGTAGATCGAATGTTAATTAATAAAATAATTCTTTGATACATTCTTTTAATATATGAATAGGGTTTAATCAGAGCGCGAGGAAAGATGGTACATTTTCTGAGTTTGTTACATTTATTGCCGTCGCTCAGCATTCTTTATATATAGCGTGATGGTACGTATTAAAATTACTATGAATAATTAAAGTAAAGTTAAAGACATGATCATTGAAAATTTCATCCAAATCATTATAGTACTTTTGGAAATTTCATTATATATTTCCATAGTTAAATAAACAAACCTGCACTCGAAAACGAAATACACTTTTAATATAATAATATCCATCATTGAAGACAATACAATTACAATAAATTTAATACAAAGATATACAAAGAAATGTTCAAAATCGAAAACAAATTATTATTTTATGCATAGCCGTTCACACCAGTTGAAAAAGACTATGAATTTCGCTATCAAGTACGCGCTGCGATTGCAAAAGCA
This sequence comes from Druceiella hillmani, assembly GCA_039881145.1. NCBI lineage: Eukaryota > Metazoa > Arthropoda > Insecta > Lepidoptera > Hepialidae > Druceiella > Druceiella hillmani. Next base: position 1,960,619 of record JAYKKI010000120.1, on the reverse strand, counting down.
AAGATCAGCGCTGCACCCCGACAAACACATATTAAATTACCTAGCCTGTATGTGTAATCACATTGTCAAACCAACCCCAGACAAGTAATCCCTAATAATAAAGGATATACGTAATAGAGCCTGATGTTTATTTATTTCATTTCCAAGCTGTCTGGCAAACACATTATCGACGAAGAGGTGTAAGGAACAACACTTTGACTTTGGGGTCGAAAACATTTTAAAGTTCCCGCTCACTACCGGATCTGAAAGTGCAGTTAAATTGAGCCAATATAATGAAAGGGGGTGTAACGAGTGTCTATCGGCTCTACCTCGCGCTAGTAACGAGCGAGATTATCTTTATTGCCTTTTTATGGAACAACGCGTACGAGGTGAATAGAGTTGATTTTTTTTATCGGCTTTAGCAGCGAGATGCTGTCATTTGTTCGAAGTTCCCAGTTAAACCATGCTGATTCAGTCAAGGTTGAGGGGAGCAATTTATCACTTCTCTCGCGTTTGTCACACACAATTCCTCATGCACCAATTCTAACGTTACTATCTTCAAGAACTTCTTTATTTGATACAGCTATGCCGTTCTCGTTTGCCGTTTTGCCTTCGCCGTATAATATCTAATGCACCTTATGATATTTTTTTAATTGCTATAACTATAAATTTTTTAAACGTATATTCGTTTATTTATTACTTTAAGTCATACTTTTTCTTTATTTTTTGCTTTTTGTAATTTTTTAAATGTAATTTTTTGACGTGAAACATTTTCCAGTTCGGTAAGTTAGGGGTCACTTGCTAAAGCCACATGCAATGAAAACATAACATCTCGATGATGAGTGTAGCTTTGTGAGCACGTGCCAAAAGTAATTCATTTATATATCATTAACAATTGTAAAGTGGCCGTTATTCAGCTAGATGGTGTCAGTACCTGTGACTCGTGCGGCTGGGTAGTGTCAGTGCCTGTGACTCGTGCAGCTTAATGGTGTCAGTGCCTGTGACTCATGCAGCTAGATGGTTTCAGTGCCGTGTGACACTCATCGCAATTTGGGCTAAAATTGAGGTTTACAAAGCATTAATTTGCTTGTAACTCGTTAGTACGTGTACATATTAAGACGAAAGTAGTCGCGTTAGTTAGAATTTGTTGTACCCTGAGTACGTACAAAACAAATATAATTAAAAATAGGCGCCCACCAAAAGTAAGAGCGGATTAAAATTGAATTTTATGGAAAATTTAAAACTACTTCGACTATGGTGCTCGCTTGGGAGTTATGTACCAAAAACAGTGGGATGCAACTAGAACGAGAAGACAAGGCAGGACAAGGCTGAGGGACTCCTATCACTGCCAACCACCTCGATTGAACGATCCAAAAAATATACGAGTTTGCCAGTCTGCTGCAAATGCAGGAGCCGCACCCGTACCTAAATGCTGCTGGATCAATCGGATTGGCCAAGTGGCATACGCACCAACAAACGACACTCAGCGAGTCATAATTTCATGTCTAGATTTAACATTAATTCGTGACATGAACACCGTATGCAGGAGCTACGGGTTCTACTTTTCAAGACAACTAACGGTCTTCGACCTGTTAAACATACGAGACACCGACGACAGGGCATTGCCGCTGGCCACGCTAGCCACCGACCACCTACCGCCATAAGAATCAACACGCGCTAATACGCTATTCGAGTCACCACCTTACTCGACTTAACCAGATAATATTATAAGCCTAGTTTTACAAAATTTAAATAATAAATCAACTTAATATGTATAAGTCATTTGGTTTCATTCATTTTACTACATAGCTGTATCCTCCCACGCACATCATTGAGCCGCGCATAAGTCGCAGCCAATGTCTTGTTTTCATTTCAATGGATTACAATGAAAGCCACTTGCTTTTTTTGGTTTTTGTAGTAGTTTTATGTAAAATACACTATTTTTCGATAGATATTACTGTGTTAATATTAAGGTTATTCTTTGGAGCAGAAGTTATTCATATAAATATTGGAGCAGAATCATTCAGAACGACGACTTTACGAAGTACTTGGAAGTTTGAATTGGTCAATATTTTTGCGTTTACATTTGAAAAATTGGGTTTCCTTAATTTAGGCTACTTAGAAAGCATATTGTTTTATGACAAAGGTTAACAGCAAAGTTTTGTTTCTCTGACGATTGGTCGTTTAGAAAATTTAAACTTGAGCTCATTGCTGTCTTTCCTTAATAGCAGCTCTGCAGTATTGGTGTGACACTCCGAGGCAGAACGAGTGCGAGAGTGTATAGTAGAGAAGCACTTATCTAACCTCAGAGTATATCGGTGTTCCTCAGTCGTTCTTCGTCCGTGTCGGTTTTTTGTGCTCGAGTCAAAGAATCTCGCATGCATTGCGAGTGCGTCCTATGAAATGTTGCTTCTCACAATCTCGCTCGTGCCGTGGAACCGTAAAAATAGAGTTTTTGTTCAATAAAATGTCGTGGAATAATGAGAGCGAACTTGATTTCATAGATATTTATCAAATGGAACACGTATTATGGAATGGTGGTCACACGATTCATAAAAATGGGAAGGGTTTACATGATGCATGGGTGCAAATGTACAAATCGGTTTTTCTGTTCCTGACTTAAAAAAGAGAAGACATTCACTCATGGTGATTTATCCAGGACAATTAAGAAAAAATAATAATTCTATGAAGTCCGGCTCAGGATTAGAAGAAATTTATATACTTATCAACTTTGCATTTGATATAATGAATTCTTTTTTGGAACAATCGTACGTAAAATAATTAAAGGTATTAGTGAGTTGAATGACTATTGCGCTGTGAACAGCTACTGTGGGAAAAAATATCATCTAATTTAAGTAAATGTACAAAATTTATACAAAAAACTGTCATGTCTTAGAACGTCAGAAACTTGACAATTTTAGCTGTGACGGTATTAATTCACTCGACTTAAATCTGATGTAAACTTTTCTCAAATTTTATTTGCTTTGTGTAGGTCTTCGAGGTATGTACGGCAAAGATCTTTTAGGAACGGTTTCTTGAATTTCTAAAGTTTTGTTTCACCAAGTACCACAATGCGTAATTTGTCTCCATCATTATAAATGTTTCTACTATCCGATGGAGTATATATTCTTCTTTAAGTTTCACTTTTCCGGGGGAAATTGTGTCATACTCAAAATGTCATACTCAAAACAGATGTCTATTCTAGATCCAGTAATGTAGGCCTGGGGAAAATTCTAAATTTTGTTGTTGATACCAAAAGCATTCTCTACCACCTGAGAAAATAAATTTCTTTTAATAAACATACTTTTAGGTGAACCTGCGTTGTAATCACACGGGTATGGTTTCATAATATGTGTGCTAGCAAAAGCACGTGTCAGTGGTACGTTAAGATCTTTAGAATAAATTGTTTGCCATTAAAAACTATTACGTAACACCATCCATCGTCGCTAATTCGTACTTGACTTTCAAAATCTGTGAATAAAAATCTGTAGTCACGGTCCCTTAGCGCTAAAAGGACAACGCTGTAACTTTTTTGTAATTACAATATTCAGAACAGCTGAATTGAACCGCTTTTTATTGAACAATAATGTGTTCCCATCAGTAGATTCAATATAAGGAGGAAATTTGAAGCCTCTTTCTTTATCTAGACATGATTCTTAATGTGACGGAAACTGTAAAGAAAAAAATAAATTCTTTGTCTTTACAGAATATACAAACTCAAAAGAGTAAAGAATCTGACAGCGAGGAATCAAGTCAGAGAAAAGCCCACGGTGATGAAGACGCTACAGAAGGTAAGCGGTTTTCTTATGTTTAGTATTTTAAGAGCAGTTTCTAAGTCACACACACACAAAACCTTAATTTTTTTAAGTCGATCAAAAATATAACCATCCAAATCCTACATACGTATAGGTATTATATTATTTTATTTGCAGATCAGAGAAATCAAACTACTTCAGATTTGGAATTGCCATCATTCATATCTCTTCCAACACAGAATTGCAACCTAACCTAACCTAAATAGAGTTATTAATAAAACAAATGCAACTGTTGGACACGATTTTAATCTTACAGAGAAATGTTAGCTAATAATCTCAGGAAACAGATAGTTAACATAGACAACCTGCAATTAATGCAGGAAATAGATGGCTTATGCTTAAAAGAAATAAACAGACCAAATATTCTTTTTCTTCTTTTCTCCTCCTGCTGAGGTTACAAATTATGCTCCATCCCCTTATCCTTCACCTCGCCAATTAATTTTAGTATGTCCATCGTATTCTGAGCCGGAGATGACATAAATACTTCCATGCTGTCCATCATCTTCGTACTCGTTACCTTTGACTTTCAGTCAAAGTTCAAAAACTCCTCCAGTTCTGGAATATTTAGACCAGTGTCGAAGCCTTCAAAAAAGGTAAAAAGTACAAAAAAATCGTAGTAGAATGAAACCTATTGGAAAATTTTGAGAATATTACAAAAATGAAAGGAAAAATAAATTACGGTTGATTCGAGGTCGGGAAGTGGGAGAGGGTGGGTTTTTAAGGGTTAAAATCGGTTTATCTCGATTTCCGGCAAAACTACAAGTCTTATGGAAAAAAGTTAAACAGCAAAGTTGTAGGTAATAAAAAGATCTACAACTTTTGTATTTACATTTTTTTCTCATAACCTCAAAATTCACATGAAAAACTCAAAAAACCACGTTTTTGGTTTTTTATTTTTATCTTTTACAAAAATATTTTTTTTTTCATGAAATTTGGTGAGAACTTACCTTTGTATATACCAAACACACAAGAATTTTCTGGATTTGAAAAATTAATTTTTTCTCCTTATTTTTATTCAATACCGAAAAAGCACCCTAATTTTCAATCGAAAATTCACGCGTCAAAATATAAGCTTTTTTAAAAAAGTTGGTGGGCTTTTTATTCGTTGGAATCTCTACTTTTCGATAGTGTAATAAAAAATATACGTCACTATGGAAAATATTTTCCAAAAATTTAAAAAACGAAAAAAACTCGAATCGAATAATTATTTTTCTATCATTATGTACAAATTTGAGCTATTTATTAATATTAACGCTGTAATTACTCATTTAACGTATGATTCTAAGTTACATTGATGAACAAACAAATTTTCAATTAAAAGATACTACTATAATTAACAAACAACTAAGTTAATAATGTGTATATTTGATGAAATATCTACAATATTATAAGAAAGTCATAAAATTTTATTTAAATTAAATGCGTAGATGTTTATTTATTACTATTTGAAGATAATTTATATACTTGAGTGACCTTCAGAAAATTTTAGTCCATGAATAGATATTTCGTAAAGAAGTGGGGAAGGGACTAGGAGGGTCGGACTTATAGATACCTCTTCTTTCGTAGCAGCTGTAAGAACCGTTAGTATTGCTAGTATACAAGATACAGAGCAGTGAACAACATCATTTATAAAAATACACGTGCAGGCTGTTTTAGAAAATTGTGACAAATTTACTTTCAACGAAACTATTGGAATCTACATAGCAAGGTAAATATTACTTGTATTTTAATCTATATCAATCAGCTCTAAGATAAAAATAGTAATATTTTCTCTCATAAATAGCGTATTTACCGTAACATAACCTACAAAATTAAAATCAAATTATAATTTAGTACAAGATTAAAATATAATAATTTCATTTATTTTGCACAAACAAATTTAATTATACTTATGATAAAACTGTGAAGACATTATTAATTTTATTTTGTCTTTTCAGATTATCAGTATGGATGAATCTGTTTGTATAATCTGCAATAAGGCAGATGATAAGCCGATGTGTGAAATAAAAAAAACAGCTTTGGACCGTTTAGTCATCTCCAGCAAGAAAAGAATCGACAATAAATATAATAAGCATCTACGCATTTAATTTAAAGAAAATTTTATGACTTTCTTATAATGTTGTAGATGTTTTATCAAATATACACATTATTAACTTAGTTGTTTGTTAATTATAGTAGTATCTTTTAATTGAAAATTTGTTTGTTCATCAATGTTACTTAGAATCATACGTTAAATGAGTAATTACAGCGTTAATATTAATAAATAGCTCAAATTTGTACATAATGATAGAAAAATAATTTTTCGATTCGAGTTTTTTCGTTTTTTAAATTTTTGGAAAATATTTTCCATAGTGACGTATATTTTTTATTACACTATCGGAAAGTAGAGATTCCAACGAATAAAAAGCCCACCAACTTTTTAAAAAAGCTAATATTTTGACGTGTGAATTTTCGATTGAAAATTAGGGTGCTTTTTCGGTATTGAATAAAAATAAGGAGAAAAAATTAATTTTTCAAATCCAAAAAATTCTTGTGTATTTGGTATATACAAAGGTAAGTTCTCACCAAATTTCATGGAAAAAAAAATATTTTTGTAAAAGATAAAAATAAAAAACCAAAAACGTGGTTTCTTGAGTTTTTCATGTGAATTTTGAGGTTATGAGAAAAAAGTGTAAACATAAAAGTTATAGATCTTTTTATTACCTACAACTTTGCTGTTTAACTTTTTTCCATAAGACTTGTAGTTTTGCCGGAATTCGAGATAAACCGATTTTAACCCTTAAAAACCCACCCTCTCCCACTTCCCGACCTCGAATCGACCGTAATTTATTTTTCCTTTCATTTTTGTAATATTCTCAACATTTTCCAATAGGTTTCATTCTACTACGATTTTGTTTGGTTTCAAAAATTATCGACCCTGGTCTAATTAAGAACAACGGAAACTTCATCAATAATAGCACAAAATATATCTTTTCCTTCCAAACAAATGCCAGCATCGAATTCAATTATCATATTATCTTATAACATTTTTACGATTAGGACTTCGCAACACGGAAACCAAATTGAAAATATTCTCTTTAAAAGATATTACAAAGTTATGTGATTTATTTCATAGTTTGTAATTTTGACTTAAATAAAAATGTTTATTAAAATTACAGTGAAAGTAGTAGTGAATAGTGATTGTTAATAAGAAAACTGATGAAGAATCAAAAATATACTTTCATTGCGTTATTTTGATTTCATCCCGCAGGATCTCATTTAATGATACACATACCATACTGGATGTCATAGAAGGAGATATCATGAAAACAAAATGAAAGCTGTCGACATTTTCTCCAGAAGCCAAATATCTTAACTGAATAGCAAGCCGTATTTTAGCTTGTATTTACTATCTAAGTTGAATATTTAGTTTGAATATAATGGGTGTTATTTTATTTCATAAATAATTAAAGTCTACTAAAGGTAATATTGCAAATTTCTTAAATTGGCCGGACGGCTCAGCCACTAATTCAGTCAACCGTTCTTCCATACTTTGCCTGCTACAAACAACAATTAAGTACGAGAGCAGGCCAAAATGTAGATAATAATGCGGATTAGGAGCTGACCCTGACTCGTATAATGCCTCAAAAAAATTACTAATCAATTAAGTTGCATTATTGCTATACCATTTTGATATTTTTGCTGACAACAGGCAGCTGCCAACTGACTATATTTGCCGAGAGAGTATATATTTCTGTTCACCAGAACGTCAATATTTTGCTGAACGTTTAAATTTAAACCTTAAAAAACTACGCGCCATAATCCATTACGATCATCCACCATCATTGCATTGTGATCACCCACCATTTTCGTATAAGCAATTTTTTTCTTATTTTTTGTATGATATATTTATAAATAACTGTACTAGTGTGTACACCATCACCCCACCTTAGATACGAGGGAGACGAAGTTTGCTATTAATATATAACTCTTTATAAAAAAATGACATAAAAAATAAATTTGAGCAATGAGATTTGAAAAAGGCCTTAGATAATTTTATTTTTTTTTTCATTAAACCATATCAAGATATTTTATATGTCGTTTAAAACATGTGGACTACTAATACGAACTAAGTAAAATTTTAATAAACATATGGTATAAAAGTATTTTTCATTTGAATTTAATAAAGAAATAATACTTCTTAAAATAAAATCAAAGAAGTAACAATACGACCATCGAGATGCGAACTCACACTTCCCTCGCGTTCCGAACTTTGCGTTACTTTCAAGAAGGAAGAACAAGTAACAATTTTATATGTGTCGCAACTTTAAGTTAAAGTCAAGTTCTGAATTAATAATTATCTCCACCTTCTTATGCCTAAAAGTGTTTTTTTGTATCTTGCATCCTAGTGTGACATAATACAAAATAGAAGCAGCAAAGCCCCCTAAAGACCTTAATGCAAGAGAGAGACAACTCATCTATAATACGTGTTCAATGTCTGCCTTTATCAAACTTAAGTGCGTGTGAATTTTACGTTTGATATATATATATATATATATATATATATATATATATATATATATATATAATGTTATGAAACATAATATAAATATCAACTATTATGAGTTGTTTTTGTGTTGATTCACAAAACCGTCTCATCGCTTTGAAATCGAATATGTATTACGAGAGTACGGGTGGTATTTTATTGAATTAAATAACCTAGTATGCATGTATGCAGTATGCGTGTGGGTAAACTCGGATTTTTGGCACTCTTACTTCCGCCATTTGAATCTATTTGACCCTTTTATGCTTCTATAAATATATTGCTTTATTTGATTTATTTTGTATATTATTTATTACTTAATAGTAATAATATTCTTAATCTGAAATCAATTTAAATATTCAACGATTATTTTATTTCAACTGGTTTGTTAGAGGTAGTTACTAAAGTAATAAAATTATATAATGGTAATATCAATAATTTTATTATGCATTTTTCTTTCTTAAAAATGGACACACACTTCAATAAAATATTAGCTTTAAATGTGCAGAATATAATATTTTCAAATCTTATCGTTACATCATCCGTTGTTGTGTTCATTTTTCATAACTTAATCTTATTCTGAAGTATACATTTCAAGCCATCTCTTTTAAATTTTCCTTGATGAGTTGAAATAATATTTATGTAAGATTTCTGAGAAAAAAACATAACAAAAGTAAGAAGTAACCTAAGCATATACCACGTACCAAGAAAACGTAGTCATAAGGAGATCGCATCTGTTATCGACACAGTTATTAAAGGTAAAAAAAATCAATAGTTAGTTGAAAGAATCTTTTAAAAATTATTCTATTTACGGTACTTTATCGAGACCCAAACTCTTGGCTGATTGGTTGTCCATAGATAAGTCAGTCGATTGACAGTCTGTACACGCGGAGGGAGTCGCTTGTTATGAAAAAATTACGGCCTCAATTAGGAATGATGCGAAGTAAAACAAAGAAAGGAACAAAAAAAAACGCTCGGAATATCATTTAAAGGTTTTTATGCGTTAACTTAAACTTTTTGTTATTTATTGTGCTCGTAACGTCTAAGCAGAAGTTGATGCAGTAAATTACACTCAATGATTATAATAAATATTTATGATTAGTTAGTGCAATGAACGCGCTCAAGCTCTTTCTCTCTTAAATATTTGTTTAAAGTGTTTTAAAAGACGGATTCCAAAATAAATCATTTGTTTTTATAAGTAGTTTTTTTCACAAAAATTTAAAAAAATCTATGAAAAATCATCGTCATTCCTCAAGTCTGTCTCACATAATAATATATTGATTTATTGGATATAAATCAATATTCTATTATCTGGGACAGACTCTTTTGTTATAAACTATTCAGTCACAAAAATCTAATTGTAATTCTAAGTATTAATAAAGCAAAAAAATATCTGTGATAAAAATGTATCATATTAAAATACATAAAAAATGTCAGATTATTTGTTTACATACTTTCATCACGCATTAAGTTATAATAACGTTATCGTAATGGTTTAGAAACAAATACCGCTCTAAGCTGTCCGTACCGTCCATCGCACGCGACTAGTACGAGGTTTGATACTCGTATGTGACTACTCCATGGTAAGGAATATTAATCGCACAAATTCGACTTGCGTTTGATCATTTTTTAAGAGCATAAACTTCTAATTGGCATCAATCTATGTCACCAATACTCAGAAGTAAAATCTAGAATGTTTTGATTGTTTTTTGGCCATGTGTTTATCGTAGATACCTTCAATTACATTTGGTTAAGCGTTAGTAAAGCCAAAAGTGCAAATCCCGCGTTTTATGTTGTATTAAAAAAATGAGTTTGAGGAAAAGTTAAAAATAAGAAAAAGTCAAAAACGTCAAGAAATATATTAACATCACATCTATATTATGGTATATTTATAAACAAAAACGGCTTACGTTATGTTAAAAGAAATGGTGAAGAGTAATTAGATGTTTTTTTTGCAAAATAATGTGGCGCACCTTGTAAGTAATTTAATTTTTTTATTATAAATGATGCGACGCCATCTTCTAGCAGAAAACGTTTGAGGATTAATTTCGTACTACGATGTTATCTACGGATCAAGTATATTAAATAAAACTTAATTACGTAATAATTAAGTAATTCTTAAGTAATTAAGTTTTATTTTTTTACTGTCACACAAAAAAAATTAAAACCAATTAACATCATATCAGATTTTTATTAATAAATTAACTATTTTTATTGGTCTTACGATATACTTTATGCACACACGTACCTACGTAGGGTAACACTCCCAACAACCGTAATTCTTAAAGAAGTGATATGATTTTTGATGTGTTGGTTGTCACAATAAAATCTCCAAATTAATTATCTTCCTAATCATAGTCAATATACAAAATTAATTTTATTGTCGACATATTACAAGTAATAAATTATTCTTAGTTATCACAATTAAAATAGAATGGTTATTACGATTATTTTATATAAATTCAGCTCAATTTTTATATAAAAATTTAACTTACTTCATACGCAGAGAGGAGAGAAAGAGAGAGAAAAATCAGGTAAGTCCAAATTTCATTCGATCCTAGGCTCTCCCTATTGTTGTTGCGATTGTTAGATAAGAAGGGAAGATACGTGTCGAATTGCTTAAACAAAAAATATTTCATTACATACAGAATTGTGGCCCGCATCCTCAGTATGAAGGTCAAAATATGGTTAATCTAGGACATACGCGGCGGTAAGAGTCCATGTAGATGTGTGCGTCACGAGCGATTTAGCGTCATCCCACTCTGTCGTCTACTCGTCTAGTGATGGAGGTTTATATAAAGAGAGCAGTAACTGGAACAGGAAGTTTGCCAGGTGAATAAAATAGTATTAAAATGTTTAATGAACAGAATTTGTTTGTACGTCGTATTCCATTACATTTACGTCATTGCTCCTTAAGAAATCTAAGGCTTCCTGTCTAAGGAGGTGAATTATTGAATAAATTGTTATCAAATTTGGCTTAAAATTCGGTTCAATTTTCGAATGATTACCGAATAAAAAAGTACTTTCTTTTATATATATATATATATATATCTTTGCAATAAAATGTTAATATAACGAGTACTCAATACATTTTAAACATTAATATATTACTCAAAAAAGAATCAAATACCAAAAATTTGGGCTATTGTTGAGACAGAGGGACTTAAAAACATCAAAGTTAAAGTAAATTAAATAGGAACAAAATCACAAAGTTGTAACTGTAAAGGAGCTAACCTGAACCATTAGATCAACGTTATAATAAAATAATCAATACAATATAGTATAGGTTAAACTATAAAAGAATGTACCAGATGTGCAGTATTAATACTTAAAATCGTTGGGAGATAAATTGTGATGAAAGAAAATTAAACCTCCTGCTCTCTCTGGAAAAAGTCTGTTATGTTTTTCCTCATAAACATTTCCTGCCTCTAAAACAGATTTCATTGTTTACAGAAGAAGCAGGAGAGGATTGAAAAAAAAAATTAGTTAAACTGGTCATGTGTGCATATTTTTCTTCGTTTCCTGTCCACCATGCGAATAAACTGAAATTGTATTATCGCATTTTTTTTGTTTAAGTAATAATAATATTGGAAATCGGCTTTTAGGAATTCCTTCGGACCCTGCAGCCTGTTCGAAGGAGGCTATCTCTGCATAGCAAGTCTAAAACGTTGAGGAAAATTGATGAAAATTTGTAACTTTTGGAAACAATTGATCTGTCCTTCTCATTGTTAATACTACTGCTTTTCAAAGCCTCGCTTCCTTTGATTTGCACTCTCAATAACAGTATTTTTATTAATCGGATTTTTCTGGTGAGAAATAACTCAATCAAAATCTCAGGTTTAACAATATTGTCAGTTCATATTATTTGTCATTATCTATGCTTTCCGATCTATGTCTGAAGTTTTCTCTAAAGTAAGTCTCATTTAGTTCTCTTTGTTAGGGTAAACCTGCTGTGTACGTAACACTTTAAAAGAGTGGTAACGTATGGTATAAGTAATCTTTTATATTATTTTTTTATTTATTTTTTTTTTATATTATTTTTTTAAGATCTGGTAATATTTCATATTTTTTCAAAGCGTTGTAACAATATCACAATCTCATGCTTCAAACATGGTTTTTGAAAAAATATGATGACGATGCTCTTTTTTGTTCTTGAAGATGTTCGCCCACGTAAAACATACTATTCCATCTAGTACTCACACCAATATGTGTATAAGTTTGTTTTAGCAATTTGAGCTCACTTTAAATTTGCGTCAACTTATCTTGACTCTTAGTGGAGTGGTTAAAATGAGTAACAATTTTTTTGGCAATATCAAAGAGTCACTGACATTTTCATGAAATTTCGGAAAATTACTTATAGCCAGTTTAAATATAATGATGAAATATCCTTTTTCAGTATATGGGCTCTCATTACCTGCTTTTAATATATTAGATTTATTATTTCTACGCATCAAATGATCAATTTGCTACATATATATTATATCTTTCAGGTGAATTTGAATGTTAATTGCAGTGTGCTACCCAGTAAGATGTTTCATTTTAAGGACATTGTGTTAAACAGAAAATTCTTCTTCGAGCCACTGAACAGTGAAGCTCAAAAAGCTAAATAAATTGTTCACACAAATCCACATTTTATTGATATTTCTTTAGCTTTAATCAGTTTTTTTATAATAACCTTCTTTACTTTTTCATAAAGTTGCGGCAAAGTGATTTCGCTCTTGTATTTTCTACCGGATATTTGGTATTTCGGTATCAATAAATTAATAAGTCTATTATATCCAGTGTCCCCTTTTGGATAAAGAATAATTAAAACGGTGTTTTTTACATAACTTTAAAATGAAAAAAAATGGCTATGGTATTCGCTTTATTGAAAAGGTATTCCATTATTGTTTAAATATGAATTCAGGCATATGGGCATCACAGCTGGCTCGAATGAGCCTAATCTTTTTCAGTTCAATCTCAACCTCATAAGAACTTATGATTTTTAAATGTTTATGTCATTTAACAGTTTTAATAAAATTTTGTGAAAATAAAAATATATTTTAATGATTTTTTTAAGTTTTTTCAATTGATTATTAAATATAAGCAAAACTTTTTATGTTAACTTTGTTAGAAATTCTATAAGATTTTAAGCGCTTTAGAGTTTCTTTTTATATTTTATTATTCTATTATTTGCCTACGCAGGAGATAATCAGAAAAACTATATAATTTGTGCAATGAACTTTTAATTATAAAATATTAGCTTTGACGCGTAGATCGCGTGAAAGAGGGAAAAAACGGTGATCTAATTAAACAATAACATTCTTTTAGAAATATTAAACTATGGGTATAAAAATTCTACTCCGAGATAAATTGTATCTTATGTTCGTTTCCATGATACATCCACAATTAAATGAAACTACGTGATGTAGTATTATTTCTTTAAGTTCTTTACCATGACCTAGGTTTCGTTGTATTACAACATCTTCAGGTATTGGCAAAGATTCTTGAAAGCTGAAAGGTAATTTAATTGTGAATAATGAATTTCTACAAAATTAACGCCAAATATATTCAATCCATGATAAATGTTAAGTATATATTAAATTTCATTGAAATAAATTGAGTAGTTGAGATGAAAGTGAAACAACAAATAAACAAACTCATTTTCGCATTTATAATATTAAAGTGGTAAACAGTTTTAAATGGTCTACGATCCCATTATATAATTTCAAAATTATTTAATGTATTATTCCTCATATTCTAATTCTAATTGAAGATAACATTTATGTTACAATTGGGTATTAATTGTGTAAGCTGAAAAATCAATTATAATCTAACATATTAGCAAATCTAATTGTGATGTAATAGTACACGAAGAAATGAGAAATAGTTACTGTAAGTATTCTAGAGAGAAAACAAGATCTCTAATGTTAAAAAGATGATATAGGTGTATCTTGCAGATGTTGACTCGAGTTTCTTCCTCATTTCAAATCAACCGCTCTTTTCAGACCGCACATCGGTCTGAAAAGAGCGGTTATTCGAATTTGAATTTGGGTATTCGAATGTACATTCTATTTACCACAGGTTGACTAACTCATTATAATGACTAGCTAAACTATATATATAGTAATGATGTATTGAAGGACAATTCCAATCTGAATTTTAAAATGTTAAAGCATTTTCTATTTCAAGCATAAGATTCAGCCTGTTTAAGATTTTGCTTCCTAATTTCATTTGAGTTATGTTTCATTTTAGAACAATTGCCTAATACCTTTCATAACGTAATGATAAATTATATTTGTTAAAAAGTATGAAAGAGGTTAATTACATTTAACTATATGGTATACAATATCTCGTTCAAATATTCTGGCGAGTTTAGGTGATTACTTGCCAAATTTATCGCTAAAAATTAGTTAGCTAATATCTATTTTCACGCCTGTATATCCATCGTTAGATGACATTTGTAATATATACCAAATCAAAACAACGCGTAGTTATTCACGCATAATTTTTCTCATTAGAGGAATTGTCTTCCATAATTGTTTACAAAGTAGTTCAAGGTTTTTAATAATTTTTTTTTATTTTAAACCCATTAATGCATAAATTTATATAAAAATTCATAAGAATAATCTTAAAAAAATTATAAAAATAATCTTACTATCCATAAAATGCCACTGTCAAAAAAATTACTATTTCTAATCATTCAGATAAAGTTAATAAGTTATTATCTTATTGTTTGTCTTAACAAAAATGTGAACAAATACAAATAGGTTCATATAAATAAATAAAATTGTTAAATTTTTATTCTACATTTTGAAAAACATAAGTGGCTGTTGAAATTAACCCTGTAATTGAATAATAAAGTCAATTTGTTAGCAATGTAATAATGCAAAAGCATAAAAATGAATTTTCTTCAAAAAGTCTTCCATCAAAATGTATACTGGAAATGAATATACGAAAATTCAATTCTTTGAAACAAAAATAATGCAAAATAAAACATACGAAAAAAATATCTTGAATTCTTTTGAGAACTATTTTAATTTATCATAAATATTTCTAGCGTCAGCTGCGGGTAGCTTTGACTTGACAATTCCTTTTTCGTTGCTTTAAATGAAAGTACTTTTGCCACAATAGTACGAGTTCATTCATATATTGAGAAATTAAACCATAACGGAAGTGAAACACACATGAACCCGAAAAGCGAGCAATAGATAGAAGTAACAAACTACCAGTAAAGTAAGTACAGAAGTGTTCAAAGTTGTAGCATACCTAAATTGATTTTTACATGTTAATACTAGTTACACAATGAGCATATTTTTTTCATTATTACTTTAAATGAATACCTAAGAACACAATTACAAATCTTAAATATATGCAAAATAGGACATTGTACATAATACAATAGTGTAACCATACTGGTACTAATTACAAAGAAAGCGTTATCAAATTATAGGAGACATGCTGCTTTACATCTCCATCAAACCCGAAAAATCCCCACTCAAGGACGGCGTTCAAATTGTTTTCATTTCACTCGACAGTACCACAAAAGCACCGTTTTTATAACCGCAAACGCCATCAAAAATAAATATACTTAACTAAAATGTAAATGTTAAATTTCTTGCACCATATTTAATTAGACTCCAGATTCAAGCACTACACACACAGTAATTCATCTGAGTGCTCTTGACATATGTTTATTTTTTGTGTGGCATGGGTAGCGTGGATAAAGCGGAAGTTACATTTTGAAACTCATTTATGAAACGAAATCAAATTTTCGACTAAAATATATGATTCATGACGGGGAAAATAATTATCCATATTTTCTGCGTGTACCATTTTCACAAAAGAATTTTTTTAGGGAAAAAGTTATTTATCTTTATGAATGGTAGAGCGATTTTAAAATCCGCGATTTTTGAATTTGAAAATATACCCAATTCATTTTAAAGATTACCTTTAATTTTTTACTAAATACTATATTGGAGCGAGCTTTGTATGTGACTTCCTTTCTTTCCTTCCTTCTTTCCTATGTACCTTTTTTATTAAATTATTTTATATCTTAAGCTGATAATTATGTGAGTGTTTTGATTTATGCTGATGACACATTAAAAATTAAACTCGTAGCCCAGACTTCATTATAAAATAAAGTTGACTGTCTGAACTGAATGTAAAATGGCTGACTAAAATGGGTCAGCCATTTTACATTTCTAGAAATAAATTTTAATGGGTGGTCATTTTTCGCTTCTAAAAATAGAAGGTATTCTATATTATTACTGAAGTCAGAGTTCATAATATAAGAGTTTCGATCTCAACTTTCCGTATAGGCCGAAACACTTTCGAAATTTGAACTAGTTGTTGAAAATTTGAACCAAAATAAAGGATAACCTTACCTCTAGTAACTAAACGTTATACTCCATAGAATAATAAAAGTATTTTGACACCTATTAAAATAATCACTAATTTCATAAAAAAATTTAATAAAATAATTTTTGACTCAAGTAAACTATTAAGTATTTAAATATCAATGAGTTGAAGTTTTGTGGGTGAACGTAAAGATTTTAGTGAAATTGAACCATTCAAGAGAAAGTTGTTTGGATCACTATGAGGTCAGGACCTCAGTAAAATATTTTGTAATTTTCACTAGTGGTAGTTCAGTGGTTTAATATTCCAGTGATCAGTGGTGGTGACTTTTAAGCTCTCCGTTGGAAATTAATTCATTTTTCCATAATGCTTCATTAAAGTTTATTTTAAAACTTATTTTCGAATATTAATAGTATTTTATAGATATGCATAGATTCTTAGAGATTAAAATATTTTTTTGTTGTTTATGTTCTCTTACCGTTTTATATACTGACATTTAAGTCGTTGGTACACATAGCACGAAAATATATAAATATTAGCACGATGTGACTAAAAAATGAAGCAATATGGAAATGAAGAGTGACAGAAGTTCGGGATTATCGGAAGTAGGAGTTTTCCAAGCGATCCCTGAAAATATTTATACAGAACTAGTTTCCAGTCAATTCCCAAGTTTCGCCGCTTATAGAGTGAACTTGTCGTGAAAAAATATTGTATAATTTTGAAAAGAAAACTGGTGAGGTTTCTAGAATTTAGCTTTGGATCAGACAACAAATTAAATCTACTTCAGATAAAGTTTGAGATGGCCATATCTTCTGAAAGGAAAATGTAGCTGATGCACAGATTTTTAATTATATTCGGATAAAATAATAAAAGTTTGACAGAAACAGTCTTTATTTAAATATTAAAATATTTTTTTAGACTATTTAACACTAGAAAGACTGCAAAATTTATCCACCCGCAAAGACGGCGACCGGTCAAATCCCTGCATACATTGATATTCAATAAAGTATTTATTAAGTTACAAAATATTATGAGAAAAAGAAATAAATATAACATATTATACAATGCTATAATGTAATATTTAAATACAATTTTTGCGTTTGAGGGTCTTATTTAAATTACATGAACCACAAAGTGGTTTTTTACAGTTATCACATATCTTATTCGTTTAATTTTTACATTTACTTATGTAGCATTCCCGTATTTTTCAACTTTCCTGGATAGTTAGTGATGACGATGGAGAAAATTGAAGTCATAGGTCTACAGACAAAGGATTAGAACCGGAAACTTCTTCATCAGTTACAGCGATTCTACTGAGTTCACTCGCTAAATTCACAATAAATTTCGTCCGTTTATGTATGTATGTATTTTATAATGTATGTATATGTATGTCTGACAATTTTTCACATAAAACATGAGAATTGATTCCTGATGAACCTAAAATAGTCTTTAATATTTAAGATTGTACAGGCCATCTTTGAGATGCTGCATTGACACTGTACTTCTTCGCTACCTGATCAGTCACATCCACACCATACTTTGTAGCGTTATTGAATAGATTTCAACATTGTCATGTAACGTGCTTAGTAAAAAACGTTCTTATTCCGTTTTCCTTGATAGATCGTCAGAATTTTATTTTGGAAGCGTAGTATCTTGGCGTAAGGTGGAATTTCTCGTCGAGCCCTGTTCATGTTTCTCAGAATTGTAGTGTGTTTTGAAACTAAATTTTTTGCCAAACTGACGGAATTAAAAATTATCTGTGGTCATGTTTCAGCCTGTATTTGTGAAAGGTTCTACAAGACGCATAACAACGTTTTCACCAAGACTATGATTTTGTTGCCTGCCATCATGCTTTTTTAGGTATGGAACACCATTCAAAAGATATTTGGGGTTGACGTTTACATAAAGTCAAAATTGTATCCGAAACTTATCAGGTTTATTTGAAATATACTGAAGAAACCTACATCTTATTTTGTAGAAAGAAATTGTTCATTAATAGTAATATTCTCTCCTGGTTTATTACAACATAAACAGTATTGAATGAATTTGTTTCAAACAAGAGATATCAAGGCAAAGTTATCTTGTTGAAGACTTTAACTTCTTTCAGATCTTATGTCAAATCGAATACACTTCATGATACTCTTGAATCTATCATGAAGAACGGTTTTTGAAAAAAAAACGAATATAGCAAAACAGCTATGAAATCTTTCAGTTTTTCTAAAGTAAGTTTTCAATTTGTGTGTCCTAACTGCCTATTAGTTTCTTCTTTAGTGCATTTTTGACTATGTCTCAATATTAATTTGTCAACAAACAGTTTCCGTGCATCTATAACTCACTATATGGTAATATTCATTAGCAGTGGCAGGTAAGCGGTGACCTCTACCTCTCCAAGGACCATGATTACTGATATTGGTGATGTGACGTGAAGTCGAAAGAGGTACCTGGTCTCCCGCATCACTTTCTTCATCATCGGAACTTGGACTAATAGCTTATAACTCACAATCACCATCACTTTCAAGTTCTGCACTTTCAGACTAACATTCCGATTGACCTTTGGATAGGTTTTGTAATAAAGTGGTTTGTGATTTTGAAGCATTTGGGTGATTTTTCCACTAATTTATTCGCAATTTACCAAACAACACGTTTGTGTGAAGCCAATCACTGTACTGACTAGGAAATAAAAGTAAATAGTTCAAATGTTTTCAAAAGTATTATGAGGGCATATTACAATAATAAACAACACTTGGATCACAGCGGTCAAATGACTTTCGCCGTCTTTATCGTTATATCAGAATTTTAAATAATAAGCAAATAAAATAAGAGGTATTTATAATATTCCATTCACAATAATAAAAGTTACAAATCAGCAGCAAGTTTATTCAAAACCTTTTATAAAAATTAAACTTTTAAATTCAAATTGCAGTAAGATGACTGCTCCCGTCTTTTTAAGGGATGTATTCCTTTGAATGTATTTCGACTGATATAACTTACTTGAGGTTATTAGCTAAAATGTTGATTGATAAGTAAACCCAAATCTTTAACATGGGTTGGAGTATAAATGAGGTTATTGGGTCATTTATTTTAGATTTGGAAAATATAATAACCTGGCTTTGGAAAAAAGTTTCGTAAATTCCAAGTTAACTTATTATAAATACACTCTTTTTAATAATGTAATGGGACTTTTAATGAAATTAAAATATATTATTTGCATCTACTTATTTCACTAATATATTAGCGATTAGGGTTTTTATAACGTTCCACAGAAACGGACCTCTCACGATATTACGAGATGATTTATCAGCAAATAAGCTTTCTAAAATTACAGAAACCCATTGTATCGTTAAACTGACAATAAAGAATTTAAGAGTTCATTTCATTATCATAACTGGAAAACACTGATAATTATTCACAATAAAATTATTTCATACACAAATAATGAATGGTTCCACAAAAAACATTAGTATATATAGTTTTTGGTATGTAATGATTCATTTCCAATTCGCCAGCGCCATTTATTAGTCTCTAATGTGCATGACATCATTTAATAAAATCAAAGTGTTTAGGTTTTATTCGCATCAGGTTTTCTATACGTTTGTTGCAGGTGAATATATAAGAATCCAATTTATGACTATTTCTGAAATGTTTTCCGAAATATGCAAATTATTTGTAATAAATAGGGAGGAGTTGGCATAAAACTTAAATTTCATAATCTCCCTGATAGGAATAAAAGTATATAAAAATGGTTCATCTTCTTTCTTTTAAATATAAGTGAAATAATCAACAGTTATAATATCAAATGCAGAATGCACAATCTCCTTGTTCAAGTCTTGGAATAAAAAACGAATTATGTTTCCCTCTAATTATATATAAATTCATAAGACAGGGACAAAGAAACAGAAAAATAAAGAAAAAAATAAAAATTCACGTAAATTAATGGTATTAAGCATGTAACCTTTTCTTTTCAAAATTATTCACTTTGTGAGCAAATATGAATAGAGACGATAAATATGGCAACCAATTAACGAAACGCACAGTAATGCTAGTGGTCAAACATTACCGCACAGTAACAAACCGACCGCAAAAGCTCTTCAGTACTCCGCATAGTTTTCCTTTTCGAGCAAATGGCTGAAGTACGAAATCATGTTTTCAAATATTTCCCGGACGTTTGATTAATATTGCATTCGTAACACTTCATGGAGAGCATTAGCGGTGCGAGCCAAGGATCCACAAGTTGACGATGGACCGATGGTGCCATTTTTAGCTAGCTCATATTGAGTGGCACTTTGACCTGGATTTCACTGTTAGTTCTGATTAATATTTTCAAGGAAAGGAATTGTATGCTATATGTTAGGTCATATATTATAATTTCACAAATCATTTTTGTCCTTATTAGACAAAGACGAGGATAGAGTGGTACAGAAAATGTTGATCTGATTTCGACAATTTTGCTTATTTCGTTCAAGTATATATCTATTCCAACTAGGATTTGATAACACAATACGTACATTATATTTCAAATAAATCATTTTCTCCAAAGCACACACCTAGAATAAAAGGTTGTAGCCAGGTTTTTTTTCTATATATGAGGATACAATTATTGACATCAAAACAACTTTATCAGATATTCTGATAGATATTTGAATGATAGAAACACCATAATTCGTCTTTGTAACTTTCACGAATTATTAGAGCCTTCTAGTGAAATAAGGAATCATTACATTTTCATCTTATACGTCCGTCCGTCTGTCTACCACAGTCTGTCAGTTCCTTTTGAAAGAGGTGTCATTAGATGGAGTGTCATATATCGTTATAACTTGGTAGTATATTGCGTATGAGTTATTTTTGTTTACTCCTATGTAGCATTTTTAATGATAATTAGTTAATATATCAATGTGGTCTACTAATTATACATTTTAGAAACGTTTGTACATAATATTAAAAAAGAAATGAATACTGCTAAGGAGTACGTAAAAATATGTGAAACACGGTTAATAAAGGGCTAATGATTTGTTTTCATTTCATTAGAATACTTGATATATTTTCGTTATATAATTTTGCTATGTAGTTATGACTATAACATTAATTCTTTTTTTATCATATACATTGTGGTTTTTTATTTCCATACCAAAAAAATAATCAATGAATATTGTGGTTTTTATTTCCATGCCTTAGTTGGTGTGAGAGAAAATTAGACGCGGAGCAACAAATGCTCTCCTATTACTTCACACCTACTTTTCTCCATAATATATAATATATTATGCAAAATACACAAATAAATGCCTGTGTAATTTAGGAGGGAAAACCTTCTGGATACTTATTTACAAGGATACTTGTCGAAGAGCATTTAAGTTTTGTAATTGGGCTTTCATTGGATTTGAATAATGCCGAATTACGTTTTAATTATAAATTCTGCATCACATATCTCATGGAGGACTTCGAAAAAAACATAGTCGTTTTTGCTATATTCTCGATCACTAAAAATAAAACAAGATAAAAAGTGTTATAAACATAGATTGATTCAAAGTTCAACGGAATCAATCTATGTTAATAAAATCGACAATACATGGGTATGATAAATGGTTTGAAAAATTAAAAAATAATAGACAAATCCGGTTATTAGTGACTTTTTCACGTTTAGTAATTTTCCACGTGTATTCCTTTTAAAACCAAGAAATTAATAATAATCGTTGATGTTGAGTTTTTACTCAGCGACAAAATGTATTCACAATGGCTTATTTAACTACTGTTATTTAAAAAATTGGCTTAAAAGAGTCAGCATACATTCAGGTAAAATATTTTTCTCGAATAATAACATATTTAGGGTACAAGTAATTTTCAAAGAAAAAAGAAGACAGACCTATTTAAAAATCTCTAAAATATCTCTAGAAATAAGTGTCGTAAAATCCCGATTGCATTAGAATCTATAATAAATTCCATTCTCAATTGATACCTTCATTATATGTATATACCTACATATATATATATATATATATATATATATATATATATATATATATATATATATATATACATTTTGTTCCATATTCCAGCATTGCAATGTTCATAAATTATTTAAACGTGTATCGTAGCTTCAAGTCAAACTTTTACGCTAAAAATTTTGAGATATATCATCCAGCGATTTACTTTACCATTTTCACTAGACGTTATAATATATCTTATTTATTCAAATATTTTGAGAAAATATTTCTGATAAATTAATTTATTATTATTTTCAGAATAGTAATAAATTAATTTGAATTCTATGAAAACTACAAATAATTATATTTTTTGCATTATATGTTGTTCGATTATTGTATAATGAAATTTACATAAGATCACCTTTAACGTGTCTATGAAAGTTTTCCATTTTTCCTTTTTAATTTCTTATTAGAAACTATGTTTTTTTAAAGACTTACTGAATGTATTTCAATCAAAGTTGACAAAGCTATTGTCAGAATTAAAATCTTTCTTTTATTGTTAGACATTTATCCTACTATATTTTTTAACTTTTACCTTTTGAAAATATGTAAGGGGAAATCAGAAATAAAATTTGAACCATATTGATAGTTAAAGGAGTTTTTTGCTTATAGCATCTCCCAAATTATTTAGTTATACAAATGACAACGAAATTTTCAAGAGCAGGTATTGGTTATAAACGTACAACAAATATTACAAAATACAAGAGACCCATAGAAATGTTAGCTTCAATATTTAAACATGAAGTTACGAATTTTGAAATTAGGATCTAGATCAATCTGTGACTCACTTCTATAAACTTATGTGGAATTAGACTAGATACTGAGCACCTTCTCATAACTTTAGTGTTAGAAAAAGTGATTGTGCCCTGGAAGGACTCGGAAGGAAACAGAAAAAGAGTTATGTCACCAAACAATAAGAAAGATGAAATCACCACACCAACAAAGAAGGACGATTAAGATAGAAGAAAATAGAATATCCGCCAGGAAATTCTGAAGTCATTAACCCTAAATGGTAAGCTTATTACAAAATATTTGTACTCCGTATATATAAAAATGTATTTAATTACAGGACGTGAAGAAAACTTGTTATTCAAAATGTTCACTTCCCTTTATAAACATAATAATGACTGTCAGAAATTCTACAAAACAATATCCCAATTATTATATTGTTTAGGTTTTTGAAATATAATGTAAACAGTATCAACTCTGTAGTTATTTTTGCTATTTTACATGACTTATACCATTATAACCCATGTATTTCATATAAAATGAGACCGATATTACATATTTAAATAATTTAAATATATACAAATGACCATATAAGTTAACAATTTTCTACTTACTTATGGTTGAATGAGTACCTTATCTAAAATTATTGCATCAAAGCAAGAACACTAACAGCGAGTTTGGTATATTACGTCACAACATGTAGAAAGTAGCACTCGGGTTTAATAATTCGGACGCTTTAGACAAAATACCTGTGGACGAGATGAGTTAAACGTACCATATGTTCAACGTACTTGCCAGCATATCGTATGTCAAAATGTTCGCTTCTAAACTCGGTTGCAAACGCTAGTGATGCGGCTTGCCAGTTGTTCACAGGTATGGTGTTCCTAATTATTAAAAGGTATTTCAACATGATATGTGGCCATCGCTAAATGGAAAGAGAGAAAAGGAAAATAGAAAGTAGTTTTTTAAAAATATATGTCATTTGTAATAATGTATAATATTTGTCCATCTCTGTAGTTCTTCTTTATTACTCTTATGCAAGTATGTTTGTAAGTATATATTACTCACTTTAATATCTAAGCCTGTGGATTTGTCTTATATCTTTCTAACAGAAAATATATTTCCATTCTAATAAGGATCATAAGCGAGATGCCTATGATTTCCAGTTGATCAAGTGAATACGACCCATCGTGATTCAAGTCCAAGACGAAATCAAGTCAAGACCCAAACATTTTTAAGTTTTCGTGTACAAATTGAGATAAATTTCCTCTTATAAGGAAACTTTCGAAATTATCTGACATCAAAGCATAATTTCCTAAGACAACATTTGCTGAAAATCTCATGCGTACTTGTTTCTATTTTTATGTACCAAGGCTAAAAATAATATTCGAATACAAATAAAAAAAAAGAAATAAAAAAAAATTAAATTATCGTCAAATAGAATATTAGACAAAATCTTGAATGTTCTCAAACTGTCATTTGTCGCTGGAGGAGTTTCTTTACGCATACGTTTTATTTTCAAACGAATTAATGTAAATATTAGTGCAACTCAATAACAATAGTGATAAAACGTAATGGCATATATAGTGTTCATAGTTTCAAGTTCACTTGCGAGACAGATAAAAACCCATAAACGATTTTAGGTCCGCTTGTAATCAACACTTCGAAATATCAACAACCAACTCAAAATAGGTACCTACTTATTTGCAATAAATAACCAAGTTACTTATTTTTAAGTCGGTGCCAGCACTTTCGACCAACTTAAACAAATTTATAATTTAATTTAATTCATAATGTCAATTTAAAACTTTAACTTCTTATGTACTTACAATACCAAATAGATTCATAAAGGGCGTATTTAGAATATACAAATTTGCATTTGTTCAAGTTGATCGGCAGTATTTCCACCGACTTTAAAAATAAATAACTTAGTTATTTATTGTAAATAAATAGTTACCTATTTTGAGTTAATTGTTTTTTACTTATTGGCATCTAACTTTTAAAGCCGGTTTTTAAATGTATTTTCTTTTAAAATTTTTAATGATTAATATATTAATGTTAATTATCACACATTTTCTTTCTTAGAATATTGGAAAATTATTAAAAGTCAGGGCAAAAGCTAGTATATAGATAGGAGTTATATAATTCATCTCCAGAACCCATCATCGCACCCTGACTAGGTGCAGTTATTTTGCAAAGTAAATGCTACCAGTAGCAAATAGGTTGAATCCGTTTTAATTTACTAATATTCATTAAGCACGTTTGATTTGCTAATATCCGTAAATCATGACCTGATTAGTAGTGTAACTACTAATCAGGTCAACTACCCATAGCAAATACCTTAAATCATAGTTTGGTTTCAACTAATTAAACAAACGAATAATTAGGTATTATATTTGTTTAGCTGGACAAAAGAGATTTAAAAATAATATCATGTAACATTGTGAACTTCAGAGAACAATTTCTGAGAACTACATAATTTTTTTTTAAAAACATTCATTTTTTTTCATTTGGCCATATTCACATATGAACTACCTGATCTTTCTAAAAGATCAAATATTCTAAAACTTCAAAAACAAACCTTCAGTTGACCTTTCAAAATCTAAAGCTACTATTTTTAATAATTTTTCTCAAAGTTTAGGTTTTCTTTTACATTTATTGTTTACTTATAGTAAGTTGTCTTAATTTTAAAGTCGCAAGCAAGTTTTCACTATTGTGTTCGGTGGCAATTTTAATAGAAAATATAAATAATTTGATAAAGGAAATACAAAAAAAAAGGAAATTATATCTAATCATTTGTTCACGTGGGCGCAACGTCGACCTGAAACCAGCGTCGTTAAACGTTTTACTTACATTGAATATTGAATGTATTTGGCGTTAATTTTGTAGAAATTCATTATTCACAATTAAATGAAACTACGTGATGTAGTACTATTTCTATTTCTTTACCACAACCTAGGTTTTGTTGTATTACAACATCTTCAGGTGGGATATTAGTAAAGATCTTTGCTAATATCCCACCTGAAGTTGTTGTAATACAACGAAACCTAGGTCGTGGTAAAGAAATTAAAGAAAGTAGAAATAATACTACATTACGTAGTTTCATTTAATTGTGATTAGTTTAAACCATAAAATATGGTATCATAATTAGATCATTAAATCAATGAAAAACCATTTTAAATTGAAAACTACAGTAGTTTTCATTAACTTTTTTAGTGTTCCGTGAATTTATTCAAGATAAACTAAAAATGTCGTGTTTTATTGTCTTATGATTGCTAGATGACCTGATGGCTTAAGTGTCACGTCGTCGACTCGTAAAATCGGATTGACTACACAATCGGATTTTGTCAATTTGCGTGTTTACTGTCTTAGAGATATTTTACGTAATTTAAATATTCGCTGTCGTAAACTGTCTAATTAAAAGTAACGTAGACGTTTTTATTACATGCGGAATTTGGAGGCGAATAGCAAAATGCGCTATTGCGATGCTTGGCATTTTTCACATAAAACAAAAAGAGCGTGGTAAACCGTTTATAAATTTTATCGTAAGGAAATTAAATTTTACATTATAATTTTTTCCTGATATCAATTTCTTAGTAGTTAGTTGTTTTTTAAAATGTTTAATATTTTTTGAAGACGCACAATTTTTTTCAAGAAATGGTTTATTTCGTCGTGTATGTATCATTCTGAATGAACGAATGATCCTTAACTGGCATCCGGTTATAGACGACCTCAAAACAAGATTGAGCTGGTTCGCCAATTCTTTTTATTAATTCCGTCCATTGCTTCCGGTTAAATGTCTTAGAATGTAAGTCAAATCTTTATTTTCACATATGCTCATCGATTTGTTTCAACTACACATTCTTTGGTGCCTCTCGGTGGACTTTCTACTGATTTACTTTAGTCTGTACTCGTTAATATATGTTCAAATCGCCATTAATTAAACAGTGGTGATGTTATTTATCCAACACATACTAATGAGGAAGTAATTTGCTTCTCTTGGATTAGCGATCCAAGGTATTTGAAGACTTGGACTTGGTCAAACCTGACAAGTTAGTGTGAATGAAGGTTGGCGATCCGTCTATCGTGAGCATTTTTATCTTAACGGCATTGATTTTTAGGCATCCAAAATTACTTCACTAAGATCTTTGCTCATATAAAGAGTATATATGTTGTCGGAAGTGAAAGCGCTGTCCCGGCGAATATGCATTTCAGTAAATGGTTTTGGGCAACGCTCCATCTGTTGTTAAAAGCTTTCCGCATAATAACGTCCACAACAATATTACAAAGTAGTAGCGAGAGTATATCCTCTCGGAAAACTTCAGTTTTGATAGTAACTTCCTCAGTTTTACAATTAAATAAAACTACGTGATGTAGTATTATTTCTACTTTCTTTAATTTCTTTACCTCTTCAGTTTGTTGGCTAGTGGATCCGCTGTACGTTACGTTGAGAAGCGGTATGATTTTCAGAGGCTGATCAACAAATACAATAAAATATAGTTTTAAAATCAATGAAAATGATTTTTATTTTCCGTCAGATCATCTTGTCTGTATCTATAAACTGGCACAGAACGAATATTTAGTCTGCACAAGCTCTGCCTTGTCCAAATCCCGCTTGCTTCTCTCGATTTGTCTGCTCTCGATATCGCTGAAGTTTTCATTGAATAAATTGAATAATTTTGCAGAATGTTTTGGTGTATATTTTTAATACCCCATGTCGAATTTTTATTTTTATTATTTCAGATGAATTAGATGATTGTAACAACAGAGTGATGCGAGAGTTGCATTTTGGTAACGACATCGGGTACTTGTATTAAAATGGTAATTTGCCAATGGAAATTCAATTTATATGAAAATGCTGATACGTAAGTATTCATTAAAAAAGTGAGATAATTAATTAAATTACATTTACATATTTCGCTTATTTGGTATAAAATGGTCGCTGTTCGCGACTTTGTCCATCTAAAAATTTATTTATTACCGTTTTTGATAGTGTCAATAAAATATGAATAAAATTTGTAATGTTTTGAAATTATAGAAAATAAAAATATTATAAATTATTTTTGTGAAATTAACAACTGGAAATTCCCAGAAGCGCAGACGTTCGTCAACCATAGGTGTATGCTCTTTGGGTAGCTTGCAATGCGCACTTACCGCTTTACCGCGTGTCGTTGATATCGTCTGCGTGTACACAAATCGTTAAGTATGAATTTTTTCTTAGTCGACTATTGTATAAGAACCTTCTCAAAGTGAGCAATTTCAAGAAAAATATTTATATATATATATGGCTACTAAATGCATGATGAAACGTGTATAAGATATGAATGACATGTAAGTAGTAATTAGTAAGTATGCGTTTATTGTGTTATTTATTTAGCATTGCGACACTTCATATCGACATTTCGTAGAAAATACATATTTAAAAAGTTTATTTTTATACGTAGTCAAATCTATTACATATTGTGTTGTTAATTTTCTCGTCGATTTTTTTGATACCTATGTAAATGTAAGAACCCTAATAAAAGATCTCCTACATCCTAATATCCCTTTATTCGTCATATTAAATTTATTATAACGTAATATACTCAGTTCACTTTTCCGGGTATAAAGTTATATTTTTGTCAAGTTTCTTTGAAATTAATTTGGTTATTTGTTTGCAAAAACTTAATAGAGGCAGAGACATACCAATTTGACTGAAATTTATTTGTCAAATACAGTATTTGTTTTGCATTTTACTATAAATGTTCTTATAATATACCGATTCGTTTAAATTCATTATTCTTTATCTCACAATTCACTCAACTCTCGTCCATCGAGGACGAGGTTTATGAAAACATTTACCACCATCTATTTGCAGATAATATCATTATTTAGGAAAATGTCGGTTCGTGCCATGTCATGCTGGTCAGGTCGTTTTTCATAATTTCCATTTCCTCACTTTCTGGCGGGTTGGGAGGGAGGACACATCACTGTACTTGCGCATGTAACTAACGGATGTAGCTTAATAAATTGAAGCGCCTTAGAAGTGAAAGCTTATTTGTGATCCTACAGTAGTCTTGTAAGACGCTGGTTTATGAGTGTTATTTAGCAGGTATTGTGGACTTCACTCATAGCGTTAGCTAGCAGGTTAATTTTTCGTAACTGTAAATTAGAGCGTGTGGTGTTTAGTTTAGGTTTGGGTATTGGCAATTAGCTCAATTTATTTAAGATCAAAATATTATGAGAATATATATAAAGAAGGGGCTTACAATTTGGAAGAAAAACATTCTGAAGTACGAATTCAACAAATGAGTACTTCATTAGACTAATAATAAAGTAAAGTAGTGCAGTTTTAATACCGCATTACAAACGACATGGGTGTATACGCAGATTTTCGTGGGAAAGTAAGTGCAACCTGGCTGGGTCGTTAATTTTTTTGAAGAAGTAAACTTTAAAAGGCACAATTTTAATGATTCGTTAGAGCTATTTATTTACAAAATATTTTGTAATGAATTTTAAATATAATACTCAACGTGTCTTATTAAAAATATTTGATATTTAAAATAAAATTAAGTAAAATTCTACTTTCTAACGAACAATTTATAAAAATAATAAAAACAAATTTATGAAATAATTGTAGCAGTATTATTTTTATTTCCCAGTTCTAATAAAATTACTTAATATTTTTTCATTATATATATATATGTGTTTATATATATATACATATATATACATATATTTATATATATGTATATATATATATATATATATATATATATATATATATGTATATATATATATATATATATATATATATATATATATATATATATTTAGTTTCAACTGTTAATACTTAACTTGATATATTAATTCAAATATATCCAGACTTCAGGCAAGCTTAAAAGTTTATTTGGTAACCAGGAATATAAGAGTTATTGTTTATTGAAAGTAAGAATTACGATAGCATAAATAGAAGTAACAGAAGAGACTCGTTAACAAATATTTTATAGAAATAATTATGTCGATACAATTACACATACAGTCCTCTTAATGGTAATGATTAATTTGTTTTTGTTATGATCAGTTGGTTTTGCGTGGGACAAGTCATATTCTTAAGACACGTGATATCTGACAATAGCATATATTGCACAACAAATTTTTTTTTAATGTTTTCAAAGCTTATTTAATATGGTTTTAGTTGTATATCTTACATAACAGGCACGTTATAAAACTGTTTATTCCAATTTTAAATTTGGAGGTATATTTAAATAGAATATCTCATTTTTGCGGAAATCAGTCGACATAAAATATTTTTCGTGACAAGGTTTAATTTCCAAAAAATTAACGCTGACCCCAAATAGATTTGACGTAAAAGTAAATTACTCAAAAATATGGCAAGAAAAGAAAAATCCTCAACTCAGGTACGGCCTTAGGACAGCTAGAGGCGAGGGATTTGATTGCATTATGTGGGGTCGGTATTAGCACAGAGCCAAGCAAAAGTATGCAATCTCCCTTCAAATTAAATGACGTGATGTAATTTCATGCAGATAATTGTTCATTTTCATGTACGTTAATTTGATAACAGGTGGCTTTCTCGTTAGTTTATCGTCATAACCATTATGGCAGGCGGAGAAGAGCGTTTTATTTGATTAATGCGTATTTTCTTATAAAATTTTTCATTAATTAAAGCGATATTCAAGGAATTTTATTATGCGATAAGGCGTGTTCTGATCTACGTGGCGTGACCTACTATCTAATAGTATCACTAAAATAGTAGACCGCAAATGTATGTACTAATTAAGTAACATAACATAAATGAAATTGGGAATGTTTACTTTAATAATTCTCAATGCTTTTTATATTTCATTGCAGTGAAATGTCGATAATTAATATTATTGGCAATAACAAAATTTTATTTTCGTACTTTTATCATATAATAAAGGTAAATGATTCGTAAAAGTAAACAAACGGTGCAGCGATGCTATATTTTATGCTAATATTCGTTTTTATCGAAAATTACCATGTTTTTATTTAAATCCAAATACAATTTTACTTTTTATAGTTTTTTTGGGTCCCTAAAATATTTATATTGTTGGACTCATGAAGAAAAAAAACCGTTGCAGCGCCGTATAACGCCCGTTATACCATTGCAAAGTTAATTTTCAAATGCTTAATACGATTTTGCATTAGAAAATTAATTCCTATAATTTTCTCTTAAAGCAAATGTCAAGAATTTGAAATCAAAAGAAAAAATTTAAAAAAATGTTAACAAATAACAATTTATTAGAGATTTAGAATAGATTTCTCCTTCATCATAGTCACGCCATTACTTGTATCCACCTTTTTTGTTCGTTTTATAGGGTATAACAAGTCTTTTGAGAGTAAAGCCGTCGTTTTACGTCTTGTTAATTGTTTAACCAAAAACCATAACTCGTTTTTAAAAGTTTACATAGTTTGGTTTCAAAAGTGGGCCCGTGCATGCAAGTTTACCATATAGGTATGCATTAAAAAGAGTCCTTAGTACAGAGTCCCTAGTACAGAGCAGAGTTAGTAGTACACATGCATTTTTTATTTTTTTTATTGGAAGATAACATTGTGAGCGACCATCAACTTAGCTGATTTTAGACTTATTTATTACCAGGTCCCGGTGTTAGCCAGAGTGTTGTGCAGATTAATGACAAAGTTTCTATTTCAATATAGCGATAACCATAATACATGTCAAATAGAAACGTTTCCTGTCCACGGCATTATATTTGCTCGCCCTGGAACAAGTATTCAGAGACAAGCACACAAATGCTTAAAACTTTTACTGTGTGCATGAAATTAATTAAATATTTTCTCAAATTTAATATTCTAGATGTTCTGCGTTTCGATAGTGTAGCCATTGTGTTGTTATTTAAAAGTGTTTGTTATGTAATATAAGTGTTTCTTATGTAATATATTTATTAATAATTATTTTTAAATAATATAATTTTACAATCTTAAATTTCATAATAATATAATTCTAACATTTGTCTTAATTTTTATTTTGATGGTTTCAATAAAAAAATATGAAATAAAATTCCTTATATTTTTGATAACGTATCTAATTCATATGCGCATTAGAGGTTGTGAAATTACGTTGTTTTTGAGCAATAATATATTTACATAAGTCACTACGACCGCCGAAGATGGAGAGGGATTGAGGAGAGGGGGCAATTTGCCAAGATTTTGCCGATTGACCATTCTGTATAAATTTTCTCTTCAACTAAACGTATTTAGTTAACCTGAACTTTGGATAGTAGTGCATCTTTATGTAATAAGATAATTACATGATATGTATAAGATAATTACAGTAAGTTACAATATCTTGTAGGTTTTTAGAATATCGCAAATACCCTGTATTTAATCATTAAATACTAAGATAACATTTTGCAGTTAATGAGTACAACAAATGTAAGTTTTTCATTTACCTCCATGATTACATAATATGTATATTTTGATGGTTTCAATATATATATATATATATATGTATGTATATATATATATATATATATATATGTATATATATATATATATATATATATATATATATATATATATATATTTGTGAATTGTGAGATGGAGTTTGTTTTTATGATTATATCACATATGGTGAAGTTTGCGCTTCTTGGTATTAGTTGAAATATATATAGCGTCCTTGCAAACAATATTCGTTGCTCTGTTATTGGACGCTAATATTACCAGGTTAGTGACCTTTAGAACTTATCAAGCGATAAAATAATCCTGGGAACAAAAATTGATACGCGATATTATCGACATTCTCTGTATAAATGCAAAGAGCGCTGAGTGCTGGAGGGAAATAGAATTGCTTCCAATAGTATTTTTTGTCTTTACCTTTCATAATATGAATTATAGCTATAGGTTACCCCACGCTTTCTTCACCCTCAAAGGTAAAGCAACTCTAATAATACTTAATCTCCAATGAAATGTATGTGTAATCCAATGAAATGTACCGCAACTCACTTTTGAATAATTTTTTCTTTATCTCTGTTCTCATTATTCTATTATCTCTGGCTTTTCTCACTTTATTTTTCTTTTGCTTGTTTTTCTAGAAAGATGTGTTTGAAGAGATGTCGTTTGATTTTTTATTAATTACCTCGCCATTTTTCATTTTGCTGAAAGAAAAGGTTCATTACAAGATTATCTTCAGTGCCACAGCACTCAAGATAATCTTGTAATGAATACACACCTTTTCTTAGCATACACAATTAATTAGCTTGACTACTAGTTCATAGTAGAGAATATAGCGCTATGTAGTATACTGAAAAAGTAGTTTTTACTGCTATTTAACAGTATTTGGAAGCACTCTCAGTTAATATATATATTTTTTTAATCAATTCGTATTATTTCATTAAAGTAGAGGATTAAATAAATTAACATTTCTTTTTTTATAATAATTTTAATCATCTTAAAATACATACAAATGTTATATTTAAATAAATTAGTGATGAATTATTAATATTCAAAGCCAGACATAATGCGCTTGGGTTCACATTTTTAGGTTCATTGAGTAATTATGATATGGAAGTTGTACCGATTAATAAATTAAGTAGATTTGTCAGCAATTTTAGTAGTTGTTTTTAACATTTTAAATGCATCGTTGCTTTACGAAATTCGTCTTAGAAAGATATTCTGATCTTGATTATTTATCATTACCTATTACTCCGATATTTCTCTTCTCTGATATTTCTAACGGTTGCATTGTAAAATAAAGTTAATTTTACAATATCCCAGTGCCTTTTGATTTCAATATAAGATTCAATTCAGAATCTTCGGTATTTGCAAATAATTAATATTACCGCAGAATATTAGTTGTTCGCTCATTAAGATTGGTCACTTACTAATTAAGGGGTTGAAAATGAAAATCAATTGAAAAATGACCAAAATAAATTTATTACTGCTAATAAATTATAATTTGATATGTAGTTTAAAAAGCTTTTATGATCATTGTTCGGAAATAATTACTTTTTCACCAGCCGGAGATGAGTAATAAATCTAAAAATGTTCCTATTTAATGGTTGCCTTGCCCCATTTTCGGTAATCAGAAAAATACAATCAAGTGAATACAAACTAGCTCTGGCGAAAGGCGAAATGTGAAAACAGAACCCTTGTCTGTACTCACCGCCATATTGTTTTCCTCACATTGGCATTTCTCGTAATCTATCTAACCGAACATCAGAGGCACCTGATAAAGTAAATAACAACTTTCATCAATGACGCCCACCGCGATCCGCTTGAAATTTTACAAACAAAAAATAATAAATTTTTTGATAATTATAATAGTAGAGTAAAGCACCATCAATCAGAGTAATGTGCCGCCCGCGATGATACAAACCATTTTTATCTTGTAGACAAATATAATATATTCCACTTATTTACTTCGCCGCCTTTTTTTATAACCGTTTCTCTTCTTTAATTTGCAATTCGCCCCGTTTTTGTAACGAACATTAAATTATTTTAGCCGGGCAAACTCGCTGAAGCATAGTAAACATGTCGCTGTCACTTGAAGAGAAGGGATGGGTCTCTTTAGTTTAGTTTGCAGAAGACAAAAGTCTGGGCTTTAATTTATTTTACTTTGATTTTTCTTTTGGAATTCAACAGTTATTATGTCCGTGTCAAAATCTTCTTTTTTTTTCTTTCCCTTATTCCTTATTTATTCTGAGCAGCTTTTAGCATTATATTTTATTGGGTTGTTCTTTATTTTTGGAGTTTACTCCTTAAAAATTAATTTTCATATATATCCCCCGGTATAAAGTTTTATGAGGAGTAAAATCAGAATTTCAGAGCGTAAGAAGTTCAGAGCATTAAAAAAATTGTAAACGTTAGGTAGCCTCTCCACGCAACATTTCTGCGCATCTTTAGAGTGAGATGAGAAACGCACCGACGGTACAAGTGCGAGGATGAAAAAAAGCACTTGGGGCGCTATTGTCGACAAATATAATGCTAGTAATATTATTAATGAAAGGGTGAGTACAGCCAAATGTACACATATATAATAATAACTGAATACACAATTAATTTGTTTGCACGAATGTAATCTCTTTTTTTTTATTTATATATAGTGTTGTCTATTTTATTCATTCCAAGACAATCGTACGCAAGGAGTAAACTTCAGTCGTGAGTCAGAGCTGACATGCATTTTTTTTACTTATTTACAATGTTATTAACAGATATTAATAGCAGATGTCAAAGCTGCTGTTAAATTAACTTCTTATGTAACAATAACATTTGTCTTTTTCATTCAAGGAACAAAACAATTTACAACCAATTTGTCTGGTACAATAATATTCAAATCTCAGTTGAAACAGTACTAAAAATTCACATATGCAAGTGCATTTATCTAATTGAATAAATGATACATTAACAATTATGACAATATATAATTTCGTTTATAAAAATAATAATTATATCTATAATCGACCATAACGAATACACATCAGGTTAAATTCTATTTACAGATAGATTGTGAAAAATTAATATTTGTAAATAGCGCAATAGAGATTTCATGTATCTTTAAATGTTTA
Organism: Druceiella hillmani; assembly: GCA_039881145.1. Classification (NCBI taxonomy): domain Eukaryota; kingdom Metazoa; phylum Arthropoda; class Insecta; order Lepidoptera; family Hepialidae; genus Druceiella; species Druceiella hillmani. The sequence goes on along the minus strand of JAYKKI010000120.1, from coordinate 1,924,714 downwards.
TAAATGGCTTAATGTGTACGAACTCTTGTGGTACGAGTTGTACACGTACTGTTATTTAGTTTTTACACAAAGGTATCCCCATCACTCAATAATAGCCCCACCATTATGCTCTATGATATCAGTTAGAAAACTTCTAGTTTTTTTAAAACTTCTTCACTTGTGTTAGGAATTGAAAATCGTAAAATTGGTGTGATGAGAGTATAATTCTTCAATTTGAAACTTGGTTTTGGAGATCATTTTTAACTTTCTTTCTATTAATATATTATCTTTTAATGACTTTTTTCGACTGAGTTATGCATATTACTTGATGTAAAATAATGTGAACGACGGGAAACCCGTTGTTATACCAGGTTCATTTGTATTACATAAAATCCATTTATACCAAAATATTTTATAACATTTGGGGCTTGTGGCTTTATTCAAATAGTATCTTTTGTAGAGAGGTAAATAAAAGAGAGGTAATAACTAGAATTAAGCATGTAAGTTACTTTGATTCAAATGGTTTCTTAAATATTTTTTTTCAGAATTGGAGCAGTTATTCCTGCCGCCTGTTAAAACAACTTATCATTGTACAAAAACGTCTGAAAATTTATCTGATAAACGTTAAATGTTAAAAAAAAACAGAAAGAAATGAATGGAAAATGGTTTTTCCTTAGAACGGTCTTATTTTTACATTAAGCTTATCTGTTGATTTGAAAGTAATTTAAATGAAGTCAAATGAATTGAGAGATATAAAAAAAAATGTTCGGTTTTATGCATCAGAGTGGACAGAATGTATTTGTGTACCAAAGCAATCTTTTTTTTTACTCTAATTAATAATATTTGTGGTATGTTTAATTTACTTATATTTCTACTATCAAATAAATAGTTTTAAACTTTGGCATTTAAATATTATTAAAATATCATATGGCCTGAAATCGGGGTTTTCAAGCCAATAATATAGAAAATCAGTATTTAATGATCCGCCAGTTAATGTTAAAATCATTGTTCTTTTTGTTAAGTGATATTATGGTTTATTGGATAAAGATAATACTAACTAGTTTATATAAAACACTCTTTAAAGTAATAAACACACTTCAGACATGGGATTGACAAAACAATAAGTAAGGATTTTTTACGGTGTCGTGTTAAACACAATACATAACCAACCTCAAAATTGTTAAACATTATTTTTATCTCATACCCGACCATTAATAAAAGTTAATGAGCTATGGTTTAAGGTACGTTTTATAGTCTTCATATCTGCATTTATAATATTATTTATGGAAATTTACGAGTCAGTTTTATGAAATATACCAATTTGCTGGGTTTATTATCAAGCTTAATGCATAGATATATAAAATATATCATAAATATGCTGCTAAACTGTGAATTAAGTCACGTAGATGTAAAACAAGTTGTGGAATAAATTGCATTTTTGCATCCGAGTCAGTGATCTGATGGAATCAGTTCGAAGATAATCTAATGGAATTTTTTGTTGTATAATTTTGTTACTTTCATTTTAAATGCCGTTATTTTTTTAATTTCATTAACCTATATTTTATTCTAGCTTCAACACATTTGTTTTATTATTTTATTCATAATTCATCGCATTCTTCCAAGTTACTAGACATATTTGAACATAAGGTATTTTGTTTGATTGAAAGAGATTTTTACTTTCATCGTATGAAATTTGTAAATTGCATTTTGATATAAATTTTACTGAAAATTAAAATGTTTATTGGTATAGAAATATATAATAAGAAACAATGATTTAATTAGTGGTGGAATCACAATATTCTGAGTAGTATCGCCATACAGTGTATGGCGATACTACACAGAATATTGTGTAATTAAATAATGTATAACAGAATAATTAAATAATGTAACTGGTTGAACATTTAAAAGGAACGTGATATTAAAAACTCGTTCTTAAATTCACACTGTAAGTCAGGTTTTTTTTAACTGTAAAAGTTTTCTTTAGGATAAAAATTATTAAGAAATTATGTATAAAAATATTATTCTTAATAAATTTTGGATTATTAGAATATATACTTGAATTCGAAAAATAATTTCAAATAATTGTGCATTTTATAATATTAATGAGAAATAAGAAAATAAAAAAACAATAACAGAGCAAATGCAAATAATCAAAGGATTCCAGTTTGTGATTACAATAATAATTATTACATCCAAACTGACATAAAGAAAGCTTGTGCCCTCGCTTATTTCTATCTCTGTAATTATCAATAAGCTGATTTTAACTCTTATTATGCTGGCTACAGGGAGGTTTCAAGAAATAACTTGTATAACGAGGTTAAAAAAAGATGAAAAATACAATCTGAACTGTGCCTTATACATAAACTCATAAATTAATATATAATATATGATTTTTAGGTCTTTGAAAACTTATTAGTTCAAAAGCACGTTTGCCTACATAAGGATATTTCCCATTAACCTCGGTAAGAAATTCTGGTCGCACAAATTACTAAGAGCTGTCGTTTATTTTCAGAGTTCCGTACCTTAGAATGAAAACATGGAATTCTTATAGTAGCATTTTGTTTTCCGTTTCTCCATATGTCTGTCAAAAAATTTCTTCGTACGGCTAATTTCTAGGTACGGCTAAAGATATCAAGGAAATATTAATATCAAATACTAAGTTCTGTAACCCCATAATCCCACAAAATTTCAAGCTTACAACTCCTTAGCAATAAAAATATACGGATTTTCAAATGTTACGTACTTTTATACTGTTTCACTCAATCGAACTATTTAAGCAATTTTTCCTTGATCTAGAATCTTGAAATTTAGTGCGAGGGAATGTGTTTCCTCGAGTAAAGGAAAACTTTATTAATTAATAATTATATGTGGATTTATTACGCGGCAAATTATTTTCTTTCGTCCTTTGATTTTTTTTGTATATTTATATAATACCAACTAAGTTTTACGATATTGTGATATGGCAGTACATAACACTGAGTTAACCAGTTCTACTCGCACTTTTTTCACTTTGTGGTTACATTTGGGTCCACAAGACTCATTCATTTATATTTCACTAATATAAGTTGTAAATTTGAACAAGTAGGATTATGTGACAAAACACTAAACCGACAGTTATTCTTCGTGATTAAAATAATTCAGAAGGTTCAAAATAAAAAAATTAAAACATATATTTCTGCGTTTATGAGTTTACAATATGTGATCTATTTAAGCAGGTTTTTACTATTTTAACATTGCTTAGTGGCTTCGGAAATAATGTAGATTTTTCAAAAATTAAACACTTTTGTAAAATCTTAGTTACAGAGTTGAATTTATCTATTAGATTTTATTTCTAATGAAGCAGACATTTATGTATGTTCATCCCCACCACGCCGCGATATACACGAAGTTGTTTTGTGGCGTTCTTTAAAATGCCTGTCAAGGCGATTCTTGTTGTTCACTAATGCTCGGGTCTCATAAAAAGCATTCTTTATTTGTTACATCGCAAAGTGGGATTTTCGTATTAAGATTCGTACATTTGAATAGTTGATTACATGAAATATGTTTATTTTATATATAATATATTTGTTAAGTTTATTTACATATGTAACACTACGGATATTTATGGTTGGGATGCCTTCTCAAATATGTTGAATATCGGATATAATGTTTTAAATGTTGATATTGTTTTAACAGGTAATCACGACGGTCAATATTTGTAACATTAAGATTAAAATTAGCGTGGAATAGGAACAGTTGAAGTTAAAGTTCTCGTCCGTGAAAAAGTTATGACCGTTTAAAAGGAGTATATTTAAGAGTAGATTAAATATTTTTAAATTTGAATTTCTATTCAATTACCATATTTAAGCAAAGTCCCATGCAGCAAATTCGACTTTTTTTTAAGAAATTTCACCTCCGATGACCGTGGGGATCATTTACATACAATATTTTTGTTAACATTGTTGTCACTTTTATTTGTCATTCCTTAATTGCAAAATCTCTTTTGTCATTCCTTCCAGTGAGATTGTCAGAATTGGTCATTCCTTAATTACAAAATTTCTTTTTATTAAGAAAATTCTTTATTAAAGTAAAAGCTATTAATTCGGTTAATTGTTACCATTACACTTGTGTTATTTTAAACTTCAATTTATTTATATATCTAATCTTTAACTTTAAGACTTCTTTATTTACATTGTGAAATCAAAAATTATGCAAACTACATTGAGCTAGTGAAACGTATATAGTAAGTTGAAACAGACGACAAATTAAAATCATGCTGCAATACGAAAGATACAAAAATCAACCTATAGCCATCTTTTTTCTTTTCATAGAAATGATCCAAGTAGTATCACTCGATACATTCATCGTTTCTTTTATGCGTCTGTGTTTTTTTAATCGGACTTCCTTGTTTAAGGGTTATTAAATCACAATACATTTATATTAATTTTTTGTGGGGTCAGTAACTCCTGTTTAAATGTAGTTTGAAAATTGATGTATTATTGTTTATTATTTAAAAGTTTGAAGTTTATCTATTAATGTAGGTCCATTATAATATGAATAATAGAACGACATTAATAAGAATGAAAAATGTCTTTATTTTAGCGGAAAATATTGTGAGAAAGATATTGTGTTTTTACTTGAATTAATTTTTTCGATTATCTTGTGTCAACAAATCATAATAGATTAATAATTACAAAATTTTACAAAAATATTTGTATTTATGTTTAATGTGTTGTAATTTATAAATGATTCTTATTGGATAGCCATATGAAATTGTTTAAGTTTTAGCAGATTAGTGTCACAAAAATGTTACAAAATGTTTGGCTTAACGATGCCTGAATGGAGGTAAGCAGATAAAGCTGTGGTCAATTGTTTTATGGTGAATATTAAGCGGGTTCGTCTCTTTAAAGTGACTAAGATTTAATAACAGGCACAAAACCTGAAGTAGATTATAAAAATGTTTTATATTTTGCGTAAAATGGAAATATTATTGATATCAATTTAATTAAATCAAGTGGTTAATATCTATATTTTTTCTTCTCAAAAATAAAAAAATCTAGCTAAATATTAAATACGAAATATTTTTTCTAAATAAAACTCTACTAGTTTTAAATAAATAGAAAGAAAAAGCAATCGACATTATTAGATTTACTTTTTTGGAAATGTCATAAAGGTACCGTTCGGAAAGAAAATATTTCAATAGAGTGCCTTTATTAAACTCGCCGCGGACTTATTTTGATCACAATCAATCAAGACGTTCGGTCGACATTTCCGTTAATTTACCCATCTGACCGTTTGGCGACAGCGATTGACATATTAAACGAATAGCAGATATCTCAATACAATTTAGTGGGTCAACGCTCGAAGTGTCGAGTTGTAGTTTGGAGATCACATCTGTGCGTTACGACGTCGCCTGGAACGATCTACTTCTAATCTCCCGTTGTGCAATTACTTAACCGGGGCGGTGGTTTGGGGACAGTTTACACTTGAACGCACAGTGGCGAAGTAAAAGAGCGTCATGCCGTTTGTTATGCCTCGCCACTGCGTTAATGTTTTATTAGAAGTTGTGCGTCGCCACAGTAGAATCACGAATATGTTTTGGTTAACATTTCCTGGTCCAGAGTGGACCAAGTTTGTAAGTTTTGGCAGGTGAATGAATAACGAACTCATTTTGCTCGTTTAATATTTTATTAGGAATTTATGATTCTATGACTTTAAAATATCTCTCACGGATATGGACCAGATAGCGAAGACGGTGTATCTTATAAATTTTCGGACCATCAGTACTACATAATGTAAAGTAGGTAAACAACCTGAAATCGTTACACGAGATGATACAGTATGTAAAATATTACAACAAAATGGCGTCATTAACCGAAAGCAAATAATAAAGATTATAGTCTAGTTTATCTATTTAAATATAATAACGAGTAGAATACATTTGTATGTATATAAGAAAAAATATTTTTTTTGGAAATAGAGAGAAATAATTGAACGTTGTCTGAAATTCATTTCTGTGCGTGTATCTGCTTGCTTATTTTTTGCACACGCATCACTTCAAAGATGCTATGCGGATTTAATTCAATCAATGTTGTGAAGTTTTAGGTTCAATAACTAAAGTTTAATCAGATTCTATATAGTAGAATTTAAAATTCTATTATTTAAATGATATATTACGATCGTACTCAATACAATCACGTAATCACCCCACGTATGCTCTTGAGCACGATCGTCGAAGAGCTGGGAATAATGTTCGCTTGTGTTTACGTCATCTAAAAAAAATTAAGTTTTTGATAAAATTTTCGCTGTTGGATAAGATTTTTACTTCGTAGCTTAATTTCTAAAAAAACTGACGTATATTCCATCTAAAGTACAATAAAGTCACGAGTTTGATAAAAGACTGCTGTCGGATATTAAATTCCTTAAAATTGCGAGAAAACCCTGTTTTTTAACATTGGCAAGTGCCGTTTACAATGAAGTCGAAGTTGATTATATTATATATGCGGGACTTTATCGCTTAGTCACTTATTCTGTTTTTTTTATTCTTTAATAAAATACGCAATAAATTATTTCATAATTAGTAATAAGGTGATTTTTACTAAAATTTGTAATAACAATAAACCGTACACACAGTTGATTACGACCAAAATTCAGTATCCTATGTGCAAGTAGCTAGTTAAAATAAGAAAAAGATATAATTCGGTCGTATTAGCTATGTAGTATTCCATTTATTAATACATCGGAATAACAATTAATTTCACGTACTTTATTTTGATTACGTATACTTTTATATTTATCTACAAAAAAATGTAATAGTATTATTCTCCCTTAGCGTAAAAGAAAATCGATTTTAATTTATTACTTAACATTTAATATTAATTTCTTAGCTAGTGTCTATAGAAATGTATTATTTCCTGGTGAGATAATTTCGCAGCTATGATCCAGCCTAATAATCTGAACGACAAAATGGAAGAAAAAATAAATATTTGCATTTGTTTTTAATAATTACTTTATTAATAATATTTATCTTTTAAAATAATAATTTACACCCATAATGTATGTTATTGAAATTACCACCTTTCTAATTTAGGAACCGTCAGTTGGTCTTATTGGTGACATTAAATTTTAAAACAAGGTTTTTCTGATAGTTCATATAGTTTTATTTTCCTGGGAACAATATGATTTGATATAATAAATATATTGAAGGAATTCTATGATATAAGATGGGAATATATTCCTAAATTTCGAAATTCGTAATCGATGATTTTGAAAATGATTGATTTTTTCACATCCACCTAAAACATTTTAACTTCAGAATGATGATAGGAATCAATCCTGTGGAAATATGTTGTAAGCGAAAACTAAAAACACTTATAACTAGGATTTTAACTTTATAATTTATTATTGGAATATTAAGTCTCATAAGTAGATTGTGTAAGTCTCATAAATGTTAAGTTCCATAGGTTTTAAAATTTCATAAGTTTTTTTTTTGTTTAAGTCTCATAGGTTGTTCCAAATGCTGGATTCAATTTTTACAGTGCTTTATGTATACGATTGCATTTATGTTTGTTAATCGTGCGAGTATACAATTGCAAAGTGGCATCTACATTTATAGCGTGCAGAAATATGGTTCAGCGTCGGTTTGAAAAATTCTTTATTTGAGATGATACTGCCATTACAATATATGTTATCAAAGTTAATAACATATTTTTCAGTTACGATATTTATGCAATGAAATTATTTTACTTTCTGTGTAAGTAAATGTTGATATGATTAAATAATTAATCAAGTTGTTACGATGTCAAGTTGCAGCTTAAGTTTATTTACGGTCTACTAGAGAAACTTAATCGCGCAAAGACCGCCTCACACTTGCGTCAGATAAATTTAAATTGTCGTAATGAATGACAATTAAAATTAATTCTCATTCATCAGTCAGCCAGACCGGGTTGCCGTCCACCCTGGCGCCGCACCAGGTCGACGCCTATGTTGGATGTTGATACGTTCATTTAAGTTTTTTTAAACCCCGTGCAAATTCTTAAGCTTCATAGTAAAGTGCGTTTCTTGTATATTTTATCAAACATATGTTTGAGACTTTCGAGAGACTTCTTAACAAGAACTTTGAATTAAATAAATGCAATTCATTATATCCTTTATTAATTTTAGTTGACTCACTTCAATAATTTAAAGTGATACATATAACTATGAAACTCTGCTTCATAGGCATTCCGATACGCTCTTGAGTTTAATTATCTGGCTTCAAATTTCAAATCTTCTATTTTAAAACTGACATATTAATAAAATATTATAAGATGGCTCTCTATACGTGTAGATCTTACTAAACAATTATATTTTTGATAGCCTCATTAGAGTGTAGTAGTGTTATTCGCGTATCCCATCGAGTGGAGTATCACTGAGTACGTCGGTCGTTTGAAAGGAAATTGAAGTTACTTAGATTCTTTTATTTCGAATTCACAACTTCAGAAATGTTAGGCTTCAAATTAGTTTGCGACGGTTTTTAACACTGTAATTTTAGAGTTGGTGGAAAAGACACCTGAAAATGGTGAAAAAAAAAGTATTTCTGATATGTTACATTTGATATGCTGATCAACGACTAAGGCACTGTTGCCTTGTATGCTCCAACTTACTTGACACTTGATTTAATGATGGATTTACATAACAACCATGTGTATAAGTAGACATCGATTTAATCCGAGTAATTAAATAATACGCATTATATATATAATATATATATATATATATACATATATATATATATATATATATATATATATATATATATATATATATATATATATATATATATATATATATATATATATATTAACGTCTTAATATAACTTCTTTCATCATACATTTTATACTTGTCACTATCAACACATTATATACTATAAATAATAGCTAAACATATACCTGTAAAAGTTTCCCGATAAATGGTAGCAAAAGTCAAAGATACGCAATATCGAATTACTTCCGTCGTACACGAATAAAAGAAAAACAAAGGTGAGCGTAGTCAATTACAAGTTTGGTTAGATTGCGTCGCTGAGATACGTACCTGCCTGTCCCCGGCGGGTAAAACTAAATGCTTAAAGCGGTAACAAAAGAAACATATCTTCTCCTCAGTCGAGTGAGTACAAGTGGTTAATAACATACGGGCAAAGTTTTCCCGATAGCGAAACCCTTACGGAATCGTTCGGTATATTGCCATTTGCGCCTGGTTCATTTCCGCGATTATAGCTCGGGGAATTTATTTAAAATAACGTCTTATCCCTGCTTCGAGTTAAGTTTTATAATAAAAAATATTATCTCCCGTTTTCCTTTGTATTAAAGCCTTTGATAGCTGAAGAGAACCAGTAGGCGGCCTCACCGACCAGGCCCGCGTTCACTTTCAATGGAATCGTAGATATGAAGTTGTAAAGTTCTTGGGAGGCTAGATAAATTTTGAATTTAGGACAATAATCATTTATCAGTTTGATCTGTTGCTATGACGATAAAGTGCAAGACCGTGCCTGTAGTGAATGTTTTTTTATAGAGTATTTTGTTTTCCGTTAAAGAAAAATATTGGTTTATTTCATAATTATGACGGAGAATGAATATCATCACGCTTATTTTATTACTGAATAAGTTAGGATTTTATAAGCAAAATGAAGTTTGTACTTAATAACTTACTATCCTGTAAAAAATAAGGATATTTAAACTATACTAAAAATTATATTACTGCGAATACAAATTGTCTTTTAGAAAGCTGTCATTCATAACGTTGTTCAATGCTTGCTTTTATATTATAAAATAAAATGGACTAAGTAACGAACAACATCTAATTACGAGGGTTCTTTCCTTGCATACCTTAAAGTTGCATGCGGTGTTGTATGAGAGACTTATACTTTTAAATCTAAAGAACCTGTTATAGACCTAAAATATATTATTTACATTACAATATATCCGGCTAATTTATTTGTATGGGCTCATTATACTATTCTACATTAGTTCCCTTCAACTAATGTAGAATACTATAACGGGCCCATGCCTGTCCATGATAAAGATCTGGGTCTATTGATCGAACAAAATTTTAGTTATAATCCTCAATTAAATGATATTAGCCGTCGTGTTTTCACCAGGATACATCCTTTCAAGCGTCGTAAAAAATCTTTGCCCAAATGAAAATATACCTTTATCAAATAGGTTTATAGGTTACCACTAATTGACTGTTAAGATGTGTTCTAATATGATTTTAACGAAGGTATTTAAACAGTTTAGAGACTCTCTAAATTTATGCATCCGAAACATCCATCTTCGTATTCAGTACACAAAACCTTATTTCTAAATACTAGCCGCGGCTAAAATGATCGAAGATCCGCGACTGACATCAACATCACATAAATGTGTGATGTTTCTTCTCTTCTCTTCAATATATCATACAAATCCTTGGAAGTTTACAAAAGAGTCCACCTTACCCCATTGGCATTCACTATAGCCTCGGGATATTCTATAAAACCTTACTCACCTGCTTACTACCATACATATAAATGTTTTTTACGAAAACTTGTTTTATTTCCAAGCAACAACATTTTGGAATCAACTGGTTCCTGACACCAGTAATATGTCAATAGAGTTATAAAGTCTTACCTCACCTAAATCTTAATCGTTCTGCACTCTTGTCCTTCCTTTATCCCGTTTTAACTTATCTCAATATTTGTTTTCTAATTTATTTGTTTTTGCTAAGTGTACTGTTATTATTTTATATTGTGATATATTTTATAGTCTACAAGCTAGTTTCTTTATACTCACTGGTTGAGTGTGAGAAATTGCTCCCTGCTTACTAAAAAAATTATCGTCTTACGGAAATTGCAAAAATTTATTTATTTAATAATATTGACATTTTTTTAAATGAAAGCCTTAGGAATTAATGATATCATAAATGCTATACGACGTTGATAATTCTAAGAACAGACGTAAATATCCCAACACATTGACCAACAAGTTGACATTTTAGGTCATAAAAAAAACTTAGTGCATTTTATTCACAATTGAAAATAATAAGAACACAAAACATAGAAACCAATATATTTTATAAAATTATAATAAATATGTTAATTAGTTCTTTACAAAACTACGTGACGTTCCATTAACATATAACTTAACGTAAATAGGTGCATATAGAGGGAATTGAGAGGAAGTGGATATTTTTATTTTATTTGTTGGAGTGTTGCTTAAGAAGAACTAACAATATGTCAATAATTGTATTAACAAAATCCTTTCGTTTAACAATTAAACATGTAAAGTTTATGTAATTTGTTTTCAATAAGTTTTAAAAAACGAGATCTTGTGGCAGATTTTTGCTTTTACCCAGGAAGAAAGAAAAAAACATTTAATACATCATATTCCTATGTATGACATATTATGGATTGAAGGAAACCATTTAAAATACATGAGGTGAAAGTTTGATCCATGTTATTGATGAAGACCTCTTAAACTAAATAAAATAAAGAAGTTTTTCTCAATGATTTAATTAAAATTTCATTACAAAAGTTAACGACAAAAAAGGAGTAAATCAATGGAAGATAATATTTAAATAATTATTGAATTAATATATCATTCAAAATCTTTATCATCAGATGTAACAAAAATATTTAATAAATAGAACAACATTTAAAGATAAAAAAATACAATAAACTTTAATTGCTAACATTATGAGACTCGAACCTTTCATAAAATTTGAGGATTTTGAAACAAATAGAATCTAGCTGCTTCACGGTAACGAGAAGATGAAAGAGTTTCTTTATTTTGCACGGTCTCACTTAATCTCATTTTTGGTGTAGTTACAAAATATGAAACATATTATGCACATTCTTCTGCGTGTAATTGATGTTTAAGAAATGCACGTTAAGTAATAATCTTTCAAATACGGATAGACGAAATCATATTTTATTAGAAAAAGGAATGTTAAAATTATAAGTCCAAAGGTATTCGAAATATTTTAATTTTTTTTATGAAAAAGTGCATCAGCTACAAATGAAGAAATTTTCTTACTAAATTTTTTACACAATATTTCTAAAGAACTGTTAAATAACAGTTCTTTAAACCACTTCATTTAAACCACTCTTACAGGTAATTCGAGTTTGTGCTCTAATATTGAGTACGAGGCTTAGGCTTAAATATTCGGTCTCGATATTCCATTCTGTTCTGTCTCAAACTCGAAAGTTGATTAAAATCAGGATAATTTGTATTTATATATAAACTTTAACGTACACAATTGATACGTATTATATTTCAACAATATTTTATGTCGTAGGGTTGATACTTTTTATGCTTCGAAGTATCAATTTCATTTCGTTTGAGTTTCTTAGTATTCTAAATTTATACAAAGTACAAAAGTCCACTCGTGGTCGAGTAATGCGATACTTCTCTTTAATAATTTCAACGATAAACTTTTTTAAATTTAAAAAAAAAACAGTCCAGATTTCTCTTGTTTCTTTTATTAAATTTTATTTAAATTTGAATGCCAAGTAAATTTCATTATGTTACCTTTTTTTAAAGAGTTTTGTACTGTAACTCGGAAATGTTCTAATAACTTGAATTATCATAAGGAACTTTACGCCTTATTAAGACTATTGAATTAACACTTCAGGATCGGGAATATTTCTAGCGTGTAAATGTATGCTCTCTCAAATCAATAGCAATACCGCGCCAAAATGATTTATATTTTTTCCACTTCTTTAGGGCCAAAAAAACAGGAAAATATAGATTTTGTTTCCAAAGAGACCGAAATTACCTCACAAGAAATAAACATTCGATTTTGAAGATAAACAATTGCTAAAATGTGGCTTTTTAACATAAAGCCAACAAAATGTGGAATTTTTTTCCAGTATTAAAACTATGAATAATAAATGTCTCCCATTGCATTGGTAGTTTTCATTAATTACTTAATTCTTTGATTTAACAAATATTTTGCAAAAAGCCCATTGTTAGATTAGATACCTTATTTAAAAAAATATTCGATACGGAAACACGACTTTGTTACGATTTTCTTATACGTATATGTATACATTAACATTTTTAGAATGTTATCTATTAACAATATATTGATGATGCAAAAGTGCCGTTTAATTTTTTATTTCATTGAAAATAAATAAAAAAAATTATTGGAACATATAATGAAAAAAAAACTAACTAAATATACACGTACATCTTCGTTTATACATCTTCATCTTCTTTTCAAATTTCACACTGATAATTTTGATTTAATAATACTTTTCAAAACCTACTTGCATAAACTTCGTACGATACTCACTCGGTTATTGCGTTTATTAAAACTATAGTCCTGTGTAGCTTTTTGAAATAGACTGTACCGAAAAATGTCATGCGGTCCAATCCCACCTTGGGCCGACGTCGCCACTACCATATTTTTTCTGGCGTCTTTCTGTCTCTTGAGAATTTTTTTTTTAAATTACTGTAGATAATACAAAGTTTCAACATACACGTAATATCATAAGTAATTAGTAATATAATACAAGAAACAAAATAAGAGACTTCCTTCTTTTCATTTGTAATTTTTTTCATGCCACGATTGCTAAAAAGTATTTTTTAAAAAATTAAATAACAAAATGTGTCGAAAGGCCTTTTATTAAACATGAAATCCAATTTTGGGACAAAGTACTATTTTTCTATTCGTATTCGTAAAGACTAGAATATAGAAATCGAGTATTTTCTCTCTTTTCCTCTGTAAAATTGAAGCTCTTTTCTCTAGAATCTTCTGCAAAACATCTGCTCACATTCAAAAAAGCTATGTAAGTATGTAAAATGCATTAGCTTCGCAGCAGGTTCGCAATAAATCCCAGGCACTTTACGCAAGGCGTAACCACGAATATTCAGTCTGTGAACCAATTAATATTATTATCACGTACACTTTTAATATGTTTTTGTATGTAAAACTATTGATATCAGGTTTTACTTATACTTACAGTAAGGCTTATTGCCTATAAATTATTGTTAAGCATTTTTCAAATTCAAATGTTGTGTTTTTAACATTATTACGTCATTTGTTTGCACAAGTAAACTATGATGACGATATATAAACTATTATATAAAGTGGGGTTACCGGTTACATATCCAGCCTAGTTTCAAAAAACTCTAAACAATTTTGGATATTGGAGCGACGCGAGTCTAATAATATAAATTATTATAATAAGAGAGTAGTAGAATGCGTAGATATCACAAAAGAACTAATAAAAGTTACTAGTTCCGTGAAAAGTTGGGGCAGGTCGCTAATTCTTTTATAATTGCTGAGCTCTGGTTGATTGATAAAAGAAATGAATTCATTGCAATATTTGTTCTCTATGTACTTTTACCATTTACATTGAAATTTTATAAATATATGTCGATATTATATTTTCTCTAGAAAAATAATTAATTACTTTCTAACTCGGACTAAATGGGTATACCATTTAAGTAAAAGTACACCTGACAATTTAAATCAGTAAAACAATGGCAAGCAATTTTATTATAGATGCAAGGGTTTGGCCAATAATACGAGGCTCCATTTCATTTGACGTCAAATATATTTAACACGGCAGTTTTTAATTCAAAAATAAATTTATCACCTGTATATTGAATTATATTTTGTTTATGCGACTTGGTTCAGTAACGAAATAATCTTTTAAAAAAGTTAGAATTTAGCTAAGGAAATTAAATAGCTAGGGGAATCTACTTAGCAGGCCGTTTTCCGCTTAGGTATATTTATTTTGCACTTGTCTCCATATCATAACGAAGCTAGTTCATCACAAACCAATAAAACAGATATGATAAGAGGACAATCAAAAGAGAGACTAAAGAGAAAAGTTTCCTTCACTAAGTTTGAAGTTATCACCCCGCATATACGATAAGCTAAATCGTGCTGTTTCTATCTGGGAATAATCAGAACTACGCAACATATGGAGTGATATCCATATATGCTTGTAAAGTGCGGAAAGCGAGAAAGACTATTACGAAAACGAGAAAATAATATACCATTCGAAGATGTAGAAAAGAATGACGGTTTTGGAGAGACGTTGGAGTGCGTCCGGTAATAAGAGTTGACTTCTTTACGCTACATTTTTCAGGATATATTCTCTCTCGTCTGATTTACACAGATGTATAGAATCAAAATTAAGTCATATAAATATCTGTCAATTTTGTTTATATTTTTAACTTTGTTTACGTGGATAAGTTTTATAAAAAAATTGCTTTCGATCGTTTTGAATATCAATTCAAAGCGCGAATTTTAGGGATTCTAAAACTAAACAAGACAGTTCTAAAAGTATTGCCAAAAATATTTAAAAAAAACGTGATATTTTCACCTATTTGTGAATATGCTGAAGAAGTGTTAAGACCAATAGGGTTACGAGAAATTTATCTAAAATTACCTGAAAAAATAAAGAGATGATTCTATAACGTACAGTTTTTACCTGCGACAGGTAAAAGCTATTTGACTTAGAATATAAGGATAGGATACATGATTTGAAAAATATTATTAATATACAATAGTACAGATGAACTAACGGAAAAATGTAATAATGACAAAACCTGTTTAGCACATAATAAAAATTACACCACGAAGAATAAATGCTTACGCCCATTTAAAGATTTAAATACATATAATTTTTTTATTAACTATTGCCATCTAAATATATTGCTTAGTATGTCTTTCGTAGGTAAAAATATCATGAATTATTAAAAAACCATGATATTTAGAATGACCTCTACACTTTTCCTGTAGTAAGTAATAATATATAAAAGAAGATTACCCACAAAAATGATTCACACACAGGAAAATATTAAACGATGATATAAAAAAATAAAAAAATGAAAGAACCGAAATAAGAACGCCATACTTAAATGCAATAAAATTGGCATAGTGAAAGACAGAACGGAACAGAATAACGTCAAAAGAGTTTTATCAAAAGAATTAAGAAGCCTTTCTGAAGGACTTAAGGAAAAAAAACTTTCAAATAAAAGAACAATCAAGAAATTACCAGTTATTGCATACAATAATATAACCAATCAGAAAGCTAACCAAAATTTGGAGGAATAGCATGGAGACCCTCTCCACCAAAACATAAAAAATACAAGTATAAACTATCATAACAATACTCTTCCCAGTACTAGTGGTCGCCCTGAGATTCTTCTGCTAAAAACCACATGTAGAAGGAAAAATATAATTTGAAACACAAATTTCTTCGCAATATTGAATATAATACCTTAGGAATTTCCGAAGTTAAATAAGAAGAAAAAATATAATTAAACATGTAGACTATGTACTTATATATAAGGAAGACCGACATGATTTCAATAGGAATCGATTTCATAGTGAAAAATATTAAAAAACTATATACCAGTATTTCATTTCGGTTTCAGACAGAATATCATAAACTTAGTCATAAAGGGTACAAACCTAATATCTATCTAAGTCTATGCGCCGACAGAAAAAGTATGGACAAACACAAAAAAATCTACAATGACCTAAGTAAATGCTTTTAAAATACGACTCTGCACATCGTAGTTTTGAGTGAATATGGCACAAGAAATGAAAGAGGCAAGCTTTAATAGAAGATTTTCTGGAAAACAAGCTTTATTTAAGCAATACATTTTTCAAAAAGAAACCAAAAAAAACAGTGGACGTGGCTTTGTAGGCGGGAAACCCCAAAACGAAATTGACTACGTCTTAACATAAATTTTGAAACCAATATTAATGTTGAGGTTATAGAAATGACTTTCAGTAAGGACCGCAGACTACTAAAAAAATTAAAAATGAGATAAAAGGAAACAAAAATTAATTGGAGAACATTCCAAAAAAAAAGAAAAGAAAAAAAATAATGTTTCACTGACTTAAGAAAAAATTACAAAATAGAGAATAAAGAAGGTATCAATTATGCGATGATCTAATAATTTAAATTAAAGAAAGCATAACACAACTATCTAAAACAAAACATTAAACCGAAAATGAACTTATGTTTACACTAAAATTTAAAAATCTAGTCAAAGAAAAAGAACATCTAAAAAATATGACACACAAAAATACGAAAGAGAGAAAGACTTTTACAAAATTATACCGTAAGATCAGGAAATTGATTAGTTAAAATAAATCAATATAAATTATGAAATGATTGAAGAACTGGAAACCAAATTTTAGATGAAACACTACAATAAAACAGTAAATGAAGGAAAATAGTGGATGATATCTCAGAATAATATGACTGGGAACAACGTCACTAACAAAAGCAGACTGGCAATCATCGGCACGATTTTTCATGAAAAAATATATAGCAAACCTCATAATAAAATAAATGGCGAATATGAATCCAAAAACATAAAAATAGATAATATACTAAGCCTGTCTTAGAAAGCGAAATAAAGCTTCAAAACTCTGAAATCGAATATGAATCAGAAATACCTAAATCACTTGAGAGTTGCTAACAACATAGTGTTGATAAGCAAAAGTCATGATGACGTATCTTACATTATGGAAACTCAACATAGAAGGTGACAACTCTGGTTTAGAAATAAATGCAGGTAAAACATGTGCAATGACTAATAGCGATACGTACAAGAATATAATTTCAAACAATTAACTTTATAAATGAAGGTACCTATCTATGCCAAAATATAGCTTTCACAGACCATACTAACAAACTTAAAAACTTACTAACAAAAAATTCGAGAGAAGGATCAAGATTTAGTGGAACAAATACTTTGACAACAGATTTGAAATTTTTTTTAAATCTCAAAAAGAAAGCCAAAATCAAAAATCAAACATGGAATCAAAAATCTTTCGAACGCTTGTTTATGAAAGCCAAACATGGATATTTACTAAGTGTATAATGAAAACAGATACAGACATTTCAAAAAGCAACCGAGAAAAACATGTTAGATTTGAAAATAAGTGATCGCCATAGAAATGAAATATTAAAAAGAAAACACAAGTGATTGACGCCGCCGACCACGTTTGTAAACTCAAATGGGCGGGGAATGTGGCTCGGCCCGTTGACGGACGTTGAAGTGTGTGGATGCTGCTCTGGTGTCCACGCCGACACGACTGGCCGTGAGGGCGTCGACGCGCCCGCTTGAAGCGATGACGTGAAGACCATAGCAAGACCGACCCGGACCAGACTAGCAATCGATAGACCCCGTTGGAGGACGATAGACCATTTACTCGTAAACGGATACCCGAATAACATAAATTAAAGCATAAGTTATTATTTTCACGTTTAGTTTTAAGGTATATTGATAATTACATTTGGTTTGAAATTTAGCTTACGTATCATATTACAATTAATGATAATATTTTGAAATAGTTACTTTGAATTCTTATTTAAAATATTGATATACCTGTATAATTAGAATTTTGTCTAAATATATTTCTTCCATAGATTGGGACTTGAATCTCTTTTATTTTTAAATTGTATTTAAATTGTATTCTTATATTTTCTGTTGAATTATATTTTATTAATGAGTAATAATGTAAGTAGCATAAAATCCAATATATTGAATATGTACATGTTCTAAAATAATATTGTGGGAGTAAATGGATTATTATTATTATTTAAAATCGTACGTCAAATCCATAGTTTCACTTGTCTATTCGTATAGAGTTCAGAGAATCAATTTGTCATCATTAGCTGCGCAGGAACAGCACTGTTCGTCGTATTTATACAAAATTTTACATTTGCAAGTTTATTGTCCCTCGTTCCTCTCTCTAAACAACTTCAACACCCAATTGAGGTCCCGTAAACCTTTTCTAAAATACTGGTTCTCCAAGTACATAATTATTATTATCCCTCTTTTTATAACTCCAAAACTCCAAAACTTATATAACCAT
Source organism: Druceiella hillmani (assembly GCA_039881145.1). Lineage (NCBI taxonomy): Eukaryota > Metazoa > Arthropoda > Insecta > Lepidoptera > Hepialidae > Druceiella > Druceiella hillmani. The sequence continues at coordinate 1,905,885 of JAYKKI010000120.1, read as the reverse complement.
ATGGTCTCTGAACATCCTTCTTTCAACATTTTCGAAAGAAAACGCAGAAATATATTTAAACGCAAAAATTATCTGTAAATTAAAGTCTACCTAAAATAGAAGTAATTAAGACCTAAGATTTTCTTACAAAAAAGCCCAAAATTAACCTAAAACTTTTTTTTTATCAATATGTTTAAACATACAACGCCAGAAATAGTATATTTACAATTTATAAATTGCTTTAGTTAAAAGTTTACCTGTGGTAAACTAACCTGTGGCAAAAGTACACCTGCCTATGCCTGAAATGATTTGAGTCGCCGCTCTACATAGAACCTTTTAATTTTGTCGTAAATATAATAATTTCCGTAATGATTGATAAAAATAATTTTCCAAAATGGCGGTGAAGCATATCCCATCGTACCGCTTCATCGCACCAATCTAAAGTTATTCATGTGGGGAAATTTTTTGCCGAGAAACTTGATCATAATTTGTTGCAAAAACATTTCTCTGATTACTAAATTAAGTTACGTACTGAAGGTTTGGTTATACGAGGAATTCAACAAACTGAGAAACATAAGGCCATATTTTTGAATTTGCATCATAAGAAACCACAATTTTGCTAGTATTTACTATATTTTATCATCATCATCATATTTGGCACGACAGCCCAGGGTGGACCAAGGCCTTCTATTGGAGATCCTTCTAGGAGCTTCTACTCTTCGCCTGGGTTTTCTAGTTCTTTATCCTGAGAATGTTAAAATCTTCTTCCACTGAATCGATCCATCGTAATTTTGGTCTATCTCTTCTACGAGTTGTTAGAGGTTTTGCGATGAAAACTTGCTTTACTGGCTTTTCATATTTCATTCTAGATACGTGTGCAGCCCAATTCATTCTTTTGTATTGGATTTCTTCTTATGACATCAGGCTCACCAAACAGCCTATAGATTTCTAAGTTAAGACGTCTTTGCCAAATACCATTTTCCTTGACACCCCCAAAAATTCTCCTCAGAACCCTTCTTTCAAAGGCTGCTATTTTATTCTCTCCAGTTCTAGTCTAAGGGAGGTAAGGGGAGAATGGTTCATAACATCTTAACCGACCCAACTGTCATCCTCACCTGCACGCGCCGACTGGTGAGGATGACAGTTGGCCAACTGGCCTCCGTGGTGCTCCCTGCTAGACAACAGACGAGGCTCTGGCGACCGAGTCAATAGCGGTATAACTATATTAATAGGCTACTACAAGCCCTGGGGAACTAAATACCTCTCAAAACGAGTGGCTACAGGTTACTGAGACAGTACCAAATTAATTATGGAAGCGAAACATAAAACTAAACTACCCCAGGAGGGTACCGGTATTACCGGAGAATCCCTCCCCGAGTCAATCTCGGGCAGCCCCTCAGGATCTGGGGGGGGGGGGCAAAATTTCGCTCTCTATAGAAGATGGATATATTGGGAAGGCGACTACAAATAGTAAGGCAAAAGAAAGTATAGACTTGACGGAGACAACGGAAAAATCAAAATCTGAAAATCAACGACAATTTAATCAGATTGAGACAAAAAAAACGCTGACACAACAATTATTCCACACAAGCATGTTCCACAGGCCAAGATCGTCATCGACCAGTGACATTCGGGCAGAACCCCAATAAACCACAGAAATGGTAACGGACTGGGCTCAAGTTACAAATAAAAAACGACTACGGTCTAGCCCTGAACCATTAAGATCCCAGAAACAAAGCAAACTTGATTCTTACTTGCTATCTCAACCCTCACATATACCTACATCAAACAGCTTTGCTCTCTTGGAAGATGAAGCAGTACAACATCTTAATACGGAAAATGACACTAAAATTGTAAAAACAAGTAAGCCACCTCCAATTTTCGTTGACAGAGTGAGCAATATCCAACCACTAATAGACCTATTAGAAGCTCATGCTCTCAAAAAATATGAGATGAAGATACTTCATAAGGAACAGGTAAAGATTCAACCCAAAACGTCAGAAATGTACACAAAAATCGTCAAAGAGCTGGAGAAAAAAGAAACTGAATTTTACACATATAAACCAAAACAAGATAGGAGCTTCAAAGTGGTCTTAAAAAATATGCATCCCTCCACAAACATTAACGAAATAGAAGAAGCATTAGCAGAACTTGGTCATGAAAGCAACAATATTTGGAATATAAAACAACATGCGACTAAAAAACCACTACCAATGTTTATAGTGGAAATAAAGCAGAAAAAAATAATAAGTCCATTTATGACATAAAACATCTACTGCACTGCAAAGTAGTATTTGAACCTCCTAGACTTAAGAGGGAAATTCCTCAATGTGGAAGGTGTCTTCAATATGAACATACAAAAGCTTACTGTAGGAGAAGCCCAAAATGCATAAAATGTGCAGGAGATCACTTGTCAGCTGACTGCCCCCGTAAAAGCAGATCTGACGAAGTAAAGTGTATACTGTGTGAAGGTAACCATCCAGCAAATTATAAGGGTTGCAAAGTCTACAGAGAGCTACAAAATATTAAATTCGCACAGCCACCAGAAATAATTAAGAGACCTCCACAAATCGATAAGACAAAACAATTATCTAACATGACAACAACAACAGGTTTTAAATATGCTGAAATTACAAAAAATACAACTGATAAACAGCAACCTAAAGAACCTATGAATAAAATTAGTAATAGTAATGCCATAAGTAATAACAATGACATAAGAGAATTAATGACATTAATGAAACAAATGATGCAACAGTTAACAGCTATGACAAATCTTATTCTAAATCTCACGTCCAAATTAACTCCAAACTGGACTCCATAAAAATATCTCTTTGGATTGCAAATGGACTGTCAAAACATACCCTTGAGGTTAAACAATATATGTATTTAAATAACATTGACATAATGTTAATATCAGAGACGCACTTTACTAGGAAGAATCATTTCAGTATACTAGGACACAAATTCTATCACACAACGCATCCTGACGGTAAAGCTCACGGAGGAAGTGCAATTTTAATTAAGAATAATATTAGACACTACTTGGTTAACCACTATTGTACAGAAAAACTGCAGGCTACTAACATAGTGATAGAAGACTGGTCTGGGCCTGTGACCTTATCAGCCGTTTACAGTCCCCCTAAACATAATATAAAACAAGAGGACTATGAGGAGTACTTTGCAACATTGGGGCCAAGATTCGTCGCAGGTGATGACTTTAATGCTAAACACACGCACTGGGCTTCTCGGCTAATCTCACCTAAGGGACGGTAATTATTATTGACTATTAAAAAATTGCCTCTTGGAGTCGTTTCTACTGGTGAGCCAACATACTGGCAGACTGACACAAAGAAGAAACCAGATTTAATAGACTTCTGTGTCACTAAAGGTATCAACAGCATATATTTTAGCTGCAATTCCAGTACAGATCTTTCTTCTGATCACTCACCTGTTGAGATAAAATTAAGTCGTACAATTCTTAGAAGGGAAAAACCGTGCAGACTTCATACCCGTAGAACAAATTGGAATTACTTCAGGGAATTAATTACAAACTCCATTAACACAACGATACCTTTAGAGTCGGACGTGGACATCACACACGCAGTGGAATACATTACCAATAGTATCCAACAGGCTGCATGGGAATCTACACCTCAGCCTCCTCCCACGACTAAGGACGGTCTTCATTGTTCTCTAACTATCAGGGAACTGTTGGCTGAGAAACGTAAGGCTAGAAAAAAATGGCAGACTACAATATATCCAGGTGATAAAACAAAATATAACAAATTGACGGCACAACTTAAACAACTGCTAGGTGATGACCGTAACCAAAGCCTTACGACGTATTTACAAGAGCTGGATAGTAAATCCTCGACTTATTACTCACTGTGGAAAGCAACCAAATATCTCAAACGTCCTATAAGTCACCAGCCACCCCTTCGCAAGGCAAATAACTCTTGGGCCACTAACGATGCAGAGAAAGCTCAAGTATTTATGGAACATCTACAAGAAGTTTTCAAGCCCAATCCAGATGTCGGTTCCACAAAAATTTAAATGGTCTGCGAATTTCTAGATACAATACACCAACTATAGCCACCAATTGAAAAATTCAACAAAGCCGAAATAAAATCAGCAATCCGAAAACTAGACGTAGGGAAAGTACCAGGCTACGACCTCATAACAGCGACTGTTTTAAGAGAATTGTCTGATGACGGTATTAGAGTCCTAACACAGTTGTATAATGCCATTATAAGGAGAGAATTTGTGCCACCACAATGGAAAGTGGCAAAAATGATCATGATTCCTAAGCCAGGTAAAAGTCCGCAAGAAGCTAAGTCATATAGACCAATTAGTTTACTTCCAATTCTCTCCAAAGTCATGGAGATCTTGTTCCTGAAGAGGCTTAATCCTATAATCACCACAGTACAATCGAGTAAATTCACAGGCTAGTTGAGGGAATCGCCAAAACATTGGAACAGAAAGGTTACTGCACAGCCTCATTCCTTGACATATCCCAGGCGTTTGATCGAGTTTGGCTTGATGGCCTGTTACATAAAATAAAAATGACATTGCCAATAAGATTCTACAACTTTATTAGATCGTATCTGATTGGTAGACACTTCTTTGTCAGCCAAGGAGAAGCAACAACAGAGCTAAAAGAAATCCTAGCAGGAGTGCCGCAAGGAAGTATAATGGGAGCTACTCTGTACCTTCTGTACACAGCAGATTTACCAATATCAGATGATGTCGTTATGGGGACATTTGCAGACGATACAGCTATTATGGCTTCTGACGATACACCAAATCGGGCATCTTACAAACTGCAGGCCAGCTTAGACAAAATAATAAATTGGCTAAAAGACTGGCGCATTAAGGCGAACGAAGCCAAATCTGTTCAAGTCACATTTACTACCCGAAGACAAACGTACCCGCCTGTAACACTAAATGGTATACTGATCTCACAAGTAGAAGAGGCCAAATACCTTGGAATGTATCTAGACCGTCGTTTGACATGGAGGAAACACATTTTTACTAAACGCCTTGCAATGAGTCAACAAGTACGCAAGCTTTACTGGTTAATTAATAAAAATAGTCCACTGTCAATGGAAAATAAACTCCTAATATATAAAGCCATAATAAAGCCAAAATGGACATACGGCATACAGCTGTGGGGCACCACTGCGAACTCAAACCTGGAAGTCTTACAAAGATTCCAATCAAAAATATTAAGAATGATAGTTGATGCACCATGCTATGTCACAAACGAGAGACTTCACCACGACCTTGGTATAAAATCTGTGAAGGAAGTAATAAGAGACACCATTAAAACTTACAAAGAGAGACTACAGATACACCCAAATGAACTGGCACACCATCTTATGGATGACATATTCCCAAGTGTTGGGAGACTGAAAAGAAGAGTACCACAGTATTTATATTAAATTAATTAAGGAAATGTCATAGGATGTTTACCTTGTAAAACCTATAATATTGACACAAATATTGCTGAATGTCTCTTGGACAGATTGTAATACGAAAAAAAAAAATTCTAGTCAAAGGCCAGGTTTCTGAACCATATGCTAGAGCTGGCCTAATAAGAGTTTTAGATACTAATAATTTTATTTTTCCTGTAAGAAAAGAAGATTTAAGGATGGAGCTTAGTCCAAAAAATGCTTTATTGGCCGATGATATGCGATTCTGAATTTCAAAGATAGTGTCATTCTTATTGTTAACACAAGATCCAAGGTAAGTAAAGCAGCTAACCGTTTCAAATGTATGTGAGCCAATCTCTAAACGGTGATGTGCATTATTTGGTGGAAATTTTTGTATGGCCATATATTTCATCTTGGAGTCGTTTATTGTCAGACCCATTTGATTTGCAGATCTCCAAAGACAGAAAGGCCTCTCTCAAATCTGGTAGGTTTCTAGCAATTATATCAATGTCATCAGCATACGCTAGGATCTGAACTGATTTGTAAAATTTGGTACCCCTAATGTTTAATATCTGAATCCCAAATAGCTTTTTTTAGTGGAATATTGAAAACCAGACACGAGTGTGAGTCGCCTTGTCGAACATCATTATTGACACTGAGATCTTCAGAGAAGGCACTATTGAATTTTATTTTACATTTTGTCGTCTCCATTTTATACTTTACACTTTTAATTAATGTACGAATATTCGATATGATCTATCACTCTGCTGTGTCAACAATCTAAAACCTTGTCAGAGATCAACTGGCCAGCCTGAGTAAATTGCATTCACAAAAGAATGTAACATTCACATGTTGGACGTAATAATTCTAACTATTAATAACACTTAATAAACTAATAAAGGTATAGCTTATGTTTTCAACTGGTAAATAGTCTTCATTTCTTTACGAAAGCTAGTAAAATAAAAATTGTCCACTTTATTTCAAAATGGCCTAAAATAATTGCGACTAGAGTAAATGAGCAAATGGTTCTGTAAAAAAATAAAACCGAAATGTAAATTTTGTAGATTGTTTTATTAATACATTGTCTATTCGATTAAGAAAAACAAATTAATGCACAGTTTGCAAAAAAAAATTAGTTAAATTTAGTACTTTTGCGAAATAAAACGGCGCCTTTTTCCAGCAGAGAAATGATTGGCATTTAACATCCTTAACGGACGTTATTTTCACATCTAGTTAAAACCGTATACCTACCTACATCACACGAGGAAAGAGTAAATATTACTTAATTAGTTAATGAGATTTTTGTTAATGAATACAATAAACTATCGAATAAAATGAGCCATTTTTGTATACCGTGTCACAGCAGTACAAATTGGAACAGAGTTTAGAGCATTTTTTTTAACAAGATATGGTAAAAACGTTACACGAATTTTTTAATATTTAAAGCCTTTTTTAACAATATTCCTTTTGCGCACTTTCCATACAAATATTTAGCTAATTTTATTAAATTTTGTCTGTCTGCTAACATAATATAGATTTCGAGTATAGCTTCCAGAAACACATATAATGACATACATCTGTAAAAGTAGCAATATTTTGTAAATTTATTGGTATTGAGAAACGATATTTTACCGCAAACGTTCCAATTGAATCTTGTATTTTTGGGTACGTTTCTCTTTCAATAACTATTTCAATTCAGTTCAATTATTTTTAAAAAAAATTATTTTGGTTTTTATTTTCTCTTTGCGTTTACAAGGAATCTACTCCAATCTTCTATTGCAAATAAATTTTTTATATTTTTAGTCCTTAAAAATAATGAGTTGATCGAATCAAATTCATTAGAGACCGATGTAGAGCTTCAAACTCATATAATAATTAAATTATCAACAGACCATATCGCGGTTTTGATGTGGACGTCACATAATTCGTTGACTTGCATTAGACGGGCTTCTTTTTATTTCGATATATAAGGCCCGTGTTATATACAGTGTTTATCTTAATTCAAACTTTACCTACAGTAGGAATAACGAAATTTTGGCTCATAATATGTAATATATTTAATAATATAATAACCTGCATTGAATTTATTAAATATTAAGTTTGTGCGGAAGTGTTTGAATTCATATTAGCATTTTTTTTGTTAAACAAATCTTTTTGCCAAATCAAAACTTTAAAACAGTTTTATGTACTTAGAATATTTTTTATAAAGTAAATCCGTTTATGTCAGGGAGGTCGTGTTATTCGTCGGAAAATAATCCTAGTAGAATGTGCAAATAGTGTTAAACCTAAAATAAAACTGATATGAAGATACATAAAACGGAATATAATCCTTTGTTACAGCAGGCAATCGTTTAGTCTAAACATAGATGTATATATATATATATATATATATATATATATATGTATATATATATATGTATATATATATATATATATATATATATATGTATATATATATATATATATGTATATATATATATATATATATATATATATATATATATATATATATATATATATATATGTATATATATATATAAATAAAAAAGCAGTGCAACTAGCATACTTTTATAAACCAATACAACTCCATATTTTGCTCTCAAAGACGACTACGGCCGAATTTTAAGCGCAGCGAACTTGCAGCTGCGGCTGGTCCGCTCCACATATTACGCAGTTTGGCTGCTGAAAGGAGAATAACTTTGTAAAACATTTTCGCGATCCGCTTGATCCGCTTGTGAGGCTGTTTTATAAAGTTGGATGAGTTACTAAATGAACCTGAAATGTAAAACATTCGTATTTGTTTGTAAATATTCGCTTTCTTAACGCAGTTGTTCCAGTCAATAAGTTGTTTCGTTAAAATTAATAAAGATATTAGCAAAGATATCGGTGGGATATCAGCAAAGATATAGATTATAAAGATATACATCTACTAATAATCTTTGCTAATATCCCACCTGAAGATGTTGTAATACAACGAAACCTAGGTCGTGGTAAAGAAATTAAAGAAAGTAGAAATAATACTACATCACGTAGTTTCATTTAATTGTGAACTTGTGTGATGTATTTCGAAGGAATATTCAAATGTATCACAAATTATTGTGTGCATGCACATATTCAAACATATGTATAGTAGTACCAAAAATCGCATCAAAATTTAAATATCAAAAAATTGGAAGAATTCATGGGAAATATACAATAAATGGAAAATTTGAAATAATTCGTTACAATTTTTACATATCGTATTTTTCGAATAAAGCATATTGTCCAATAGTTAAATAAAAGAAAAAATTAAGGGATTTAAAAATAAAATTACATTAAGGGGAATTTAGAACGAATTATTTTCAATATTAATATTTAGTGGTAATTGTCCATTTGAAATTGTTAATAAAAAATATAGGGTGAATTTTGGAGGATTGGTCACTGCTTACAACTTAAGTGTTGACATCATGATACACTTGCAATAATCAAACTTTTCCAAATTATATTTAGGAAATAAGATAGCAGAACGTATCTATTGAATTTTGCATACAAATCTGTTTAATGTAACATCGGCTTTAATTTGATGAGTCTCCAGTCAATATTTTTTTTCTTATATTTATATTAAAGAATATAATTAATAAAAATATTATCAGAATATTGCAGTGTCACTTTTTTAGATAAATATTGTCACTTTTTTAGACAAGCTTTCTAGAATTGCAGAAGATAGCTGAATGAAAGGGCACGGAGGCATTGCTATGAATGTTTAGTTATTACTTTTGGTACGAAATGATAAAATAATTTCAAGTTACTAAAGAGTCTGTAGAGAAAAACTGGGTTATTTGTGGAATTTCAACTTATGTATTTGTTTACATTCTTACATAAGAATCATGTGAGAAAAACTGGACTAATTTAGATGGGAGTTTATTTGTTATATTGATAGTGAGAGCTTTCCGATGGCACGTTTCGACGTGCCATTCGGTCAGCTTGTCGCCTTGTCGACTAGCAGTATTACAAAATATTGTTGTTATCCCCAGCTATTGTCTTATCAGAGCTCCTCCAGGAATCCGTCATAGCACGCGAATGCGTAGGTACTTTCAAAGATCCTCAATAGTTACTTGTTTCTTAGAACTAGGTCTCCATTATGTGTCTTTTATATGTAAATTCATAGCAGTTACTACTCAGGTGTTTACATTTACATATTTGTTCGCACACTCGGCGGTTTCCCATAGGAACACTTTTTGTATTTACATTTAACCTCAAAGTTTCAGTAGATTATAATGGAAAGGTTCAAAATCGAATATTGTTCTCCACTGAGTATCGGAACTACAAGTCATAAAATGAAACGCTGAGCAGTAATATCTAAAATAAGTATAGGTGAAATTGGAAGGATATGGCAAAATAAACGAGTAACCAAACTATCAGTAAACTTAATGATCACAATTATACGGCTACATGACATAGACATCAATGCACGGGAGCTCGATCAGTTCGATAATCCAATCAAAGTTGCCATCGTTAAGGAATTAGGTTTCAGTACGATTTCCCAGCAACCGTTCTCACTTCGATGGCTTTTACGTTTCTATGAATTATGTGTACGCACACGTATGTTAGTCAAGAATACTCTAGTATAGTGCTTTCCATTCACGTACATATTTTACGGCTCCCACTGAGGTACTTCACAAAAAATAAAAAAATTCGATCCCTTCTCTTACAAATTTCAGGACACTCACCATATCAACGGAACCTTCAGGTGAATACTGGAAACCGCAAGTACAACTGATTATTAATTTTACTAAAAGACAATGGTAAGAAGGATCAAAACTATATTAATTGAGCAAGACGTCTTCCACAATTATAATTTAACATTTTTTTTAAAGTAACAAATAAAAACTTGACCAATAACAAATCTGCCATATTGTGGGTATGAGGTGGATTTTCCTACAGTAAACGTATTTTTATTAAACTTAACATATCCATGAAATGCCATATGCAGTGTACTATGTACAAAAATTGATGCTTTTAGGTCTACAATGAAGTCAAAACTTCGGCTCTGTGCTTTCTGCACCGTAATACCAAATGTAGGTCTTATTAGAAATTGTCGCCACTACATGAGGCATCCGAGCTGAGATATTTACCTGACGGATTATTCACCAGAAATATTTTTTGCTTCAGTTATGCTATTTTACAGACTTGTCACAATTACTCTCGTTCCGTTGCGTACACCTTATATCTAAATTACGTAATCGTTTTTTAACGATAGTCTTCTGAGAAATATATCAATCTTAATTTGAATGATATGTGTCTTAAAACAACGAATACGTTTGTCAATAAAGCTCAATGTTTTGCTGCGTTGGTAAACTTTTTATGTGATGAATAATATGATAAAGCATTAAAAACTTGCTATTTATTAGATATCGACTTATAGCTTCATGAAGAAATCTGCAAATCATAATTTTAAAATATTATATAACCAATTAGTTTTTATTTTGAAGATTTTGCTACATTCCCATAAAAAAACAATTGTCAATCACGAGTAGAACTTGCACATCGAGGGCTCTCTACACATTACAGCCCTTAGAAACATTTAAGAACGCATAGTATTTATATTAAGAAGTTAATATGTATAATACTTTGCAATATATATATATATATATATATATATATATATATATATATATATATATATATATATATATATATATACGTGTGTGTGTGTGTGTATGTATATATATATATATATATACAGATTTTTTTTTTTGCAAAGTATTATATACTATACATTTTAAAGGTTTAAAGACAAAAATTGAACTATCTTTGGGAAATTAAGGAGCGATATTTTTAAATATTTTCGAGAATATGTTTTTGCATAAGCCATTTAAAATTGTGAAAGATATTTTTGTATTCCCCATAAAAAGCTTTTCCTCGGGATATTCAAAACGAGAAAAAAATATTTTTTGAAAATGTTTGTTTACCTAGAAATATGGAAGCAAACGTATAACAATTAACGTTATTAAAAATGTTGGTGTTGTAGAATATGTACAATATTAATTCAAATTAATAAAATGTATTATAGTGCCCTCTTTCGAGTTTTTATGGGAAAATTGGTTTAAATGTAGAAAAAAAGTAAATGTATTGCTAACTACATCTTTCATATGCGTAAAATATGGAGAACATTGAAAAATTATGACATCCAGAATCAGTGTTATAATTTTCCTACAACCATTGCGTGGACTTTTAAAAACCTATAATTTTATTATTTTTGATTGAGATGTTTCGGAAATAAGGGAGAGGGTAATATATTTTTTTTACATTGTTTTCAAAAAATCTCTTAAGATATACTACATAAAGTATAGACAAAAACCCCAATAGAGATTAGTTGTCTTCTATTGTTAACAAGCTAATATAATTAGATAAGCTAACAAAAATATGGAAGTTTATCTAATAAAAGCTTAGTAGCACAAAAATAATTTTAACCGTTAGTTGTATGTATTTGCATGGGAAACTTTAAATTATATAGCGTTCGTATTTACCTAACTGGAAATCCACTAAAATTGAATCTGTAAATTCTAAAATAATGCATGTAATAGAATTTATGCGAGTACACGATTTGATAACTCGTATTTCGGTATTTCGGATGATTTGCGAAATATTTCTATTTAATTTTTAAATAAATCTCGTCACATAAATTTATTGGAAAATATGAAGATAAACTCTTATACTACCACTCAAGATTTTAATAATTTTACTCAAGCCATAAGTAAGTTAGTACCCGTAAACTTAACTTTATATTAGAATTATAAGTTATCAACTTATTTTTTGGTTTTAGGAAACTGTGACCTTTGTTTGTTAAAGTTCCTATTTCAGTATTAAAAAACTTAATATTTAAACCTGTTACGAAATATAATAATTATTGGATATTCATTAATGTAAGCATTTAATTTTTATTTTTTCCTTCTTGCCATGACTATGGAGCTGTTTTATTTTTTTTAAATATTGTCAGTATCGGCAATATATTCGAAATTAAATAAATTTTTGCTCAAGTACATAATTTGCCTTCCCTAAAAGTTCCGAGTAAATATTTTTGTATTTTAGCTACTGTAATGTGTGGGGGTTAATTCATTTTATTATTGTACAAAATTTTAAGTTTACACTTCAAACGATTTCTGAGAAAAATGGCTGTGACGAATATATGAACAGATGCGTAAGTGATTTTAAAAGGGTTCTGTTTTTCCTTTTAATGTACGGAACCGAAAAAAAATTATGAAGCCACGTAAGATTTACTACTTTGACTCATAACATGATTTAGCTGAAATTAATTTTTTGAATCTTAAAAAACCAAAAAATTATAAATCAGAAGTCAGATCTTTTCCTTTCGAAGTTTTAATTGGTAACTGGTTATGCATTGTTTTATTAACAAGAAAAAACAAAATGTAATTTTCTTTATTTTACTTTTTTATATTATATACATAAATGATCTAATACAAAATTTTGAGATTATAATATTCCGTACACTTTAAGAATAATCATTTTCTTTCATAATTTTTAGTTTATATGAAAAAAGACACGTGACTTGGTTTCCTTTGCGCTTTTCACAAATAATTAGCGCTGAAGTCTCACTTAATTATATTGTTTTTACTTTTAGATATTTTAAGTAAAAATGTATTTAATAACGATAATGTTACTTATTTATTTATTTACAAATATGTTTATAAATACATTACAGGTAAACTTTTTCTAACGATAAGAAACGTTAAAAAATTGTGCAAACTAAAAATTTTCTAAGGTTAACAACAAATGGCTTTTTAGATTAAACATAAATGCAAACAATATAAGAAGTAAAAAAGATAGAATTTCGATAAATTTATTTTCACTTATCATACACAAATCACATTCTGATGTTAGATGATGTTGCCAGGTATGAAGAATGAACGTTTACTCAATTATGTAGGCCATAGTATTTTTCTTTTCAATAGCTGGAAGATAAATTTCTTAAGCGCAGCGTCTCTTCTGAATTGGAAGGATTGGAAAACTAGCATATCTAAGAGGAAATCGGTAGAAAAGAGAAAGGAGAAGTTGCTGCACTATCTCACATACAGATATCGGAGGAAGATCTTTTGCACACGTTCAATCATAAAGCTGGACTTGGCTTTGTGTGGGCTGCATATAATGGATTCATAGTTTAATCGGCTTTGCATTAATGATGCATATATCAGGCAAATGGGTGACATGGATTGAAAATCCTTTGAACTATGTAACATAAATTCAAATTTTCGAAACGATTTTGTGCTATATCACGAAACCTCAGTCGTAAATCACATCTGACTTCCAAGTCAACGACCTCATCCAGACGATGTAATGAGATCGCATTGCCCGTATATGCGTATTGTATAAGAACGTGTGTACAATTGAACGTTTATTTGCATTGAATCGTAAGCCACTTATACTCCAATCAATGACAACGCTGATGTCATGCTGCAACCGTTCGTCTTTTGCTGCATCCTTGACGTCTGTAAAAATATTCATGCCGTCCGCCAATAACAAACAACGCGCTCTCTTCCTTACGCAGCCGATGTACAATTATGTTACTTATCACCAATTATCAAAAGTCGAATTCACATGTCCCATTTCCATTTTTTTCCTTTATGACGAACTGATCACCAAGCGATTTAAACCATAAGCATATTTTCTAAAAATTCAGATGATGTTTGGTTTACTTTTATGTCACTTTTTCTTAATAATTCAGTATAGCGATTCTGTGTTTATTTGTTCCAAAAAGTACAACGGATCCACCACGTTTCCGCAACCTACTTAAATTCTGCCAACTTTTGCAAAATTATAACAAAGGCAAACAGTACCAACTTGTTATCATATTAGTACAGATAATTAACCTTGGTGACTTGCATCTTAAGTTACACTACACTGTTAATCTGCTCTTTTCCCATGTCTATTAAAATTTTATTGGGCTCTCTAATGTAAGAATTAGAGTAAAACAAAATCTCCAAAATGAACAGTTATCAGTGCGACATTCCAATTCATTATCGCTTTATCTCATGATGCCAGCTGATCGTAGCGACGCCCTTGACTATGCAACGTGTTTGGTTACGCTGACAGGCAAATAGACTGATCGATCGAGACTGGCAGGAGAGGATGAACTCTTTGAAATAGCAGCTTCTCTTATTTCCATATTTGCTTCTATATGTACGCCTTCTCTAATAATTTTATATGTAATATCTGACAGATCACTCTGGACGCGTTTATTATGACAGATACGATAAGCCAATATTAGTTCGTTGCTGGGATATTATTTTATTAAAATGTTTAGTAATAATACCATAATTTATTAAAATTGTTTTGTTGGTTTGCTTTATTTTTAGTTACAATCATCATTATCAATCAATATTAGTTTACAATTTATTTTTAATTAATTAAACCAAAAGATAAAAATTAAAAATATCAATCGGTTTTGTTTGTTTGGTAATCATTTGTAAAAAGTTATAAGTACCTTATTAGATTTCTATTGTTATTTTAATTTCTTATTCACAATTATTTATGCATTAAAACATAATATATGCGTATTTCTTTTTGTGTTAGCACTGTTAATTGAATTATATTTTTTACTCTTTCCTGATTATCATTCACTTAATTGTGTATGTTATAGAAAATAGCAGACTTTTTAAAAACCATGTTTTTTTTCTCCTGTAACGTTGGACCCATTTTAGCTTTTGTTTTCGGCGATTATCACGGAAAATACTAAAAAAAGTGGTAAGGACTTAAAAAATGTGATAAAAAACAATATTGATTTTGTCTATTTTTATTAGTCCATGTATAGTCCAAATTTGATTTTGTCTATTTTTATTAGTCCATATTAGTCCAAAATATAATGCAATCTAGCCCAGATTGCATTATATTTTGCACAAGTGACAATTTTATGTTATGACGGAATACATTTTTCTAACAAACAGTTGATATTGATATACAATATGACAACTCACGACGTGGTATGATCTTTTTATAAATAGCAGAATAGGCAAAATATAAGAAAAAAATGTGGCCACTTCAATCAAAATTAAATGAACTTAAGTGTAAAAAGAATTGAATAAAATTTTCTTTAAGAACATTTACATTTATATTTTATTACATTTACATACTTTATTTAAAACAAACAAGTTGCTTTTTGATGTGACTACAATTGCTTATCACCCATAATCGCCAATAAGTCCAGTTGCAAGCATCATGACCTCAGAGAAAAGGTCTCACGACAACTTGACATGGAACATACAGAAGGATTTGAAGGCTACGGCTACGAAGGTAGCATACTAATAACGTCTTTAATACTGTCAATGTTGATATCACGTCTCCTATTTTGGTCTTGCAAGAAAATTTTAATCGAATTTATAACAAAAATAAATTTGTTTCTTTTAATAATTTATGTTTTAGAGGCTTACGTCAGAAAAAAATTAATGACATTTTAGATTGTTATGTTTATTTGTAAGATATTTATTTAATCGTTCGTAAAATATAGGTTATAGAACAAAAGTAATATTAAACGGTCTGCAAATGATTAACGGTGCCGATCCAGAGACTTGTACGAGATAATTTTGCAATAGAATTGATAGTGAAAACCAAATATTATTGAAACCTTATTCACACTTGTTTTGAATTTTACAAATTTGGTATTAGATTTGTATCCGGTAATATTGAAGATAAATTTTTTTATAGCATTTTGATCGGGTAAATTCAGTCAGCGGCCACTTTATTGACGCTTAATGGCTTAAAGAAAATTATCCTAATTTTGACTACCAGAGTATCCACCTAGTAGAATACAGTATAAAAAATCTAATTCGAATATATATGTTAAGCCGCTATATTAAAACAGTATAAAATGTTTCATTAAGGACCTATGGATGAAATATGCTACAGAAATAATTAATTCATTAATATTAAAAAAGGAAATTATTTGAATCTTACTGAGATTTAATCTCACCGACAGTCATTTAAACTATATTATTTTTAGAATGCGAAACGTAAAAATTATAATGTACAAAATGTCTGCACTGAAATTTTTGAAAAGACTTAATTATATTTAGCGGTTGGCTATATCTAGTTTACGTGTAGTCTTTATAAATATAAGTTAATATCGCCTTGTAAGACATAAAAATACGGACTTATTATATTTTACTAGAAATTAATGTTATTTGGTATATATTTAGATAAACCAAACTTCAATACGACTGACAAATAAAGAAAGATTAATAACTATATTTCATGATGTAATAGACATGTAGTTTTAAATTTGCATATTTACATTATATTTTAAAACCATACTACAGCAAATCGTGATAATTAAAAACACATATTTGTATTAATCCTAACCTACACATTATAACAGTTTAAATGATTTTTCATATTTATCATATCATTACAAAATATTTACAATATCGATCAGGAATAAAAGATGTTCAAATTTTAAAAATATGAACAAAAATCTATTAGAAAATGTCTAAAAGCGACAATTTTGATAACATTTAATAATTTTTTATATTTAACAAAGGGCTATTTTTAGTCATATCCCGCATGTTGGAATAAATATTATTTTATATAATTGCAGGTAATTGTAAACAGGGTGTTTGTTATGGGGTTAAAAAATAAAAGAAAATCGTAAAGTTAAACATTTTAATTTAATTTGTTTAAGAGCTGCAAACTTCAGATAGACGAACAGACAGATAATCAAAACAACGGGGATTCGTTCGAATTATTTGATTGTGAAACCAGCAGCCTATATAGATTGAAATATTATATATTGAATGAATTAATATTGTCAAATAAAAAAATACAATCGCTAAATTATAAAATATAATAAATAGATTTAAAACTCCAGATTTATTTTATGGAAAACATTACTCATGCTTTGCGATTTCAAAAGTAAGCGCAGGGTATTCCGAAAGTAAGTGCGGTGTTTCAATGCCTGTATTTAATGTGTATATTAGATACATGCATATTTATTCTCTTATAAATATCTTCATCTATTAGATACATTCATGTATTAGACTAATGGATTCCACGTGGGCCAACTTGCGCCCCATTCCCCATTTCTCCGCCCCCGTATATTCTTGCAGAGGGCGGCCGCGTGGCATTTTTTTAATTTGCTATGAAACCTCTTGAGATTTTAAAACGAAACAAAGATTGTGCCCTTTGTTTTTTATATATACAAATGTAATGTACTTTGCTAGAGAGTAAACCTTGCATAAGTTTATTACCGAAGAAACGGATAAACAGACAAAAATTAGAAACCGTTTCTTATGCTTAACTTTTTTTTTTATGTAAAACCAGGCGTTTATTTCAAGCTTACAGACATACCATTCAGTTTTATTTGCAATTTTGTATAGATTTGATAAGATACTTCTTAACAGGATATTGGTATGTTTATTAATAAGTGTCTATTTCATTTACACATTTGAAATAAATCGACATTTAGTGATCATACTCTAATGGTCACAAGGATAAAGAGTACAAGAGATTTTAGCACACTCTTGTCCAAAAAGTGATGACTATGATGATGTTCGCCGAAAAACTTTAAGTAATTTGTTGTCATTTATTTTATCTATATACATCAAGAACTACACGAGAGTTTTTGTCAACATTTAAAAAAAAAATATTGACGGCCAGACATAATCTATAAGGGCATATATTTAATGACCATCAAGGAAGATGATAATGTTAGAATAATTTGGATCGCGTTATATACATAAGGCAATTATACCAGCATTGTACCGAAGCGTAACATTAATTTTTATTGTTACTTCGTTAATGAAAGATTACTATTTAATTTTTTAAGAGCCACATCTATCTCTATTCTATGTATTAATTTAATCTTAGTACATTAATATATAATTTTAAAATTCTCCATTAGATATCGCTATTTACTTCGTTTCAATGAATGTAATGATTAAATAATAATTTCCACATTTGTGACTATAGTTTCGTCACTGTCTATCAGAATTTCTTTAGTTAATAAATGTATTTATGTAAATAATATAGAATATTTTTGTTAAACGTAAGAAAAAAAATATTTAAAAGAATTTATAGAAAATAAAAAAAATGCATTACGAAAATGAAGACATTTATAACTTACAATCGATCGGAAACCATAACACTCGGAAATTTATGTTTAGCCCAGAATTTATTTTCAAAATTTCTCTTATGAAATAAAGAAATAAATGTCTAGACGGGCGATGTGCGATGCGAGAAGTTAAAAGGTGTAGAGTCAAGGTAAACATTTTGGAATATTTGTTCTAGTTCTAGACGACGTATTTAAATATACGTTTGTACTGGCACGCTACAGTTAGAAGCATAACATCTACTAACATCCATGTAATTATACAAAGATTTCAAAAAAATACAAGATGAGAAGCAAATCGCTCGGTCTGCTTTATGGTTTTTAAGGTCAAACGGCAAAATCACCTATTCTGTTAATTTCTAAGCTTTTAGTTTTGACAGTTGGAATAATATTTATGTTTTAAAATGCAAATTTACTAATAGTTCGACATGGAAAATAGCAAAAAAGGTTTCAAGGAAATAGTTTCATTGATATGTAATCATTTTCTTATATTTATTGTTATGAATTTATTTTAAAGTGCGAGATCTCTGGAACAAAATATTAGTTTTGAGACGGAAAACTCTATTTTTTTAAATTTAACATTTACATAAAATTCCAATTTCTGGTTCGTCAAATTATTTACGTGTTCCTGAATAAAGAGTTGATAAATGTAATTACTTATTGATTGGATCATTTTCAAATAGGTTATGTGTTATTTATTTACTGGCATTGTTCTTACTGAAACCGTAAAATTTCAATTAAATCACGTTTTGAACCAAATGTAACTAACATAATTTTGCCTACTACCCTAACAATAACATGATTACATTATACTATAATAAACAGGCCATGTTTCTCTTATTGTAACCATGACACTTAACACAAAAACGACGATTTCAACAACATAGTCAACTAAGGCAAAATACAATATTAAAAAAGTTATAATTTCGAAACTCGATATTTTTGAAGTACAAATTAGATCCAAAATATTGAAAGGTAATTCACAAAAACTGAAAAAGTTGTATCTTATTGCTATCTACGTGATGGTAGATTGAAAATAGTGTTTACGTATTTTAAGACCATTTCAAATGTAACAATTTTTTAACTAGAATGTAAATTTTATAAATTATTTACTCTAAATTTGTAGCTGCTAATTAATTTTTAATTTTTTCCCCTTAAATGTTTTTCCATTAGAGATACAACTAATAACCTTAATATCTCAATTTGTCAATATTAGCAGGCATGGCAGCGAAATAGATTTCCTTAACGTCTTCCACGAAGCATGAAATCCTTTTGCTATCGTAACATGAAGGCATGATAATCTCTGCCCAATGACGCTAAATTTTGATGAGGATTTATAGAAGAGATCAAAATATTATTCTTTGAACCTTTGTGTGCAATGCTTGGTTGTGTCATAAGAAAATACACAATGCGAATCGTTTTGGAATAGTGCGACAACAATGCGTGTCGTTTCACTCGCTTTTGAACATAAACGGATTTCACGTAGGAAAGGTACTCTAAGTCCTTTTATTTAAATTTTCACATTTTGTTTGTTCTTACTCGCCGAAATTCTATTTATTACAGACCATTAAATCGAGAACCGCGCTCTTTATATACTATATCAGAAATGTTCAAAAAGTTTTTAAAATATTCCAGGAATAGCTGGAATGAAGCAGTGAGTTCATAAATTGCCAAACTAGCATTAACATTAAAGATGCTGCCCGCCCGCGGGAAAGGTTGTAATATATTGGACATTTATGGATATTTAAAGTTTCACCCTTTAGTGTGCTCAAATGACAGGACCCTAGAGTTTGATAGAAAGTGGTGATAGTGCAATTACTGATACGTAATTTTGATTTCATTATAAAATGAATATATGTATTAAACATAAAATAAACATTCTAGCGGTATGTTACAAAACCACATTTTAATATAGTCATATTTTACGATCTTGTTTATAACTTGTTACGTCTTATTTATGATGGTGGCTCGTGAAAGAAATTTCTCTGCTCTGTTATGTGTATTAATAAAGTATTAAATAATTATTTGAATGCTGTGCCATCTTTTTGGTTTATCAGGAATCTTCGGATAAAAGTTCGTCTTAATTCACGCGTGAATTCGGGATGATATAGCATGCGGGTAGAAGAGATGGACATTAATTTTTTTATGTAAAATATATTGAAATGTTTATTACAAGTAATTGAACACTTAGAATCAATAAAATAAATGACGTATAATAGAAGCTGCTAGAATATTTTGCTTTTAAATATATGTCCAAAACTGAATAAACATTAAATCAAAACGGATTTTTTCTATAATATATTTTTATTGAATTTACTATATACGAAATACTAAAATTTGGCGTGCAACGTTGCCCGGACTAATTTCAGACTATTTTTAGTAATTTAAAACAAACAATAAATAGGCAAATTAGACGGTGTATTTCTTGTCTCTCGTATAAAACTTCCCTTGCTGTTGAAAAAACTCTACATTACTAATCACACTCGGTCCTTAGATAAAGTCATTAGTATACTATCTTATCCTGGTCAGTCCAATGGAAGAGTTTCTATGGATCCACCATTTTTTAATAAAAAATTAATTCTTGTGCGTGTATCTATTTATCGACCTTATACTCTTTTATCGTGAACATTACGCTTTACTACGTGAATATTATTATTTAATCGGAAATATTACAGCAAAGGAAGTTTGTTTTCGGAAATTATTATATTTATCCCCGCTGGGTAACTTTATTTATAAATATCTGTTGAAACTTTTTAAAATTACTCAGAGTAAACAAGGTAAGGCGAAAGTCACTGAAAGTTGCATCAAAATCAGTCTCGTAGTCTGGGGAAATTTCATTATGTCTACGGACGGACAAACAAACAAAAGAAATAATAAAAACTCGCAGACACAAATATGGCTTTTTATATAATATGGTAGGTCAATACAATATAATAAATATAATACATAAAATTACAAAGATATGCTCAAAACCAGAATGAAAAAAAAACTTTAAAAACATCACACGTCAACATCGGTTGCTAAATGACTGTGACACTTAGCAACTATATGTAGCGATTTCAGAACCAGGGATCAGTGTTTAACCCTGACAATAAAACCTTAAATCTAGTTACCTCACCCATACGTTTAGACACATCGTAGAACCAACTCCTATGTATAAAAACGACCCTTTGATAATATAGTCATATACATATTAAATTTCTAGCTTAATACCAGGCCTGAAAGCACACCTAAACTAACCCAATGTATGTGATAATGCTATCACTTCTCTCGATTTTGTCACTGGCATACAATTCTTCACGTACTTCTTCTAATCTTGCCCATTTCTAACAAAGCTTTTATTTGATTTCGCTACGTTTTCGTATTAAAAAACTGGCAACCAGTTTGTTATATGTTCTTTTGCCTTCGTCATGTAGCATCTAATATATGTTATGACATCAATCGCAATTTCTAGAGCTATACACTTAAAAGCACGTCTTTCTGTTACTGTTGTTGTGGTGTTCTTTCTGTTGCAAGTACACAATTTTAAGAATAAATTTTAGATGGATTTTATTTAAGACGTCGACTAAGGTTAATTCCAATTAACGATCACTAATATAAAAGCATTGTAAAATATAAACAAACTTTTCGGAATATTAGAAAGAATGATAATACGATGAAACTTTGAACAGTTTTTACGTAATGTGAACTTTGGGTGTATTAAATTTAAAATAAAAGTATACGTATATATATATATATATATATATATATATACATATATATATATATATATATATATATATATATATATATACATATATATATATATTTATATATACATATATATATATATATATATATATATATATATATATATATATATATATATATATATATATATATATACATATAAACCTATGTGCAAATTGCGAAAAATTAAACAAAAATTTAATGATATTGAGGAAAAAGATTAGGCTGAAAACATAGCACGACTTATTTGTTTAAGTTTTTGATTATTTGTTATATACACTTTTGTTCAATAGCAATAGAAAAAGGCTACGAAATAAATATTTTTTCAAAAAATAAGCTGCCAAGTACGAGTAGAACTCGCTCTACAAGAAACATACGTACGCTTAAGCACGTATTATAATCTAAGATTATGATAAATGTGAATATTATTTTTCACCATAGGAATGTAATGCTTTTTTGGTAGGTGGAAAATTTCATAGATTTCTTAAAAGCTATGAGTTTTGGGAGCATTATTACAATTTTCTGGCAAACTTTTATTAATATTCTGTTTTTCGTAATTTTAACTATAGCATGAGATGTGTTGGGGGATGAGAGTCGACAATATCTATAAAACAACTCCCTGCAAAATTTTAATTTTTTTTTCAATTGATATCCCATAAAAAAATATAAAATTTAAAAAAAATCGAATGCCCTATTTCCGCTCTTTAATATTTCTACATAAATACATTTGTATGTTAACGATTAAATATATGCGGGATAATTTGCATCATTATTTTGTTAATTTCTACGTACGAAGGTTTCTGAGATAAAGAGCTAAATGACAGACAAACGGACGAACACGAGAGTAATTTCCTTTTGAGATACGAAACTGTAAAAATAGGTCAAGCACGAGTGAAAATCGCACCTATGAGGTCCATATTTTGGCACTTAAGAACGTTTAAGCGTGCTTAGTATATCTATTATACTATTTACACACATTAATTTTTCACAATATAAATATAATGTGTTATACGTAAATACAATATATTATACTTTTGGGAAATAAAATGCATGCGGTCTCTATGTTTTTGCAATTTTAAAATACCTTTCTAAATTTGCAATAGTCAAAAAATTCTGAATAAAAAATATTAATATTAATACTCCATATGAAACATGAAATGAGAAAAAAATATTTTTTAAGACCACTATTTACCTCCACTTCAATTGTTCTATAAATCTTTTAAGAAAGCTGATGATGATAAATACGAAAAATATTAAAAATATGTGAGTTAATAAGATGTCATTGGTCAACTGCGAAGTTTCAGTGTGGCATTGTTTCTAAGGAAATCGGTTTTGAAAATAGAAAAAAGTAAATATATTGCATTCTACAATAAAGTAATATTTTGAAAATAGAAAAAAGTAAATATACTACTATATCATTAGCAGGCATAAACACACGCAGACTATTTAAAGAATCAGGACATCTAAGATCATCGCAGTAGATTCCGCGCAACATCTTCAAGAGCTTCTGAAAGCCCAAATTATTTCATAATTTTAGCTTAAGTAGTTTTGAAAAAAAACCTGTATTTTTGCATATCTTTCACTAAATAAGCAATGATATTATACCTAAAAGTAATAAAAAGAAATTGAACCCATTTTGACTAGGTTTTTCATATAACATTCGCACTACAATGGCACGAAGAAATTTTTTTTTTTATTTAATTTGCCCTTTAAAATTTTCGAAAGAATGTTTTTGAAAAATGGTGGTAATAAACATGCGGACAGATACGTGGGTGATCTTAGGAAGTTTCCTTTTTCCCTTTTAAGGCACGGATCCCCCCAAAAACGGAAAATTCAAAGTTTTAAACCAATTTGACTTTACTTATATTTTTAAGTAAAAAGTTCTGATACACTTAGGAACGTAGAGCGCGTTTCATTTATTAACAAATTCAACGGTAATAATTACGAAAAACTTGCAAAAAATATTTGAGAAAAATGGATTTTTCTCGCTTTAGTTTCATTTTCCTCACTTATAATCAATTAATAAATATAAAGACGAAAAATTTGTCGCTAAGTGTAATTTGTTAACAACCTTTTTAAAAATTTATCTTCTCTTTTCCCGGCCATTTCTGCTAAAACGACAAGTCCGACGACTACACTTTGAAACTAATTTTTATTGTAATTAAATTATTTGGAGCAGAGATCAACTACACATATAAAGAAGTGAAAACACCTTCGTTTTCAAGGTCACTAACCTTTCAGGATGAAATGAAAACTTTAAGGGATCGCATCATTGTCCATCCGTTTATGTATATTAAACTTGTAGCTTTTCATTCAACATTTTTAAGAACGAGTATGGTATTGAAATAGCGTATCTTGAAGAAGGGATAATATAAGGAAATAATTTATTACTTATGATCGTCTTATTTTGTACTCAGTAAACCATGGAAACTTTCATTTTACAACATCTTTTACCATTATTGATATACATTTAATAAATAGAGGAGATACAATGTAAAATGCTTTGGCAACTCCTATTTTGGCAAAAAAAAATTCTCCTCCATGATACTTCACTTAATGGATTTTGTAAAATAGTTTTCATTTCCTGATTCGATATATAGAGAGATATTTGAAAGGAAAAAATTTAAAAAAATATTTTCCTTATTTGTATATATTGACGTAATTCAACTACGTGCTTTTTAATATAATGACAGGTTTTTTATGAGATTCAAACGTTAAGTTCCCTAACACACGGATCTCGTAAAAAGCATTCCTTATTTATCACAAGCATTTTGGTTCCGTTGTAATGTAGGATATTCATAGTTATTATATTTACATAGTTATTTGCATAAAAAATAGTTGTTTTATACGTTACATGGTTATTTAATTATTACATACAAACATTAAGAATGTTGCAGTGTATATTTAAATAAGTTGTATATCAAATATATGTATAATTTTGAACTTTGATATTGTAATGATGAACCGTGACTGTAAATATTTCTAATATAAAGATGAAAATTAGTAATGAAAGCGACATTTGTTAAGCATAATAGAGGTTGAACAACTTAAAATAATATTCTGCGAAGAAATAAGTTTGCTCATGGGATTAAAAAGTGACAATCGTTTAAAAAGGTAATTTATTAATATAGTCACAGGCAACATCAAATATTACAAAACATTATTAAATGTGACATCGATTTTTTAGTCGATTACCAAATAAATCGATTTCTTTTTAAGAAATTTCACTTCCGATGATCACACATGTGTATACACTTTCCACAATATTATTGTTAAAATCATCACTTTTGTTTCTAATTTCCTTAACAAAAAAATCCCTTGATATTAAGGTAATTTTTACTAAAGTAAGTTATCCATTTTATTAATTGTTACCATTATTCTCAGGTTCAAACTTTAATTTATTCATATTTTTTAAATTTTTAACATTAAAACTTCCTTTCTCAATATGGTGAAATCGAAAATTACGAAACGCATATAGTACCCAGAAGACCGCGACGAATCAAAATCATGGAGCAATACGAAAGATAGAAAAAAAACCATATCCTCTCCTTAGAAAAGACCAAAGTAATATCACTCCACGCAACCATCGTTTCTTTAATACCTCGTCGGTATAGTTTTACTTGTACTTGTTAGTCGCAGTTTCTGAAGGAAGCTATAAAAATAATTCAAAAATGGTTTTAATGACTAATCCATAGCAAATATAATTGGAATCAATTTACAGCAAGTAGTTAGTACCCATATTGTTTTCCCGTAAAAATAAAAATATCGTCGTTGCTACAATCTGATTATAAGGTACGAAACATTTGTTAGTATCATCGATATACTAAGCAGAACAATAACCTTGAGACAGTGTCATTGTTCTGCAGCTTTTTGTACATAAACACTACTCGTTTTAAATAGGTAGAAAGAAAAAAATCGAATATGTTGTTAGATTAATTTAGTCGGAAATGTCACAGAGAAAACACATAAAGTACCTATTCCCAAGCGTAACTTTAACTTCTACAAGATTAAGTGCAAATTTTCCCAGCAAAAACCAATTAAAGCCAAAAACGATTGAAAAATTGCCAGCGACTGAGCTTACATGCGCAGGGAATGTCTGCTTCCCGTACAAAATAGGACAGTTCAGAAGGAAATTGCCATGATGCATTAAGTAAATTTAACGGCCACCTCGAGACCTAAGTTTATTAAAGTAACGAATTAGCAGCATCGAGCCGTTTGGGCAGAAAATATTTGAATAGACAATTTTTATTATGCGCGTCGAGCACTTATCTTGGCTACAATCAGTTACGACCCTTGGTCGGCTTCTGTACATTTCCATTAACTTTCCCATCTGACAGTTTGATCATGGCAGGTGACAGACGGATCAGCGCTCGAAGTGTTGTATTGAAGTTTGGAGGTCACGTCTGTGTGATGCTACGTCGCTTGGAACGACAGCTTCGAATCTACTGTCATGCAATCACTAAACCGAAGTTGGCAGATTAGGGTGGTATAAACTAGAATGCACTCTCATATTGAATGTTAATAATTTTCCACCGATATCAATCAGATAGGGGGGACATCGTGTCTTGTAAACTATAGGATCTGTATTACTATATAATGCACAATGGGTAGATAGACTGAAACTACCGTTAAACAAGGTGCAGTGTATAAAATATAACAAAATGGTGTCGTTTGTGAAAAATCCTATAAAGACTATATTCTAACTTACCTATTAAAATATGATAAATATTTAATAAGTTTGCCTGATTATAGATATTTTCAAAACAAGAGTTTTAAGGAAATAAAGAGAATGATCGTCGTTCGAAATCTTTGTCTAGCTATTTATATAGTTGCTTATTATTTTTATTTATAGGCATATCTCAATAAAACTACAAGACGGATTTTCATTAGGTTTTCAATATTGTGAACCTTTGATTCTATGTTTTGTAACCTAGGATTCTATTAATTAAATGAAATTAAATCATCTTGAGTACCATCGTTGAGAATTTACGAATAATGTCTTTTTATTATGTTTACTTATGTTCGCGCCACGTAAACCCTAATGCCTTAGATGACATTTTTACTGTTATATTAGAGATTCACTCTATAGCTCAACTGCTAAGAAAAAAACGCAATATATTTCACTTGATATACTCGCAATTGGGAATTTTGTAAAATAAAGTTCGCTTATGGGCGAATATTGAATTGCATAAAATCGCGTGAACATTCTGTGGTTTGTGATATTATCAAGGGTTGTGTACAATGACATCAAAGTCAGTGGCACTATCTGCACGATATATATTACCAGTTACTCCCTTCTGCTAATAATTTTTTTTATTCTTTCATTTATGCAAAAAAAATCATTTCATGACTAATAATATGGGTGATATTTATTAAAAATTATAACAACAAACTAAACACACAATTGTTTATGACTAAAGTTCCAAATCTAATGTCCTCGTGATGTGTTGGTTTGTATACCTTATAAAGCCGCTAATAGATTGGGAACCGCGAGAACCCAGGTTCGATTTCGGGCTGCTGTCGAGCGGGGCTGGACTGGTGTTGTGGTTGACTGTAAGAGATTATTTTCATATCAATAAGTTTACTATATACATCAAATAGATACGTTAAAGTACGTAAATAAAATAAATAATAACTAGCCAAAGTAAAAAAAATCCTTATTATTCGTTTTATTTTGTTCATTGATATATCTGTGCCTCAGGTAATTTCTCGTATTCATCATATATTTTATTCTAATCCTACGTATACATATAATTATATACTATTGAAAGTCTTTCAATAATAATTGAAACGTTAAATACATTAAACATAATACACATAAATTGTGATATTAAAAATGGTGATATTAAAAATGATGGAAAAAATGTACCAGTGTCATTCTCACACAACGTAAGAAAAATTTTCAATTAAATTTATTAATCCAGAAAAACCAATTAATTATTTATTCGGCCCATTATTCCGAGTAACAAAAAGAAAGAAGAAATTAAATGTTTTAATGTTTTTAATAAACTAAATTATTTACTTTTCTTCTGTTCAAAATAATGAGACGAATTACACCTGTAATGAAAATTTCTAGTTAGCAAATCGTTAGCTGATATTATTAATGAAATTAATAATTTTAAAAGAGCTTTTTCTAATAGTCTAGTTTTATTTTCTTATATGCAAATACTAACATGATTAAAAACATTACGAGATATTTTAGACTAATATAAAATGGAAAATAAAGATATAATAAATAAAATTATTAGGACTTCAAGACGAAGCTAACATTTACTTACAGTCCATAACCGTGCAAGGACCGCCTCGTATTTGCGTCAAGTGCTTTTAGATTTCCGTAGTTAAATATCGAACCATTAAATTGCATTATGTCCATCAGTTATCCATATCGATCAATCGTGCGTCCATCGCACCAGTTTGGCGATTATATTGAGCAATACAGGCGCCGTTGATACATGCCATTTAACTTTTTTTTTCAATTTCCATACAAAATATTATTCTCCAAATGACGTGCTATGTGTACTTCATCCCTCCCTCAAAAGCTTCTTTAACTTTTGCTAAACTTATTATTTTAAAGCGAACATGTATGTAAAATATTATATTGTTCGTTGTGAATTACCCATATAACATGATTCGTCTATACCTGTAGATCTTACTAAAGCATTATATAATGGACAACTTTGTTAGAGAGCAGTTATGTTATTCGCGCATCACATCGAATGGAGTGTCATTTGAAAAGAAATTGAAATAAAATGGTTTTTCCTTTTTAGATCACGTTTCAGAAATGTTAAGGTATAAATTAATTTCCCACATATTTTAACCCTATAATTTTATAATCAATGAAAAAATCTACAAGTGATGCTTACCAACATATTTATTTGCAATTATTTTGAATTTAATATATTTCCAAGTTTGTGTTGTGGAACGACGACAGCACCATATTCTTATGTGATTCATTTGATACTTGAATTAATGACAGATTCGCGCAATAATCGTGTACCCACCTTAATAAAGTTTTTTTTTTCAAATTGATTAAAAAATTTTCAAGTGATGAGAAAACATACATAATATGAATGAAACATTTAGTTTTATTTGGTCAATTAATTTCTTTCATTATATAATTTAGACATTTACGAAAATTTGTAAAATTGAAGAAAACTCTTTTTACTCTATTATTATATATTAATTAATACAAAGAGCCTTAGTCGTCCAAATAATTTTTAAAATATTCTCGGTTATGGTTCTTTCCTTTAAGGTGTCAACCATGTAGTTATCTTGTCAAATTTTAGAATTACGGTGCACAAACCAAAAGTCGAACAAGGACCCCCAAGCACCGAACAAAGGCTACCGCTTAACAACCACCCGATATCTCGCCTGTTCTTAGAATTTTGGTGTACAAACCAAATTAAGAAAAATTAAATTGAATTTTTAAATAAACAAGTAAAATAATATTTTTGCTAAAATCATTTATTTTTTGAGCTCAAAATGAGTTATGATTCCATTACAGGAACATGCCCTTTTCTTACTTCTGTCGTGGTTATTTTTAGTTGCATTTCCTCCTTCATAACCCTAAAGCCGATTGAATTTTGCCTGTTAATCCCTCTCTTGTTTATATTTGTTCGCCAGAGTAAACAGGCTCCTTAACCCAAGCAAAAAAATTTACAGGAGTTAAATCAGTTGATCGCGCGGACCAAGGGATGGATCCGAATTTGCTGATCCTGCTTTATGAGAAACAATTAATAAAGTGTTTTCTTACTTTTACACTCCAATGCGCTAGACAACAAAATTGTTGGAAAGTTATTACCGTTCTGTTTCTGGTATAAGTACCTTAGTCTCGTTTGGAAGCACAGGGAAGTCATTTTGTAAAAATTCTAGATAAAAGCTTGAAAAAAGGTCCAATCAAATTTTTACCAATCATTGCGACCCACACATTTACGGAAAATGGTCTCTGAAATGATATTTTATTTTTTCAATACGAAATATTCTTTCATCGGCCCATTGGTGGAAGTTGTGAAAATATGTTTTTCTCTCCCATAAAAATTGGAGCTCATCGGTCTACAGGACAGATTTTAAAAACCACGTATTGTCAATATTACAGTTCAGTAAAAATCAACAAAACTGAATTCTTGGTGCGGAATTTCCATCTTCTAAACATTACACCTTTGTGCCATGCCAGGGATATTTCCTCTTGATACATCGTACTCCACATTTTCGACATAGAGAGATTGAGGTTTCAGGCTACTGCGCTGATGCTGGTAGTAGGATCCGCAACAAAGGCTTCTATAATTTCTTCTCCGATATTTGGTTGATGTCTTCCTGTTGTGTTGCTTTAAAAAAAGGGGCAATAACCACGCATGTCCTTAAAATTTCAAATAATTTTGATTAGCTTTCCAAGCTATAAAAACAGTAGCAACTTTTTTTAAATTCTATTTTTTTTACAAATAAAAAAGTGAATTGAAATGAAATTTTGGATTTCAAAAAAAAACCTTAAAACAGCAAAGAAAAAAATTATCACACTTTTTCGAAGGTATTTGTGGAGTACAGCGATAACGGTCAGCGATAACTAACGTCGAATTATTTGTATCGCACGTCAGTACAAAAAGCAAAGACAAATGACAAGTTTGGTTAGATTGCGCCGCGGAATTACATACTTACCTGTCTTCGGCGGCTAAACTAAATGCTTAAAACAGTAACAAAATAAAGATCTGCTACTCGGCCGAGTACAAGTGAGTTATTAAGATACGGGCAAAGTTTTCCCCGATAGCGAAACCCTTACTGAATCTTTCGGTATATTGCCATTTATATCTGGTTCGTTCTCATGAATGTCGCTCGGGCAATTCATTGAAAGTGGCGAATTAACCTTGCTTCGAGTTAAGTTTCATAATAGGAAATATTATCCCCCGTTTTTCTTTGTGTTAAGGCTTTTGATGACTGCAGGGAGCCGGCGATAAGGACCCGCGGTCACCTTCAATAGAATCCTAGATACGAATTGGTAAACTTTGGTAGAATTGTGAAATTCGAGATAAATCGTCGAATTAAGGATGATATTCGCTAATCATTTTGATCTGTTGCTATGAAGATAAAGGTTATTGCGTTCAACGGCAAGCCTGGAGTGAAAGTTTTGTTGCTGTACTTTACTTTACCTAGAAGAAAAACGTTGGCATATTTTATAATCTTGGCGGACGTTGAACAACTTCACGTTTATTTTAATAATTAGTAAGTTAGGTAAATATAGGCAAAAGTGTAACTTACTATTCTGTAAAATAAAATAAGACTATGCCATAAATTACATTCATATGAATAAATATTATTTACAAGAACACTATTGTTCATATCAGTTTTAAGTGTTTGCTTTATATTATAAAAATAATCGGCCACGGAATGGACAACTGAGCATTACGAGAGTTCCGAGCTTACATATTTTTAAATCGGGTGCAGTTTTGTATAAGAGAGTTATATTTTTAAATTTAAAGAACGGAATATGGATATAAAATTTATTTACATTACCTATCAAATTGATTTACATTACATTACACCCGACTACTTCACTTTAACTAATGTAGAAGATTGCAATAATCCCACGTATGTCAACTGTTGAAGACCTAGGTTTACTGATTGATAAGAATCTTAATTGGTAGCCTCAAGTAAATGATGTTAACCTTCGTATTTTCAGCAGGACTTCTCCAAGGTCTTCATAATTTTGTTTCCTACCAAAATGAAAACCTACCTTTATCAGACAGTCCTATAGCCACTAATTGGCTATAGAGACTTGTGGTATCTTGGCCATAATGAACAAATTAAAACGCCTTCAAAATCTGTACATCCGATACATCTGTGGCTTCCGTAAATATGACCTTACTTCTGAACACAGGTCACATTTTAAATGGCTGAAGAACCGTCATCAAAGCTTACTTCTTTTAGGCTTCTCTTTAATAAATTTTAAAAAATTCTAACGGTCTTAATATCGCATTGGCATTTATCTGCTTACGACCTTGGGTTACGCTCTGAATACTTACTAACTCTAATTATTCCCAAACTCTATCTCTTACGAATAAACCTTTATTTTGCGAGTAACATAATTTTAATATCAACTGGATTCTAGCACCTGTAAAATATCGATCGAGTGAGAAAGTCCTACTTCTCTTAATCCTAGTCCTTCTGTGTTCCTTCCTTTTCCCGTTCATACTCATGTCAATATTTCTAATTCCTTTGTCTGTATTAATAGTATTGTTATCATTTTATGTTATAAAATATTTTACAATCTACAAGCTAATTTTTACAAATTTATTATTTCATTGAAGGAAAAGATTGCTTCGATAGTAAAAAGTTTGCCATATGTATTTTATATTACAGTTTAATAAAAAAATATAATATTTTCAAATGATACTCCATAGGATGATGACCATGGAAAAAATTATGTTCGTACTATTTCGCATTTGACAAACTATTATTTTATGCTTGAACATAATTTTATTACGATACTTGTTTAAATACAGGCCGTTCGCAACATTCACAAATAATTCCAGGTTCCTAAGTATCAGGTTTACCATGATAGACCTGGTATCAAAATAGACCTAAGAACTATATCTTTGACACTCACCTACATGGCTATTCTACATCGGTGTATTCCACTCAAATAATTTTTTCTGATTTTACCTCACAAACCTAAGTAATTATTGTACAGGCTTTTAAATTGAACATTCATATCATTTTAAGAGCCACTACCCATTTTGGAATAAGATATTAAATATTATATGTTAATCTCGAATTGCGGCGTTTTTCTCCATTAAATACTTCTGATAAACGGATGGACAGCATTGATTACGGAACTGCTAAACATTCTTCACTCAATCATTAGGACATGTTTATAGTTTAAAATAAAACAATAAAATGTATAAAATGCGTTAATCATTTTAAATGCAAACAAAAATACTTGGATAAATTCAAAAACGTTGTATAAAGTAGTGCCTAGATCAGAAATTAAATTTTCTACTAATGTGAAATAGTAAATTAAATGTGTCCCTGACCAAAAATATATAAACTTTAAATCAATCAAATGACACTTTCACGAGCAGTATAATATATGAGAGGCAAATCACACAGAATCCACGTTCGTCTCATAGCTTTATAAAAAAGCGGGTGTACATATAAACATATCAAACGCAATGACATTAATGATGGCGTTTAGAAGATGTTGAAGTGCGGTAGTCAAGGAAATAAGAAATTATTTGAATACTTATACAGCTGCACAGTGTATGCTGAGCGATCTTCTACTATTGACACGCTCATATGGAGGTTTATAAGAATAAACAATAAGGTAAATAATTTCCTCACAGCGGCGTGAGTATTTATACGTGGAATTGGCGCATAGCCAGATAGCAGTGCATTTAACCTTGATGTTAAAAAACCAAACCAACTCAGGTTTTGGTTTTTTACGAACGTATTACGCTATCACGTATTTATTTTTATTTAAATAAACCCCTATTCGTTGAATAGTTACTGTTTCTTTGTATATTAAGGTAATGTGAGAGCATCTGGTAGTCATTTTAACAGCTGACTAATAGGATCAATTCGGAATTAGAAATCAATTCGGAACTTTAAGTGATCTCGAAATTGTGGTAAAAATTGATGTGCTACTGATGAATAAGTATCAAATGTCTTGTTTCATTGTCGTATTAAAAGAGGGAGTTAGTTTGAATAACATTTAAAGTCGCATATTTTTTACCACCATCTTAGTACAGTAACTTCATTTAGACAATTTTATTAAATTTTTATACAACAATTGAGATATTTTAAAATCTTAGTAATATATGAAAACAAGAGAGTTGGAAAAGCGAATTTTCTGCTATTGATAATTCTAAAAAACTTTCTGTAAAAGATTCGCCCCCGGGACGAAATAAAAACCAAAGCAACTTTTTTAGATAATTTCGTTTTTTTTGTCAGTCTGTCTGTCTATTAGAGTAGCATTCAAAAACTACTGGTGCAAAAACTACTGACTTAATGATGAAATTATTATCTAAGAGGAAAACCCTCTCGTTCAGGTTAAAATACAAGAAATGTTTTTTCCTTGTCTAGTCACACAGCACTGTGCCCACCAAGTTTGCGTAGCCACACATCATTTGTTTATTTACACGAACCATTTCAAGCCATTTGTCCCACAACTATAACTTTCGTATTAACTGGAAACTAAAGTTGTACAGTTTATTGATGTTAATACCAAAATTTACCTGTGAAAATTTTACCCATTTAGCTTCAAGTGTTTAAGATGTATAACTTTGAAAAATATTTTATTTCAAAGATTCACCGACTGACTCCCTGTCAGAACCTGTAGAGTATTTCTACTCCAGCTTATTATTAGTGTATATTGAAACTTGCAACAGTTATAAATCAAGTAATGAAATGAAATGTAGAGTATTTCTACTCCAGCTTATTGTTAGTGTATATTGAAACTTGCAACAGTTATAAATCAAGTAATGAAATGAAATGTAGAGTATTTCTACTCCAGCTTATTATTAGTGTATATTGAAACTTGCAACAGTTATAAAGTTAAAATTAAATTTTCCCACATCAGAAGCTAGTTAATCATTTCAAGTATTATGAGCAACCTACATTTTTAAAGGCACCTAAAAATGTATTAGCAGTCTGTATTAAAATTTGCCATCCTTTTTCTTTTTATCAAGTATTTCTCAAATGAACGTTTTATCTGTTTGTCTATGCTTCGTTTATCTGTTACTTTGTTTGTTAGAGTATCACGGAAAAACTGCTAAACGAATCTCAATTAAACTTTCAAACAAGTCACCCTTGAGGTATGTATTAAAACTTGAGGTACGCTTAATACCAATATAGCTAGGTACCTGAATTGCAATGATTGCTAAGAACTTGAAATTTGATCATTAGCACTCAGGTAATGAAACACACGCGCGGGCTTAAAACTGATGAATAGAAATTATCGAGAATATTATAGGGATTTAGCTCAAGATTAATGCCAAGATTAACCATATTTTCATCCAGTTAAAGGTACGTTTGAAATACGAGTCTTATTCAAGCTAAGATACGTTCTTCTCATTTCCATTAAGGTTACTTCTGAGATACAAATATTGTTAAAGGAGACATATTCCGTTGCAGAGAGAAAAAAGGGGGGACCGGAACTGCGGCTAAAAGCTAGTAAAGCAGAAAAGACGGTTACTGAATCGGTAGTTTAATAGAGGCAATAGTAATGAAATTTAATGCAAAAAGCGCGTTTTGAGGAAAATATTATCTACTTGTAAGTTTTCTCACATGTAACTGAAGATCTGTACCAATAATTGCAATCAAAACTCTCAGTCACATTTAGATTAGAACTCAATGTTATACAATGGTATGAACTATTAGAACACACGAATAAGGGAAAGAGTAAAAACAACTTTCAGACGGGTAAGCCGTGTGTAATTTTTTTCTAATTGGTATCTAAATGTAGAAACCTAACATACCCTTGTATATCTAAAATCCAGTCATTAGGTAGTGAAATTAAATTGATTAGTGTGCGATCTGTCCGGAACTATACGTAATTTTACAAAGATTTGAAATTAAAAAAATCGACGAATTATTTGAAGGAAGCAATTATAAATGAAGCTCGAGTACCGGGTGATTTAATGACACAGAATTATAAATTATCGGGGGCGAATAATCCTGAATCAGTGGAGATCGGCCCACATACGTATAATGCTTCTTCGGTAACACAACTTATTTAGCGTTAGTTTTATCATGTTCATGACACGGCTTTATTAAATCAGATGAGGGACAAAAGAAAAGCATATCGATGCTAAGAAATGTTGTGAAAACCGAAAATATTACTGATAGATAGAGAGCCCGCGCGTGTGTTTCTTATCTGAGGTGCATAGATCATAAGGCAAAAGTAAAATGTGTGCCTTTGTTTTATTTTTTTCTATTGAAGTTATTAAAAGCTAAACCGAAACAAAATAAATTACATACGTAGTGATACTAATTTTGTTAATTATATATAGTTATTAAGGTAATTTTATTCATTCATTTTAATGTAATTTCTACATTACGTTTTAAAAAATGCACCAACCAATTGTGGTCATTTAAGGAGTTTTAAACTTACAGATGTTATGACCTAAATGTTTTTCCCGTGTATAGTTTTACAACAATAATGTTTTAAACAATTATATAAATTGAACAAGAGATGGCTTTAGCACAGTGCCATATGCTAATAAATTGGAACCTTGAGAGATTTCATGGTCCAACTGGTGACATAATTAATATTAGTTTAAAAATAATAAACTCTCAAGGGAGTCATTAATTTACAGGGCAATGAATTAATTCCATTTAATTCCTGGACATTATTCTTCGATTTCCTATAATTATTAAGAGGATTTTTTAAATATGTAGTTTAGCCGGCATCACAAATATACGGAATAAAGAAACGTGGCAGTAGTGTCAATAGATTAAAACTAGAAAGTGGGTGAATTATTTTATCTGAAAACAGATTTGCAAAACTTGAAGACAATTTTATAAAATCAGCCCCAGCTCAAAATAAATAAAGAATAAACAAAAATTTCAAATTAATTAATCTCAGTGGCGTATCAAAAATTACGACCTTCGTATTGAAGGCGGCTCTAGTTTATAAATTATCGGGCCTTCGAAATTTAATTAAATACAAATTACAATTAATAACGGATTGGCTTGCTGGGATTGCATTCATCTGTGTGCATTAAATGTAATTAATCAAACAACGATCAAAGTTTGCCATGGATTCTGGAAGCGTGATTTGGATTCATGCATTTATTGGTGACGTATTCTTGAGAGCTTTGAGACAAGTTTGAAACAGATTAACTTGTTATTGGTTTGAAAAATTATTAAAATTCATTGAGTGTTGAGAGTTTTTTATTATAATTTTAATCGTATATTATTTAACTTGCAGTTACGTGAATTCTATAGTTTATTAATTTATAGAGAAGGTAAAAATGTAGTCCAGGGAAGATGTTCACTTGCTTATTCCGTCGGCTATTGGGTTATACATTTTAAAGCGATATCAGCATGTTGTTGATTACTGGTATTGAGATCGCTTTTTCCACCCGTTTTAATAAGACAAAAACAAAAAACTTTGTAAATTCGTAATCATTCCGATTCAAAAACACGCAATGAAAAAAACACGTAATGAATGAAACGCTTGGAAGAAAACTATAGTAAATATTGATTGTGTTTTGTTATTTTAAAATCTAGAAGTTTGAAGAAATTCAAAGTCAAATAGAAATCACCATCTTCAATATTTCCACATTTTTTGAAATCAAAATGACTTCAACTTTTTTTTATTATTATGTTTTACATTTTGTAACCGACTAGCTTCATAAAATCTGTTCACATAACCTGAATTTTAAAGTTTTGAGTGTAAGAGATGGAAAATGTAGCAATAAATCCGGCAAATGGATGGATTTTTTAAACACGTTTGTATTTAATATATAGAGGAGTGGAGCAAAGATTTCTGGTACTTTTTCAAAAATTTTGTCCACGAAATTTTTTGTTTAGAAATGAGGGTTCTAATTTTACTAATTTTCCCTTGATAATACATGAAATTTAAATTAAAAAGGACAAAAATTTTAGTGATACATTGAAATGTATCACTAACATGAGATGTATCACTAACATAGTGCCTTTAAGTTGCATATTATTACCTTTTTATTACACTTTACGCTTATTATCTTTTATTGTACTTTTCGTGTACAATATTTTACGATGACCATTCACCGTAAAAACATTTTTATATTTTTAATATGTAAAATTAATCAGTCGACTGATTGATACTTCATAATCTACATTACATATAATAAAATTGTAACAGGGTGAATTCTGTGAAGTGATTGATTTAGTGTATATAATAAAAACAAAAGCCAAAAATCCTATTTCACCTGTCTGTAAACCATTTTATATATATGTATGTTAATGATACCATTTTATCTGTGTCTATGTGTATGTATGTTAACTTGTACGCGTAATATGTATGTTAATTTTTAGGCGTATCCCTCAAAATCTACTGGACAGATTTAAATGAAATTTGGTATGGTAATAGTTTATACTCAGGATCAACATATGAGAGAAAAGAAAAAACAAAATTTATTTTTCCGAATTACACGTGAAAGTGGGCACAGCTATTAAATAATAAAAGTAATGAATGGAAAATATTATGGTTTTCACGTTGACGTAGTCACAGAACTCTTGGACTTGCATTGAACATAATATTCTGTTAATATTATTTCTGGGTATTTCTGTTAATATATTCGCACATATTAATTTTTTACAATGTGAATATATTGCATTGTACTATACACTGTAACTTTGACCGGTCTAAAAAATATGATACATATTTATAAATTATAAGACCCAGAATAATCGCTATAGTTTTCCTCTAATCTTCCATCAGACTTTAACAAACCCTGTTTATACTCAGAATTTTGTAATTTTGCATGTATACATATATATATATATATATATATATATATATATATATATATATATATATATATATATATATTATGGTTTTCGATGGAGTACCTGCAAAAAATATTCATCCTCTGAGTTCATGATAAAAGGTCAAAAATTTTTTTTTTCTATATTTCCACATATTTAGCTGGATATTTCGAAACAAAGAATTTATTTACGTCACCCCGTAAAATTTTATTTTTTAGTATTTCCGACAAGCCAAATGAGTTACTTTTAAAGGATAAAGTCACGTTATTTATTGATTAGGGCAATTATGTTGGTCGAAACTTTGCCAAAACTTACAAATCTATCGGAGGTAACTTGTATTCATTGCACAATTATTTTCATGTACTTATTTCATAGGCCTTAATATTTGCTAATCGAGTTTCTTTATTCTCCTGTTTGAAATACCTCTCATACAAAAATACACGAAAAGTCTGAATGTCGGTGAAAAGAGTTGTGCTTCTACTTCTCATGTTTACTCTTGTACTTCAGATAAAGTATGTAATCTGAAAGTATTTATTTCTGAACGTTCAATGTATCAGCATTCATCCTTGAAATTGCACGTACCCGCATTATAAGATCCGACGATCTCTGCCCTGGTGATTTAAGCTGAAAACATATTTTTTTACTATCTTAAATGTTTGTTACTTGGTCGGTATCAGTTGAAAAGCGATAAAGTTTATGGTTTTCAGTCCTAAATTTTCACCAATTTTCACATAAAACTTAATGTTATTAAAAATAAAAGTCAAATAATAGAAAATATTAAGTGATAATTTTTAAAATGGCTCGGTGATTGGATAATTAATAAATACGAATTGTGGTTTTATTTATTTAGTCAAAATAAAATATTTACATGGGTATTGAAAAAGGAAGTAGAATTTTTTTTTTTTCTTACAAAATGTAGACAAAATATTCTAAAATGATTGAAAATACAGGAAAACTAGTCATAAGTATGCAGAATAAACAAAAATATTTTCGAGTAATATAAATAAAAATAAAAATTTAGAAGTAAAAGTTTATAAATGAGTTAGAAATAAAAGTTCGTCAACATCAGATGTTTTCTTTTCAATTATTGCGATTATCTCTATCATCGATATGACATTAAAATACTGTTCTTAGTTTTGTATTATCATAATTATATTGTTTTCTCAAACACTATCAAAATAGATACCGACATAAGCGTCTTACCCTTTAATTTTGGACGAGTTATATATCACATGTGGGATTAAACCCTTTTCAATTTTAAACGTTGGTAACCCTACGAACGTTTTGGTTCTGTCTCACAATCTGAGAAATACAATCTGCTGTTTGTCGTATTAACTATTTTCATCTTTTCTTGTTAACAAGTAATATTTATTCATATTGTACAAATTTTTCTAAATTAATTTTTTATTTGCTGAAGCTGTTAGAATTTGTGTTATTGTTACTAAAATATTTTTATATCTAAAATGATAAGTGAAGTACACCCGATTACATAATGTCGAGTTTAAAATATATACCCATCTTTCATAAAATAATGTTTTCACTTTAAATTCGTAAACTTTTGGCAAACATAGTTTGAACATTTCTCTCTCGAGGTATTTAACAATTGCGATATTTCCGGTTTTTAATTTGTGTCGATAATGATGTCACCTGGCTATATAATAGAATTAACAAATCATGTGACATGGCATTGTAATATTTTAAATCGTTTAAAAATAAAAATTTCAGTTTTATAAATAAGCCGACCTTCAGCACGGCTGACTCGAGAATAACTTATTTAAAGTTGCATATCGGAGAAACAGCTTATCTTAAGACCGATGTTTGAAAACCTGACCAGTGAAATACTGTGAGAACTTTGACATTCACGAAATCATATTTGACTAAAATTGTGTGGTGCACTTTGCTATATATATATATATATATATATATATATATATATATATATATATGTGTATATATATATATGTATATATATGTATATATACATATATATATATAAATATATATATATATATATATATATATATATATATATATATATATATATATATATATATATATATTGTATAAAATCAGCTCTGTATCGCATTTAATAATGGGTCTTCTTTAATTTAATATTTTATTAGAGGACCCTTGAGACATTTTGTTTTAGACGGACATCGGTTTTTAAATTAATCGATCTCAGCGTTGCTTCACTAAAATTACCGAGGACATAATAGGAATATTTTAACAGACTTTAAAACTACGGCATAAATACTTTAGGATTTGTACTTATTTATTTCATGCACTCATTTCGAAGCAATGTATCCAATTTTTCAAAGTCTGGGAAATGTTTTAGATTCAGTAAACTGTAGATAACTCGTGTTATATATAATCAATACATGGATGTTGGCTATTTTGTCAGTAACATACGTCCAAGGTAGACCACAAATCTAGAATAAAAAAATTGTTTTTCTTTTTTTTACCTAATTCGATTTCAGCAATTTCAATAACTTTTTCTTTCTTTTATTAAGATATATATTCTATATGGTTGAATATTTGTTTTACGTAAGTTCAATTTCTTCCTTGTTTAATAAATTATTGTTTATTTTGTTATAAATAACAAGAAGAATGAAGCTTTTTGCAGCTTATGCAAAATATTATTTTAGTGGTTTATGCGTTAAATTAGTGCATATATCCCAGATAATTAAGTAATTTTAGAAGATTTCTTTTATTAGAGTTATTTCACTTCTTCTGTCTATTGCTAATTTTGGTTTAGAACAAATTTTCATACATAGGAAGAAGCTGAGGAAAGGAATACACCGTAGGTAAGAATAAGAATTATTGTGAAAGAAACTGGAAACCACGCATGCGAACCCGGAGCGGATCACTGGTTTATAGTATTTTAGACTACCGGGCAGACTAGGTAGGAAGCGGTTGAGCTTGTCTGTAAATTTGTTTTATACCTTGATTTTTGTAATTATTACATCAATTTTGATAATGTTATCAATGTATGTTTCTAAAATATTGAAAATAACACTGTTTGTATTACTATTCTAAAAAAACTGATATAAGTTAAATGCTCTATTTTTGTAGTAAAAATCAATCGAAAGTATTTAAGCAACGATTTATGCTGAAAACATTTATTGACGACTCGAAAATATTTTTCTTCCATATGTTCTAATAAAAAAGCGTTCGGGTAAACTATGAAAGGAAAATAAAAAAATATTTTACAGCACGTAGTAAACCTAGTATGAAAGTACAATAAGATCCATAATACAAATAAAAGCGTAACTTTTCATTTCACTGCGGTAGTAGAATTACATTATGGGAAAACGTGTGACAGATAACAAGTTCTACTTAAGCAATTTCTCACCTTATCAACGAGTATCTTTATTACTCTCTAGTCAGGTTTATTACTTCTAAACTATAAAACTTGTTTCAAATAATATCTTCAACATTTTAGTACTCGTTGACAACTACGATATCTTCTTCGAAGCGAGATAGTGAAATGTTATTACTTGAGTTACCCCAGCCCACCGCAAGAATCTTCACGTCATAACTCTCTGAAAGTAGGCTATTGCTCCTTGCAATATTTTCGTTAGACTGTGTCATTTGAATTCAACACTCTGGATGTCATGAAAGATTATACAGTGTATAGAGTTGAATTGACAAGGGTAGGCACATTTGTAGGATTCAAAATAAACTATGTATGTTTGGAAAGAGGTTTCCAAGCCTTTTCCTACCATTGTAAACATGTGTAAACTTCATTTTCTTTCTGTTGATTTATTTATGATTTATATTAAAAAAAAGAAAATTGGGAATTATTATAATAACGCAAGGAATTGATTGTGTGGTCAACAGCAAAATATTAAATGCACCTTGAGTAATAATTATAAGGTGAAAAAAGTTTTTTTTAAATATTCGTCCGAAAATGAAACCCTTGGAAAATGTGGATAAATTTATTTTAAATCTTATTGTAATTAACTGTGAATATACTAAGGCCAATAATATATTTATGATGTCATTGTACGATTGCGTACGTTTAATACACTTGTGATGTTGTTTTGGTATTGAAAATTTAAATTACACTTACATATTAATTGTAAAAACAGTCTAACGTTTGTTACAATTTTCAAATGTTAAATTTGTATGTTTTGTTTCTGTTGACAAATTTCTAAGTGATTTTTTATTCAATATTATGATTACATTTCTTAAAAGTAAAACTGTCATCTTAGTGTAATCTATAAAACATATCTGGTATTCGTCGATTATGTTTCATAGAGTTGATAAGGAAATTAGTTGCTAAAAATGTGGGTTCATGCAAAAACCAAAAAC
Source organism: Druceiella hillmani (assembly GCA_039881145.1). Taxonomy (NCBI): domain Eukaryota; kingdom Metazoa; phylum Arthropoda; class Insecta; order Lepidoptera; family Hepialidae; genus Druceiella; species Druceiella hillmani. Next base: position 1,862,868 of record JAYKKI010000120.1, on the reverse strand, counting down.
TTACGTTTTGAGCATCAAGAAATGTACAAAGCAGGATAAGCCAATTTTGTTTTAAACAGTCTTAAGGGTTAAATCTCAAAACTGGTGGAATACCACAGTAATATGGTTAGAATTCAATATAATTGCGGAATTTGATTTTAAGCTCCAATTGGAGAATTTCTATGCCATACTACTTTATTCCCGAATTTCTTCATAACTAATTTTAATATACGCATTGATTTTTTAAAGCAATCATTTTATTTGTTAATTTATATGTTATTCTATAGTCACAACAATAAATGCCCATGTAGAGCGATTCTCAAAAATAACTAAAGGGCTTTATGCTCATCATTGGTCTCTAAGAACCTTAACGACACAGTTCAAAACCGTTATTTCTTATGATGGCTCTTTGCCCTCTCACTTTTTGCTAACCGCCCTAATGTTACTTGCGCGTATTGTTACCCTTTATTATACTTGTAACAAATACATTTTAAAATAATCTCTTAATAATCCTTAGTGCAAATTATAGCAAGAACAACTCTATCTTATTTATCCAAAAATTAAATTAACTTTGTTCTCATATAAACTAAGTAAAGAAATAGTTAATAAACTGGATAATTTTTAATTTTCAAACATACGTAACATACGTAGTATATTCATTTACCATGAACGCTTTGATAGTATGAGTTAATTTACGTCTGGCACCATCTATTGGAATCAGTTTAAAACAGTATTAAAATATCTTCTTACTCTAGTATTTTTTGAGAATTTTAATCTTTATTCAATCTGTTATGTAACTAATAAATAAAAAGTCAATACAGATACCACAATTAATCATTCTTTTCTTGATTTGTTTCTCAATTTTGAGGTTCTTTCCAATTATACGTACTTTAGGACCTAAGCATATAAAATTGACAAATTATTAAAATCATTGGCATGCGCGTTAAAACAAACAGTTGGAAAAACCGAAAAACATTTAAAAAACTGTTGGTTTCTTCTCTATAATTTATTTACAGTTTAATAACAAATATTTTCGAAAATATTACTAATACACTGGTCTTTTTTCATATTTTATTATTTTAGAAGAGAAATGCTGGTAACGTAAGTATGATAAGATTTCTTCTTTTTTCATAAACCTCGACTTTATAGAAGTCATTGCTTACCTATTCACCTTTGTGTATTCGGCCGATTTCTCTATAATGACATTTTAATATTCACGTCCCACTTTAAAGTCACTGAAAAAAAAATCGAGAGTTAGTAATTAAAATAAACATATGTGAAAATGAGAGGGTATGTAAAATTAACCGAGTAACCGAACTATGAATGAACTTAATGATAACAATTATACGGCTACATGACATAGGAATCAATGCTCCGGAGCTCGACTAATTCGATAATCTAATCAAAGTTGCCATTGTTAACGTAAATAGATTTTTCACGATATCCCAGCAGCCATACTCGTTTCGATAAGTTTTATGTTTCTTTGGAATTTTTACAAGCACGCTTGTATTGGGAAAATAAAAGAGCGCGCTAGTACGTTGCTTTTCTTTCACGCGCATATTTTACGAATTAAAATTTAAAATGTTTATAAAATGTTTATAGTACTTATTATTGTATAATGAGTATGTGTAGTTTATTTAATAAACTTCACGTAATCATATGCTTTTAGCGTATTCGCTAAATATATTTGCACTTCACATATACCACAGATTTCGAAGTGAATACTGGAAACCTGAAGAAACTCGTGCATTTGTGGTTTCTTTTGTCCTAAATATTTCGAAGATCAAAAGACAGAATTTTTTGTATTTGTCGTATGATAACCCATTCGATCTCGTTGAAGAAAATACCATTTTCTATTTCCTTTATTTTCGACGTTCCAGATACAAGAAAAATATTATTTTAAACTTTTTACACCGGGACTGGACTTGGGCAAGTAACGTAATAAATATAATGATATCAATTTATATATCAAGGAAATTTGTAATTACTTAAAGAAATAACTGTGACAGTTGAACGAATGACAACGTTTTACCAAATCGATCTCTTTTTTAACATCTTGGTATGGAAACCTGATCACAAGGTTCAGGAAAAAGATTTAAAAATATTTATCATGAAAAGCATCAAAAATTATCGAATTGGCTAAGAAATATTAAACTCCGACTCGTTGTTACAAAACAAAATTTGAAATGTAAATCAAAATACAAGAAAATCCAAACAAATAGATTTTTTCATCCCCTTTATATATACACATATATATATATATATATATATATATGTGTGTTTGTGTGTGTGTGTGTGTGTGTGTGTGTTACCGCCATGTGTTAGGCTTAAAAACCTAGTGATTCAGGTTAAAAGAAATTCAAAAGGTCATTTTAATGGTCTTCCGCAATGTCAAATTTTATATTGTATGAATGATTTCTTAAAGCTCTGAATAAGTAGGAATCAAAGCACCCAAAATCGGGTGATGTAACTAGCTAATCTCAGCCCAAATCCCATACTTTTCAAAGTTAGCATGATCATTTCCAAGCGTTATCATAAAGAAAATAAACTCGATTTCATTGAGTATTAGTTCGTTATCTAGTTGAAATCTGATTGCTAACAATGAGCCTTATTACAATTTAATGTCAAAATTAGCGAATATTTGAATTCCAAGGGTATTCATCCCTTACCATATTTGTGCCATATAATATCTTGTAATTTAATTAGAACGATATAACTCATCATTAATAATATCATTACGAATACGATAATTTAAACGTTTCCGTTACGTCCCATTTCCGGCCAGTCGAAATCCCCCGTCCTGTTGCCATTGTCGCTATTCCGATGTTTAAGGCCTAGAGCTTGACAACAAATACAAATTAGGTAGCGGGTGCCTTGGGTAAATACTCAAGACACCCTCAATTCACCCAGGTAATTATTCATGCGACAAAGGTGGCCAAGTAACTAGCCCGACTAGACTTTCATTAAAATAAAGTGTTTATTGAGCGGTGCCTCTTGTTCAAGCTGCATTGTGAAACATTTTCATTAATTCCATTTTATATTATATTATTAATTACATGACGTATTAGTCTTTTAATATGACAGTATCTGTTTGATTGAGTTTTGCTTGGAACTATTGTGATTCTTTACTTCAAAATAAAGAATAAAATAAAATTCAGTCATGCAAATAAATCCGTCTTTTTTTCCTAAATTTGATAAAGTTAGGTAAACTTGGCTGGTAGTTGGTTTCCTCTTTTGATTTATGTTTATCTAATTTTGATTATCATTAATTTAAAACACGTTTCATACGATATTACAAGTATGACGTAAATTTTTTTGTGGTAGGAGAAATTTTTATTTACTTATTCTCTTTAATCTAGAAAATACCACTAACGGCGTAAGCCAATACGGTCAAAAATTTGGCACTGTGCTTTGTGCACCGTAACATCGAACATAGATCTTTTTGAAAATTAAAGCAGCTGATCCGAGTTGACGTTTTGTCAAGTAAAGAATGATTCTAGACATATTGACTCGTTTTTCAGATTGTTTGCCAGTGTCGATTTTTGCGTTTATTGTGCGATTACATATGCTTGTCACAATTACTTGCGTTCTGTCACATAAATCTTTTCATGTAACCGAATCACACATTAGCATCATGAAAATAAATTCAGTAGAAAAATTCTGTGTGTATGGCAGCAAGTCCTAATGTTGACCGAATTGAGGAATTCGGTTCTAAATATTAGTACTCCTTCAGGTTGATATGTCATTGGGTTTTAATTGTTTTAGATTTTGTACTGTTCGAGAAGTTTAGTAACGAAATCGTTTCTAAATTTATACTCCTTTGCAAAAAACGGTAACACGACCAATATCCTTTCTTTAACGAAAGTGACAAAAGAAGAAAATAAAATTAGTGTGGAGTGTAACCTTGTTTTGCCGAAATGCTTGCTGCAGTTCTTCGTGGCAAGCCCAGGATGGGGTATGTAATAATTTTTTGAAGACTCTATATCTCCATTCGGACGTTATAATAGTTTTTAGCTTTTGGATATTCCCTGGAGTAGGATGTACAGCTCAAATACCACGTTTTAGAATATCATACAGACGCTCAATAGGATTGAAGACGAGACTTCATAATGGCCAATCTAAATGGCGAATCTCGACCTCAAATATGTAAGCGTATACTGTGCCCCCTCGATGTGTTCGTGCATTGTCGTCCATGAATACGGCAGTTCCTGTCAAGACAAGTACAGGTTCAGCATGAGGAATTAGGATTTCTCTGATGTATCAGTGTGCATTCAGATTTTTAACAAATATAACTACTACATACGACCTTTAGAAATTAGGGCTGCACAAAACATAACAAAACCTTCGCTGTACGACGTGATCTCTTTGAAATATATGTTTGCTTAACCGTTTTCAAGTTTCCTGAGTACTTTACTACTCTGTTTCTCTACACTATCACTACATACCGGTTCATGCCACACCATGTTTGGCAAACCACATTTTGCAATACGGCAATACGGTATTTTAAGACCCCTAGCCAGTCTTCGGTCGTGGATATCAATTTCTAGAAGTCTGCTCCAGACAGTCCATAGACTTACATTCACTTCTCTTACTTCTTCGAGATTGTTATTAATGTTTATGTAGGTAGACTTCCCATTTCGTAAAGCTGAGCTCACAATATATCGGGTCGTCGCTCAGCTCAGTGTAAAGTTTTCTTCCCGATCCTGGTCTATCTTTAGTTACAAACTCCTCCTTGTTGATATTTAGAACTTATCTACAGAAAGTAATCCCTATAGTACCTGAATGATCTTGTGCAATAAAATATAACCACAAAGTAAAAAACGACGGTCAAGTGCGAGTAGAACTGGCACTCTTAGGGCTCCGTACTGTTATATCACATTATCATAAAGCTGGGCGAGTATGTATTTTACCTATATCTAAAAATACGTACACTGAAAACCAAAGTTTTTTGTTACGTTAACATAAAGTAAATGTAAAAAAAGATATAAAGTTTTTTGTTGCGTTTTTGTTACGAAAATTAATATTTTTTTTATTTATAGATACACTTCCCTCGCATTAAATATGAAGATTTTTTATTAATGGGAATTACCCTTACTAGTTTTTAGTTAGTTTTTTATGACCGAGTAGATACCAAAGTACGTAACCTTTCAAAAACTACGCTTTTATTGCTTTGAATTGTAGGCTTGCATTTTGACGGGATTATGCGCTATAGAAGTTAATATTTCATTTCAAATGGATATCCTTGGCCTTTCCAGAGAAAAAATATCTCGACGGTAAGACCGAAATAAGAAACGCTTGTACCCTACAAGCGTTTAATGTATCAGTTTCAATGTTATAATTATTATCGTCTTCACAATTCTGTCATCATTATTTTATTAGAATCGCCAAATTGTTTGTTCATAATTACTGTCACAGAATCAAATATTTTGACGATTTGCATCTCCTTCCTTTTTTTGTTTTCTTGTGTCTCGTTAATATCGTAAAATGTGTATCTTCTTGGAATTCTTATTATAATTCAAAAATGCAGATATTAAAACAATCAAATATATCTTAAACCATGAACTTGTTTATGAACTTATTGGTTGTGGCTCGAGAATTGAGGTTATTGTAGACATTTTTATAACTAAGTTAATGACATGTATCCGGATGTTGATACTGCATCCGATTCCGGTAGTGAATTACACGCCTGAACAAAATGTGTTTGATTTTCGATGCGGATTTAAACAAGACATTCTGGGCATAGGCCGTCAATACTTATGCAGTGTGATAGAATAAATGTTTCTGGCATCAAGAATAAATGTTTAAAAAAAATAACTTAACTAATAAATAGAAAAAGTTCATCTGTCAGCATAATTCAAAACTTACATTTATCTAAATAATTAAGATATACGAAATAATATTAGTTAAGAGTCAGAGTAGTGTGATTATAAAAACTAGCCAACGCACTTTATTGGTGACCCCGACGTGATCCGCGGAGCTTCGGTTTTCAACATGCCGGATGTCAAAATAATAGCGATGCTACAACTGCCACAGTAGCCTGGGTAAGCGTAAAAGTGCCCCCTTTTTGGAAACCAGACCCTAAAACTGACTTGAAGCACAATTTAGAACTTCTAATATTACTATCGACCAAACCTATTACGATTATGTTGTTAGTTCTATTGACGCAGACATTTTATTTCAAGTATCGGATTTGCTTCTCAAACCACCAGAAACTAATAAATATGACGGTATTAAAACCAGATTTTCTCAGTTTATGACAACTTTGAAACTCTAAAAACTCAAAAATTATTGAGTGAACTAGATCTTGGTGATAAAAAACCCTCGCAATTGATATGTGAAATGCGAAACTTGGCAGGTGATAAAGTAACTGATGACTTCCTAAAAACTCTTTGGTTACAACGATTGCCACTGCACATGCGCATCATTTTAACAGACAGCAAGGATGATATTATACATTTGTTAGATACGGCAGATAAGATTTGGGAGTTGAATCCTGTTAGTCCTCAAATCAGTAGCGCTTTTTCTGTCGCAACAGACACTGGAGTAATTGAAAAATTACAAAAAAAAATTAGTGATTTTCTCTACAAGTTGCAGCATTGTCCAAGCAACAAAGCAGATCCCCATTCTGTCACAGACTTAAATCAAGGAATTGCAATCACAGCAATGCTTGGTTCGGTGACCTCTGTTATTTTCACCAGAAGTTTGGAGACAAAGCATTTAGATGCACTTCTCCCTATAGCTTCCAGTTGAAACAATGGGTGGAGCTGAGTCGTCTTTTCATCAGCGACAGAATGTCTCCAATTTTTTATAGATACTGGAGCAGAGATATCTGGATATCCGGCTATGCCATCCGATCAAAAAAGAGTATCGAAGTTAGAATTATTTGCCGCAAACGGTACAAAAATCAAAACATATGGACAAAAATTATTGAAGCTTGATCTAGGTCTCCGGCGTTATTTCAACTGGCTTTTCATAATTGCCGATGTAAATAAGCCAATCATAGGACTAGACTTTCTTGCCAACTTCAACCTCCTCGTGGACTCTAAAAACCGAAAACTGATTGATGATATAACCTTGTTTACAATTAATGGAACTCCTTGTCGTGGAGGCAATGATAATAAAGCACCAGTTCCAAATCTCATTCAAGAACCGTACAAAGAGATAATTAACAACTTCTCAGATCTATTGAAATTTAATACAACCAACAGCAAAACCAAACATCCTAACATTGAACATTTCATAGAGACTAAAGGCCATCCCATCTTTGCTAAAGTCCGAAGATTAACGGCAGAAAAACTCAAAGCAGCAAGGAAAGAATTCGAGTTCATGCTGCAAACCGGCTTATGCAGACCTTCGAAGAGCAGTTGGTCCAGCCCTCTACATTTGACTTTGAAAAAATCAGGCGATTGGAGGCCTTGTGGAGACTACCGAACATTGAACAATGTCACCATCACTGACAGATATCCTTTGACATTTTTGACTGATTGCATCATATTCTACATGGTGCAACTATATTTTCATCTATTGATCTGATCAGGGCATACCAACAAATTCCGGTTTGCGAAGAAGACATTCCAAAAACGGCAATCATCACCCCCTTTGGACTGTATGAGTTTCCATTTATGAAGTTTGGATTACGCAATGCAGCACAGATGTTCCAACGTTTCATGAACAGCGTCCTCCAAAGCTTGAATTTTATATTCTGTTATTTAGATGACATTCTGGTAGCTTCTTCGGACAAAGAAAATCACAAGGAACACCTGCATATAGTTTTCGAGAGGTTAACAAACTTTGGTTTGTGCATCAATACAACGATATGTGTATTTGGACAAGCAGCACTTCCGTTTCTGGTATACGAACTATCTGCCGAAGGACTCAAACCTCTTATAACCAAGATAGAAGCGATTAGGAGTTGCCGGGAACTGAAATCGTTTACCAGTTTACGCCGGGTTTTGGGGATGGTAAATTTCTACCACCGATTTATGCCTAACTGTGCCAAATTACAACAACCCCTGACAACATTACTTGCCGGAATAAAGAAGAACAACCGAAAACAGATAATATTGACATATGAGACCAGAAACGCTTTTACAAAACTTAAAAAAGCACTCTGCCATGCCGCTAATTTAACCCACCCCTCGGAAAAAGCAAAAATATAACTGATGCTTCTGATACAGCCAACGGAGCCGTCCTGCATCAGATTAAAAACAATGAGAAGCGATCATTAAGCTTTTTCTCCAGGTCATTAACACCAACGCAACAAAAATATACTGCTTACTACCGAGAGCTATTAGCCATTTACACGGCCATGAATCCATTTTAGAAGGCCGTAATTTCTCTATATACACGGACCACAAGCCAATAACTTTTGCTTTCCAACAGAACTTGGAGAAAACTTTGCCCAGGCAGTCTAGACAATTGTCATATATCGGACAATTTACAACGAACATTCTACACATAGACGAAAAAGACAACACTGTTGCAGATACACTTTCACGTTTAGATTTTGAAACCATTGAAATGCCATCAGCAATAGATTTTAAAACATTAGCAAGTCGCCAAGAAGACGAAGATCTTGAAACATGCTAGAACAACCCTAACTTGAAAATAATTTGGATAACTACATCAGATAGTGACTTAAAAATATACTGCAACACTTCAACTGATTACAATAGACTATACATACCTAAAGAATTCCGAAAGAAAGTATTTATATCTGTCCACAATTTATCACACCTGGAATAAAATCCACAGTAAAACTAATGATCAGACGTTTTATTTGGCCCAACATCAACAAAGACTGCCAGCTATGGACTAGATCATGCCTAATTGGTCAACAATCTAAAGTTCAAGGACATACATGATCACCTCTAAGCGACTTCAAAGTTCCACTGGAATGTTTTCAATATGTCCACATTGATATCGTTGGACCGTTACGTTCATGTCAAGGCTTCAGATATTTATTAACGATGATTGATCGTTTTTCAAAATGGGAAAACCTATGGTCGACCAATCTGCAACCAAGTGGGTTAATTGAAAGACAACATAGATCTGTCAAGACTAGTTTAAGGTGTCATTTGCAACAAAGCAATAATTGGGTTGATGCCTTACCATTTGTTCTTCTAGGAATACGCTCGGTGGTCAAGGAGGACATTGGACACTTTTCTACTGAGCTTCTCTACGGCTGCCCCCTCTGTTTACACAGAGAATTCGTAACCAAGGTACCTGAATTATCAAATTCAGATTTTGTTCAGAAGTTGCAAAGAATTATACGCAGCATGAAACCTTCTGCAACCACCACTTATGGCAAAAAACCCATTTTCATTTCAAAACAACTTTCAAATTGCTCGCACGTTTTATGTACAATAATACAGCCACTTCATCTTTGCAACCAGTTTACCTTGGTCCTTATGCTGTTAAACACCGGGCATTAAAATACTTTGATATAGCAAGTCCATCCCATCAAGGGTACTGTCAAAAGGATTTCAATTGACAGACTGAAACCATGTTTCCTCCTAAATGATTCCTCAGAAAAGTCACTGGAATTCTACCATAACAAAAAATGTAAAGTCTTCCATACCAAAAAACGAATGAAGCGCTACTACCTTGTGCACTCCGCTAAAAGGTATTTTGATCACTGACCATCCCACTACTATACGCAGCGGAAGAACTGTTCGTTTCCCTTTACTTCTAAAAGACTATATATCATAATCGTGTTCACTGGGAAGGGAGTGTGTAGTGTGACAGAACTGGCAACAAAAATAACTTTTAAAAAATTGTAACTTGTTGACATTTAAAAAAGAAATAATTAGAAAAAATTCATCTGTCAAAATAATTCAAAACTTACACTTATCTAAATAATTAAGATATACAAAATAATATAAGTTAGGAGTCAGAGTAGTGTGTGTGATTTATAGAAAACTAGATGACACACTTTACTTGCGTGTACTTGAGAAACAGGTCTATTGTTGCTGGACTAAACAGCAAAACTCCATATGATGTCTAGATAGGATAAAACCCCAACTTAAGCAATTTGCGTATAATTTGGAATTAGTGTCATGGTATATATTCCAAAGAAAAAAAATGTTTCAATTTGGACGCAAAAGTTAAGAAGTTGATTTTAGTCCTCTATGCAGAGAATGTAAAGGGATATAGGGTACATGACTCAACTATCAATGCTGTAATAACCAGCAGAGATATTGTAATCATGGAGACTTCAGACGAAAACATGATACTAGTACCTATAGATTGCATGTCTACAATTGAATAGGTCAGAAGAAGAAAGTTTAATCTCAGAAGAAGATAATTAAAAAGATGCAACCTACATCCCGATTTCAGGAGCTTCTTCGGTGATTAACACAAATAATAGCTTTTTTGACACAACTTCAGATCAGATCAGGCTAGTTGATTTGAATGAGCAGGATACTCCACAAAAATCTACAAAGAGAGCACCTGATCGGTACGGCTTTAATTACTATGTATTGCAGAGTGTGAAGAATATCATGACAGTGATATCACGCTCCACGAAAGTATGTTTTGGAAAGTAAGCATGAACGAAGAATTGGACTCTTTTAACAAAAATAATGCCTGGGAACTCATGTATTTTCCATAAAACAATAGAGTGAAATAGGATAAGTATGTTTTCAAGGAGGAATGTAACAGTAATAACAATGTGCGTTATCGGGCAAGATTCGTGGGGAAAGGCTTCTCGCAGAAAGATGATATAAAACTTTCATGAAACTTTTTCCCCTGTGCTTAGGTATTCTATCTTAATGTTATTATTTGCTTTAGCAGCAAAGTTAAACTTAGATATAAGTCATCTTGATATAACCACAGACTTTTTAATTTTTTTTTTAATGGAACAGTATATATTAGGAAACCTATAAATTTTGAGTGTAACGATGGTGATAAAAAAATATTAACATTAAAACGAGCTATATACGGTCTCAAAAAATCTTCTAGAGCTTGATATACGAGAGTCAATGATTATTTAATTCAATTGGGTTATAGAAAATCTGAGCATGTGCCTTGTTTATTCACAAAGGTTAAAGATAATGTGAATATTATCATAGCACTATTCGTTGATGATGATTTGTGTTGTCTAATTTTGCAAAAGCTACTGATCAGTCAGTTGAAGAGTCAGGCTGTAAATTTAAAATAAAAAACATAGGTCAAATATGACAGTATCTAGGTTTAAGAGTTAAAACAATTAAAAATGAGATGAGTAATGTTCAAGAATAATATGTAGATAATTTACTAAGAAGACTAAACATGTTACTTTGTAAAACTGTAGTAACTCCTAAGGAGCCAAATTTAAAATTATAAAAAAATCACAGTGTTTGCAGTGAGCATCCTTATCAACAAAGTATTTGTGGGTTGATGTACTTGGCAGTTCTAACCAGACCTAATATTGTATTCAGTGTTAGATATCTCAGTTAATTCTAAATAATGATAAACTCTTACGATGAAACTCACTGAAAGCATGCAAAGAGACTGTTAAAATACTTAAAAATACAGAAAATTGTGGTCTTGTTTTTCACAAAGATGACTCCTTTATTGTAGATTTTGTAGATGCAGACTGGGTGTCAGACGTTACGAACCGAAGGTCATATTCGGGTTTCTGTTTTAAATTGTCAAATGTTATAATTCCTTTTGAATGCAGAAAGCAGAGAAATGTAGCTTTAACCAGCAAACAAACTGAGTATATTTCTATGCCTAAAGCCAGTAGAGATAATTTACTTAAAGAATTTACTGTTTGAAATCCTTGAAAAATCCTATTCTATTGTTTTGTTTAGTAATTATCAAAGCACTCAAAAATTAGCTAAGAATCCTATTTTCCATAGGAGATCAAAACATTTAGATATGCGATATTATTTTGTTAGAGGAGTTGTGTTGTTTATTAAAATAGCTTGTCTACAACAGCTGAAATGACAGCAGATATTTTGACCAAAAGTTTAGGTTCTGTTAAACATCATTATTTTATGAAAAAGCTTGGCATTTTACTTGTCAAAATTAATATGTGATTGAAATGCCTCCTACCATGTATAGTTATCAAATTTATAACTTTTTCGTCCGTTTCTATCAACCGTCATATCTTGAAGTGAGGAGAAAATTTTCTCGGACATTATAAAACAAACATTAACTTTTTTAAGAAATTAGTCATGAAAACGGTTTTAATATACCATAACTTTTAGAAGTACCGCAAATAATATTAATAAATCAATTTTTTTCACTCAAATGAAATTTTTATGTAAGAAATTGGTCCTTTTTCTTTGATAAGTTTCAATGTGTTGAATTTTTTTTGAACCGCTTTAAGTTAAACAATAAACGAAATATATCATATATTTCGAGGTAAACTATAACTATAAAACAATCCTAATAAAAGATTATTTTCCGATTATTTGAAGATTCTTATGAGAGTTTAATAATACAACACGTTATCTTTCAGGAGGCAGAACTAACTAATCGAACTCTAAAAATATTAATTAGGAAACTACTTACATCAAAATAAAAGCGCTCTCGAAAAGTTTATATTTGGAATTAAACCGGAATCATAAAATTTAATACAATATTTCGGAATAAATTGATTTAATATAATACGTAATACATGTGATGATAACTAGACCTGACATACCATAGCAGTAGAAAACACCATGCAATCATCAAAAAATATGAGTCGAAATAACTCAATTGAGGATCGTGGATTAAACAAAGTAGAGTAGAGAATAATAGTGGCATGGAAGTGATATCGGGGCATTAATCATCATTTATAAACCCAAGTTATCCATTGAATTTAAAAAGGAGCATATGACACCGTTATGGTACCAACATTACCCTAAAGTTTTTAAAACTGGAACCCAACTACATTTTTTTTAAAGAAACTGCAAGTATTAAAACGAGCAACATAGAGCAGCACATTAAATCTGCTGCTTAGCGATGAATATACCCATAAGTACTAAATGATTAAAAAATTAAAAAGAAATTAAAAGAAAAATAACCATGTAAAAAAATATTAATATCTATTACGTCAGTGAAACACAAATCGAATTAATTACAATATATGCATTATAGGGATAACCACTAATTTTAGAGTTAAATATTTAGTAAAATTATTATTACTTTAAATGCAATTTATTTTACGTAAGTTTTTAATAAAAATGGAATTGAATTATTTTAACGCAAAAGTATTATCTAGTATTGTTCTCTATGAGGTAATTAATAATTCAGAGGTTTGTAATAATTAATGTTAGTATACTACTGTCTCAATTGAGATTATAATCATTTTAGGTAAGAGAAATTAATTGTAGTTTTTTTTCCTAAATCAAAACGGTTTTATTGTTACACATTAATCAAATTTATAAAGTATTGAGATGTAGCATTAGCATCTGATAGTGACACTGTATACAAGTCAAAAATAAAGTAGAAGCCAATACGGATGTTACATCAAAACCGACCCTATCAAAACCCGGCTTAAAAGAAAGTAAAGAAAACAGCCCTGACACCGACACAATAACTGCTGAATTCAAAGAGCAGAATCAAAGGAAAATAAATAAAAATCGAAAGCTCTTTTATTTTCAGCAAACAAACCGAAAAAGATAAGTAGTGAGTGACATCGACATGTTCGCTATACATCAGCAAGATGGCTCGGATGAAATAACTTAATGTTCGGTACAAAAACGAAGCGAACTACAAATAAAGGAACAGAAATGGTGTTAACAAAGGCGCTGAGGTAAACAAGCGAAATATATTACTTTGTCTACAAGATAAAAATGGTTTGTACCATCGCGGGCGGCAGTTTACTCTGATTTATGGTACTTTATTCTACTATTACAATTATTAAGACGATTAATTTTTTTTAAAGTTCTGGCTGGCGGCGACGGACGCAATTGATGTAGGTTGTTATTCATTTTATCAGCTGGGCACGCTACGTAGTTAAAGAGATTATGAGAGACGTCTAGGGAGGGAAGACAAATATCGCAGTGAGCACAGACAAGTGTTGTGTTTTGACATATCGATGAATGAATATTTTAAAGAAAAATCTACAAGCCATTTTTCACCTATCGCCAGTAATATTTTGTTTGTACTCAACTATGCTTTTATGATTATTTATAATGGGGCATAATGACAACTAACTGGGAGTATTTTAAGAGATGTTACCCACCGTCAGCTGGAGAAAAAGAGAATGTTTCCGAAAAGGAGTGACAGCACTTTTTTAAATTAAATAACAAAGTATAATTAATTAATACTTAAATCTCAATAAAATTGTTTGTTATAATTTTTCTGTCAACTGCGTATGTTGTATGTGTCATCAAAGACAATCTTTTATCAGGGGCATACAGTGCCTCTAGCTAGGTCAAGCTACTGAAGGAAGCACATATAAAATATATGGAAGGAAGCACATATAAAAATCTGCAGAATTTCTAGAAATTTCTAAGATTAGGTAAATTGAAACAAACGCAATTTTAGACCACTGTAAATTTCATCGTTTATTGGTTTTTAAATGAAAGAATGTACACAATAATACATTTAACTAATTTTTTTTCATTTATGTCAATCTTATGACAAAAAATTTAATCGAAAAGTATTTCTCATACCAAATAAGCAAGCAATAAAGTAAGATTATACATATTATGTCCGACAGTCTTTTTTCATAGTCAAAAGCACTTTAAAAGAATTAATTCATAATGGGCAGTACAACATTTTATTCCAAATAAAATTTTTAATGTGGCGTATGATACCATTATTGGGACCTTGAATTTTCAGAATTCGCTTCCTGGGCCATTATTATACACAAATAGTGATGTTGTAGAGTTGATGCTCTCGGATTGAATACAATAGATGTAATTGTGCCATTCTTAATAAAGCGCTAAGTTACGTACTAGCAGCATCACGGAACAAACAAATAGATAGAAGTGTTATTTTCGCCGAAATGTCTACGAACGCGTATTGTCAGTTAGAAACAAATTAATTTTAAACGCACCAATAGCGATGTGGTGCATACCCCCACCTCTGCTTACGATCAGCATTGCGGTATCTTGTTCGTTCTCGTTTCCGCATGCTAAGTCACATATTCTTACCTCGCTCCTCACAAATGCTCGTAAATTTTAGTGTTGTTCACACAGGTATCGACCGCTCACCATGTTATCGAGATAAAAAGCAGTATTTTATTGCGTTGTTATAAAGTAGCACTAATATTTACGTATGTACCATGATATTAATTAATTTACTATCTACACGCGATACAGTAAACTGAATTTATTTAAAATTAAGGTAGGACATTAAATTTTATGAATCTGTTAATATTTACTGATACAAGGATATTTATTATTTGCATTTAATACAAGAAAATATTAACGTGTACACATAGTTATAATTTTCGAAAAATAAATTTGAATTACCTCTTAAACTACTGAGCATTTAATATTGTATCTATGTGCCGAACATTGTAATTTTATAGACCTTTTTCCATAGTACAATATTTGCTTCAAAATAAACTTTTCCAGAGGTAACGAACAAGTTTTTGCTCACATTTCGAATAAATATCTATAGATGCAACTACATTTAGTGCCTGCAACCAGCGCCATTTATGTTTATTCAAAGATTTTCGGTAATATAGTGTATTAACCGTTTGAATCCAATAGGTTATTATAACGCTCGTTAAGCTCAAAGTCGGTAGCAGCCTGTTAATATTAGCATTTAATCACTCTGGAACATTCTTTATGATATATTTCCTCACAATTAAATGAAACTACGTGATGTAGTATTATTTCTATTTTCTTTAATTTCTTAATCACGACCTAGGTTTCGTTGTATTACAACATCTTCAGGTGGGATATTAGCTAAGATAATATCCCACCTGAAGATGTTGTAATACAACGAAACCTAGGTCGTGGTAAAGAAATTAAAGAAAGTAGAACTAATACTACATCACGTAGTTTCATTTAATTGTGAATAATGAATTTCTACAAAATTAACGCCAAATATATTCGATATATTTCCTCTAAGAATAATTAACTCCTTGAGGCTCACATTTTACTGTACCTGAAATAATCATTAAAACAACACTTCATCTTGTTCTACATATATAAAATTAGGTCATAACTTTTTTCGGCAACATGTTTACAGAGATGCACTTACACTTTGATATTTTTAAGCTATTTTTTTCCACGTGACAATATTTTAGGGGACATAATATCCGATAGCACAGAAGTGAAGCACCATGGTAAATAACATCGGGGCCTATCCGAAATACGCCTGTATATATTCGGCAATTTTAGATAGTTTCTAGGATATAATTTATTTTATGTCACGTTAGCCAAATTCATTGATTATATCAAAATAATTCTTTGCATCATGATGTAACAGGAATTTGATTCTTTATAGACTAGTTGACAAACTGCCATATTCGAAATAAGAATATTTATTTGCAAACATTTTAAAATAGCGCTAAAAAATTAGCAGGAATACAAGAAATTCCAAACACCAAATTTTTGCCTTAATTCTTAACGACGTTTTAAGAAAGTTACTTTTTATTTCAAAGAACTGCTTCAAAAATTTTATTGTCAACTTTTTCATGAAAAATTTGACAATTCTCTTTTCACGGGAAAACACTAACAATTAATTCCAAGTGTAGTAAGTGGAAAATTGTAGCCTTTCTACATCTAATTAAAGTAACATTTAAAACTGAATAGAAACTGTCACAATGTCTCTAATTTAAAATTATTACATAAATTTTCAAAAGTCGCCGAATTTATGTCGAGTAATCACGGAGGTATGTGTCTGCTAGATCTATTTATTTCTTGGTGAATCTTCCACTTGAATAATTTCTTACTTTTAAGTTATAGTGATACGAAGCGTCATTGTTTTATAACTTCATATTTCTATACGTCTTTTTTCATATGTTCCCTTAATCAGAATTTATCTTTTTAAAAAAATTACTTACACTATCTTACATTATTATCTTACAACCAATCTAATGGGACGAATAGCTACCTGTTTACTAGCCCAAGTTAAATATTGATTCTGTATTGTTCCAAAATTTTTTAATTTTTTCCATTGCAATTGCGTCCTTAATATTGAATTGAAAAAGTTTTCATTATCCTCTTGGCTTCTTAATATTCTCTGAAAAAACCGCGCTGTTCTGTCAAATAATATTCAGGTTCTAATACCTGAACTTTATTGATACGGAATGAGATGGCATTAGATTTTGTATCTAACGTTCTATTATGAACTCTTAGGGTCATACGTTGGTCAAGGAATCACTCGGGTTGAGGCCAACCTCTACGTTCAACGTATTTTCCGTACAGCTTTATAGGCTTACTGCCCTCTTCTTGCTTGACCATAAAAGTAATACGTTTTTGCACAGCTTCCTGAAAAAAAATCACAAAACTCATTCATTGTGGAAAAAAACGGAAGGTATTCAGTTCCTAGTAATAATATAAAAACGTTATGTAGTTTAATAATCTGTTTATCTTATTAAGATGATCAATTTATATAATAATATTAATCCATATACCTACACATCGAAGTCTGAAGAAAAAACAAAAAATTGTTAAAGAAATCATACTATAAAATACGTGTAGTGTAACTATAAGCGCAAGAGTAATTAGACGAATTAATGTCCACTTCGGCTAGTTTGGCGGGCAATGAAATTAATACTTTAAAAAAGTCTTAAAATTACGTCATGTTGCTACTCTTTACGATGAATACGGCTTAAAGTCGACTATGTTCTTCCTAAATGTTTACTTTTTCAATTACTCACAAAAATTATAATTTTTCCCTTGCTACATATTGCGTACATTTTAGCAATAGCGATTTTCTCTAGCTCATATCGTTTTTGAAGTAGGTTCTCAAAAAAAAAGACTTATGTGTACTTTTTGACACGACGTCAAAAATTCAATTCAAAATATGATGTTTAGCTTATTTTAGGATGGAGATAACTCGTAATTTACAAAATTAATGCACAGATATTACCTTAGTATTTTCTATTTAGATATAAGATACTCGCAATAGTCTACTAAAAATTCAACACTATGGCTACAGGTACCAACACCATGGCTACAACCCCATTTAATGGGCTCCAATCTGATCTAAACCGGGACCTGGTAACAAAACAGTTCTAAAAACGACAAGTCTACAGTCTCCCGTACGAATTTGTACTACTTACCTGTTCAATGCCCTTTTTTAACGATATGCATGCTAAAATCGCATAAATGGGCACTCCATTGGAATTAAATTATACATTATTATAAATATGATTTACGGTTTTTGGACTAAAAATTAACAAGATGTAAAACAAGGCCATTATTCCTAAAATATTTCATGTACCCACATAAAACAGCAAAAAATATGGACCCAAGTAATGCGATTGAATTATTGGAAACAGGGAGTTTAAAACTGCAGATATATAAGAGATAGTCACATTAAAGATATTATGTCATCATTGTGAACCAATTTGAAAGGATGTTTTTTGAATTTAGTACGGCGCCATTGGCGTGAAATTTAGTAAGATGTTTGTCATTATAGTCTATTACTTATCATATTTCGTAGGTTACCTCTGACAGCTGTACAGAGTTCATAATAAAGTTCCGTTTTAATTTTAGCGTATGGGACGGATAAATAATTGCACGAGTACATATTGTGTCATTTTTTTAAATATCAGTCTTCATAATTTCATTAAAAAAAAAAAAACTATTTTACACAAGTAATGAGGTTTTTCAATGTTTTATTCATATTCAGCCTATATTGTCTCAGAGTACAAACAATTTTTCGCTTCTAGAGTTCCGTAACTCAAAAGGTAAAAAGATACCCTTATAAGAACATTCCGTTCACGTAGTCTATCTGTCTGTCACAGTCGTTTTACTCAGAAATCGTATGGCGTAGAAACTTTGCAGTTAAACGTTTTCATATAAAAAATTGAGAGGGGTGTATGAAATATTTGAAATTTTATTATAATTTAATTTTCATTGAGAAATTATAGGGATTCTAAAATAATTTTTTTAAATCCTAGAAATATTACTAAAAATATCCACAAAGCATTTGCGCAAAAACAACTGCTGAAGTCAAAATTCTAAAAAAAGAGAGTGATGAGAAGTTCACTTAAATCTATTCGGAAAGCTATAGCTATAATTCTAGATTTTGTAGTTAATGAAATAGTGTTTTTATCCTCTTCCATTATTTCCCTGCACTCGCGTCTGTGTTTTATTATCGCTGGTTGACAAAAAAGCAATCCAACGTCCATTCTCATGTTTTGACCAACGAAGTAATTGTAAATGGAGAAATGTTTTCTGATGATTAACATTTATTATGGGTCTCTAGAAAGAGGAGATGTTTTCTTGAAATAATACTATATCTTAAATTTTGAAAATATTTGTCATACAATTTTAAAATTTATGTAAATAACAACCTTTGATACATGACTTGCGGCCCGTTCATATGTTTACGTTTATATTTGTACATATTTACGTATGTTAATACCAGAACATGCAATTCTTGACCTATTGTGACTATCTTTTTCTGTCAATGATATAGTTATCAGAATAAAATTTTTTTGATCTTCACGATAATGTTGCTAAGAGTTTAATTTTTGTAAACAATTTTCTAAAAAAAAAACCCTTTTCCTTGTACTCACAAGTGTTTCTTGTCTCCGTATTGTGCTAATCACCTGGCTTTTTATCTTTACTTCCTCTTGTTTTTAAATATCTGACTTTTTGATGTTTTTGACTCGCTTTTTAACTTTTTTCGTTATGTGTATGACCCGATAGGCGTTTGATGACTACTTTTCCTTGACTTTTGGATGACAGTAAAACGAATGCTAGTCTATTGTAGGAAACAAAACAAAATGGCAATTTTTTAGTAAGCTATCGTGATAAGTCTCCGCATCGTGATTTTAAATTTGTTTTGATGACAATGCACGCACTCGTGCTTTTTTAGTTTTCTGTAAAGTGTACATAATTTTTACAGATACTATGTGCCCTAAGCTTTTTTGCAATGGATTCGTACGAGCATATTGTTGTCATTATCCAAAATTCGCTGCAACAGACAGCTAGCCGCTGCATCAGGCAGGTTGTGGATGCTTTGCAATAACGAATAGTGATTATATAAGTATATATATATATATATATATATATATATATATATATATATATATATATATATATACTTAGATTAAAAAAACATGTTTGTAATAAAAGGTACAGTGTTTCAGACAAATATTATCAACTTTGATTTTGGGTTTATATTTAGTGTCCATTTTAATTTTTTTAGCGTAAATTGTTTGAAGGTACCTTGATCAATCGTTAAAATAGTTACAGTTCTCATAGAACTCTACTAATTATATTTGTTGATATTTTCTAAACATGGAAATAAAATGCCAAGGTATACATCGTACTTATGAAACTTGTACGAAGGTATCCCAGGTAAGTTAAAAAAACATTTTTTCATAAATCCTCTGTAACGAATTTAAAAACACATTTAAAGTGTGAGCATCTATAAGTACATACAACACTAAGCCTAAATGAGTGATGCAACGTGATAGGTATGAGTGATGCAACGTGGTAGGTAGAATTTTATTGTTATCACATGTAATTTATGTCAATTATTATATTACGAAAGCAATTATTTGAAAAATATCCCCTTTTCATTAAAAAATGTGTTGAAAAATATTGCTGTGACAAGAATTTCAATCATCAGACTATTTCTATTGATTTAATTACAACACACATTTACCGTAGAAACTAATAAACACCAATCCATGAAGACATTTTCATTGAAAGGACATCATTATATCCGGAAATATACTAGGCAATATATAATACTTCGATGGTATGAAATAATTTTAATACTTAAAAATAATTGAATTGTTTATATATAGCCTAACATATTTAATCTTAAATATGTACCTATATATGTATGGAACCATCGTAACACATATTTACTCGTATTAAGCATACTTTTTACATCATTTCGAACATGTAATAACTAAGGAATAATGATGGCAGAAGACAATGAATAGGAAGATAAGCCATGTACTATTGCGGGGAACATATAACACAACGTTTTCCGAACCCTTTTCTATCGATAGTTCATTGAACTGACGAAAACTTGAACTGTTGGCGCTTGGAACCGAGATGTTTAGAAGTTCGTAGCCTGATGAGAAAAATTATTTGGAGTTGTTCCCTGAAAACTGAGTACAATAAGGAGTTAGAATGAAAGCATTGTAAATAGTTTACTCTGGGAACGAATAATAATTGCCGATTTCAAAACACAATGGCTGTTTCAGAACTTATAAAATCAGATGACGGGTTTTCAGAGAGTTCCAAAGAAGGTTCTACATAAAGCCCACTTGAAGTTGCGCGGTTACTCCACGGAAAGACTCAGTCTTTTATGGATTTATAATGTGGAAACCAAACAACGAAGTTTGAACATGGAAGGAAGGGACGGATAATGGAGTTTATAGACGACTAGTGTGCTACAAATACTACCTTTGATAATAAGCAAATAGTAGATAAATTAAATATAGATTCACTCAATCTGTTTAATTACTTTAAAAAATCACTACAATTTTTGGTTAAAAACTATTTTTTTTATTTTAACTTCTGACTTCTATTATTGTCTTGTCCTTTTTTTAATGTCTTTTTCTATGTGAAGTTAATATCAAAATATGCGATCGATTTTTATATCAGCGGAGAGCTTCTTTAGGTTAAGTAAGATAAAAAGTAACTTTAATTTGATATCTGAAATAAAAAAATTAAATAAGCATCAAATTACCAGCGAAATTTTTTATTATAATTACGAAATTAATATAACTATTTAATATTAATATAGACTTTTAAAAATTAGATTACATGAAAAAAAGCAGTCAAAATTTTATTCATAAAATTTCGACCGTACTTTCACGAGAAACTTTCCAATAAAATTATTTCTATTCATATTTCTGTCTCCTATACGCATCCCGTATGATTATTACCAGAGTAGAAATAGTTTTTTGATATAAAATGTAATAAGATAAAGTCAGAGATTTAGAAAATATCCTCTTTATCTACTTATCATATAATTATTACAAATACTATTTACAATTTTTTTTAGCAGGTTTCAATTCTTCTAGACTCCCCTTAATGTATACTCAATAAGAAGATTAATAAAATAATATCTTGTTTATTATATAAAAAAATTATAGGCATTTAAAATCTTTTTACCTCTCCAAGACTTATTGCTTTACGGGGGCGATAACCACACAAATCCAAATGAAGATTATGTATCACTACTCTCGAGGGGCTCCTGTGGCTTTGTGCGTAACTTTCCTATCCGTAATAAAAGGATATTTGACGAGAAAATAACACGTGGGCTTTCTTTATGATTCCTATTTCGCACACTGATGTATCGAGGTATAAGCGAAACAGTTCCCTTTGTAACTAAGCATGGTTTAAAACCTTTCCTGGAGTTAGCTCCGGTCACTTTATTCATAGGCTAGAGGGCGTCAGTCCACTCTCGTAAAATAAGCAATAGATAAGGAGGTTAAAGTATTTTAATGAAATGCTCATTACTCATCATTAATATTACCAAAGATAACTTTTGTATAGCGTGTTGTATATCTGCTTGTCGTATTTTCTCCGACGAAATATTAATTCCTAAAATTATAAAAATCATAAGTGCAAATAAATTTAGATAATTGCATGTAGGTGGTTATCGTGGGGTGAGAGACATGGTGGCTGAAAATGATCGGCCTTGGGTATTTTTGACTACCCACGATCAAACTCCAGGAATTGAATGTATTAGAAAGAGTGGGAATAAGCGAGAATATCCCCAAATACACTACAATGAACGTGATCGTGAAGATCGAGAATATTGTGAAATGTTCTAGAAGAATTATGTGTTTGTATTAGAATGAGTGAGGATGTACTAGAATATCCTCGAATGTCTAGAATAAACTAGAATCTAGAACGGAACGATCGAGAATATTTGTGAATGTTCGAACACGTTCTGAGTTATTTAATGTTAGAATTTAAGAATGGTTTTTACCTTAGAAAAACGAACCATTTTTTTTATTTTAGCCTTTATTTCTCACTACTCTCGATTTTTTCATAATTTTTAGTGTTCATCACCAAATTTTAAAAAATACTGAATATTTATCAGATCAAGTCGGTATCTGTCTGTTTGTTTTTTAGAAACTATTTGAAGCATACATTTAAATTTGAAGTAATTGTCAGAAATAATTGCCCTATTACTCATGTTTAGTAACAATAATTTAACTTGGCTTTGGCGGCAAAATATTGAATCGGCAAACAAAATTATCATTTGGTCTGGTATAGTTTTTTTTCTAACAATATTCCCGGAAATCACTGACTATCCTTACGATTTCAAAAGACTTTTGATTAGAAAATTAAATCTGTTCGAAGTTATTGCATAAGACGCTTTATACGAAGGCTGTAGACCCAAATATTGCACGCGAGTGTTGTTGCACAAGTTTGCTTGTGAAAGTTGAACAATATTTATCATATAGTTATTATTTATCACTATCAAGCAAATATTGTTCAAATATTGTTGTCATATACCCATAATTATGTAATATTTTGGTAGAAATACTAACTTCGGGGTTCGACGCGTGCTTGATCGATTTTTTAATTATACTTCTCAGCGTTAGAATTTTCCGAAACATTGAATATAATGTGTGTCATTTATGTAACAAAAATAAATATTTATTGACTCTTTTATTAAAATCGATTGAGTTGTTTACCCTGTGTATGTTGCATATAATGCAAGTATGCAAGTATGGAGACATACACATATACAAGTATGCAAGTATGGAGACATACTTGGATTATATACAAGGTCCTCGACAAGGCACAAGAATTTGAGGGCACTCGTAATCCTTGTCTATTTTCGGATTTTGTGCAACCATGACTTTCATTATTTGGTGGTTTTGCAAAAGCTTGCGTTTCTAGCAATTTTCTGAGTTCAAGATGTAGACATAATGTGGTTGTAAGCAAACATATCATATTTTTCTTTACGTTTCCTGAGATCTTAGTACAGGCCTCGCATTCATATAGAAGTATTGGTCAGATGTAGCACTGGAGAATACGAATTCGAAATGGGATTTTAAGGCTACGATTCTAAATTTTTTTTCATTTTCCTAAAGTTACCGTAGACAATTTTGGTGTTAGTTTTAATCTCTGTCTCACTGTCACAGTTTTGAGCAAGCCAGGTTCCGAGGTATTTGTATTTCACCCGTTTTAGTTTCAGTAAATCACGATGATAAGTAATAAGTAATGTAGAAAATAAATTATATGAAGCAAAAGTATATTTATAGAAGCATAAAATGGCCTAATATAAAGATAACAAAAAGCCTAGTTTTCCTACGCAAACACTAAACGTGTTTGGAAAAATAATAATATCAAAATAATCAGACTTTTCAATTTAATAAAAAATCACCCATACTCTTTTAAAACGCATTCAATTTTAAGGTGAGGAAACAGTTTAGTGAACCAATACAAATACCATTTATGAAAGTGTAATAATCAATATCGTGACATACAAATCACACACCAATTTATTAAAAGCAGACATTTAACGTATAGATGTCAGTTGAGTTGTCTCTCTCTTGCCTTTTGGGTGTTTTATATCATATGCTTTATTGCGCTGAAATGAAAATTTTTTTATAGCAAATTATGCAAATCTTATTGAAATCTTGGTTTCAATATAAAAAGTAGCTTGGCTTCAATATAAATTTGCAACAGACGTGAAATTGTCGCTTGTGCTTTCTTCAAAACTTGTGGGTTTTTAATTGTTTTGAAAATAACGGATGAAGCTAGTTAGGGCATATGTATTATATAATTAATTTATTTCGTATTTTTTAAATAAAAATTTCTATCTTGTTCATAATTTTTGATGGGAAAATATTTGCGATTTTGCGTCATACCTCGGTTTTATTCGTTGGTACGCCGAGTAGGGCCAAATCGCTCGATGCTCTTCGGGTATACTTGGCGCTAAGCCGAGTACAATCGAACAAAATGAACATGGAGCAGCTAAGTTAGTAATTATATTTATTTCAATAAGTAATTATCGCAGCGTTAAACTACTGAATTACGACGGGAACGCGACAGAAGTTTGAGTTCAGATCTCGATGACCGTATTTTCTCTTCCTTGATTTGATTTCAGGAAGTATTTTAAAAAAAATCTTTGCCACCTGAAGCTGTTGACATACAACAAAACCTAGATCGTAGTAAAGAATTTAATAATAAAATAGGTAATAATAATACTACAACTCGTAATTTCATTTGGTTGTGAATATTTTCTTTTAATTGTAATTAGACCTTTTTTTATCAGTTTTTGTTTAATATTCTTACATGATAAAAATAAAAACGAAACAAATCTCACAACTTATCTCTTTACTCACAAAAATCTCTACTCTGGATGGGCATCCATCCGTTATCCATAGTGCCATGATTGTTCCAACTCAAGATGTATTGTAATAAAATTCTAATCAATAAAGTCACAGAAAATAATAGAAAGTAACAATTTATATATATATATATATATATATATATATATATATATATATATATATATATAAAAACATATATACATATAAAACTTAATGAAATATCTCTCCACACATTTACCTAGGGAATAAAATAAAATAATTTTTTCGTGAAGATAATTGGATGACCATTGAAGAAATATTTTAAAATCTAACCAAAGTGTTTAAAAATATTTTTTGTGGCATTTTCTTCATGAAATATGAGTCCTCAAATCAGTTTATAATGCAGATTGCTCTTGCCTAACTTTTTAAATATTAGGTTGTCAACTTATAAACCCGCCTCTTTTTTCTACCGATTTCTGGAATGTTACAAAAGATTCAATAATATTTCTTGTAAGGTATATAAAGAGTGCAGCATTCAAACCTCTGTTCAGTTTACAATTAATTAATCGGCGAGTAAATAATAAATTAAAAATGGTAGTATTTCCAAGTGAACTTAGAGGACTCTTTCTTCATGAATGTTTTTTAGGGCGAAAAACCGGCAAAGCATCTCGCAATATGCACACAACGATGGATGAAGGTGTTCTCTCTTACGACTCAGCCAAGTATTGGTTCGACAGATTCAAACAAGGCAATTTTGACCTGTCCGGTAAACGACAAAAATTTAAAAGCCTTATTGACACAGATATTAGACTAAGTTCACGTTGTATGGCATATCTATTTTTACCCTCTTGTACTTTAACGGCAACAACTTGATACTTTGGAAGAAAGTGGAAATATTCAGTTCGGCTATCACATGAGCTAACACCGTTTAAACTTCAGAGGAGAGCTAATGTACCAATAAGAGGCTAAACAATCTGGTGAGAGGAGATAAAAATGGGTGGCTACGAACTGGAGGAATACCTACATCAAAATATGACATTAAACAAAAGATACTTTTGGATGCATGGTGGGGTATAAATAGAGACTAAAAGTATAATTAAGTTAAGATTCATTTTGAACAACTGAGTAAATTCACCGCTAAACTTTCTTCAAAAGTTTTTTTTTCAGTCAAAAGTCCAATGGTTTCTACAAGGACGAAATTTTAGGTCTGCCTACACGTTGGCGATGAGTGTTACATACCGACGGCGCTTATATAGTTAACGTTTGATTTTGTTGACTAAATATAATGAGTTGAAAAGCTTGTATACAGAGGTAACGGGTTTATAAATTGTAGTTAAACAGAAAAAAATACAGAACGAAGTATTTAGTGAATTCTTCAAAGTACCGTCATTTTAGTCAAATTAAATTTATATTTTGAAGAATTACATTCAACCAATTTATTGTCTTTCCATGTAAATAATGTGCTAGGCTAAATATAAGATAGACGAAAGGACAGAAATATCGACGGAGTGAATGCCGCATATTTTCGCATACTTTTTGGAATATCTTTTGAAATATGCATTTTATAAATATCACATCCCTTTGATTTTTCATAACTAGCCCTTCTAAATGATACACGATATAATATAAAAAATTTAAGAAAAACAATTAGCTGATTTATTTAATTCCTCTTTAATTCTTATACAATTTTTTTAAAGTAAGCTAATGGAAAATATGTAGGTTATTAAGATGTATTGTATGGAATGAAAATTCTAAGAGAGTCGAGAGGTAGTTTCTAAGAATATCAGCTTGTGAGAAACGAATTGAAAGACACGTGAATGACCCTATGAGGGTTATCTGTTTCAGTTTGAAGTACGCAACCCTAAAAATAAATTTACGTTTATTTTTGAATTGTTGACCTGTTTTCGGCTCTTCTTAAATAATCACACTTTTACAAAATTGAACTGAAAATCTCTATTTTTCATCAAATTCCCCGAATGTGCAATTGAGCTTGAGACTATTCAAAGAGAGTTATCAATCAACAAAATAAATCACCATAATTTTTATTAAAAATAATAAAAATTATGGTGATTTATTTTGTTGATTGATAACTCTCTTTGAAAATATATTAGTTTCTAGCTTCTATGTTCCTATTATTTCAAATTTTGAGTAAATATGTATCAAATTTGTTTTATATTCTTCATCGCATCGATATGTAGGAATATTTACGGTGTTCTTTCACATTTTTTTAATGATAATAATATTATTTTCTTGACATTCACGAAAACTATAATAGTTAATGCATTTAATTGTATTTTAAACTATCAAAAATGTCCTAATTATTAACTAAAAGTGTTCATTAGTTCTTTAGTCAGCGCAGTCCACTCGTATATCGTCTCTTATGCATAAACAAAATAAGACAGCGTTTTGAGATTAACGCCATAATATAAGATATTATAGTCCAAACTTAAAGTCATGTAAAATTTAATTTTAGGCGGTTGGCTATCCAATAATTACTTAG
Source organism: Druceiella hillmani (assembly GCA_039881145.1). Lineage (NCBI taxonomy): Eukaryota > Metazoa > Arthropoda > Insecta > Lepidoptera > Hepialidae > Druceiella > Druceiella hillmani. The sequence goes on along the minus strand of JAYKKI010000120.1, from coordinate 1,835,029 downwards.
ATTTCAAAAAACAAGTCAGTGACTAACAATCCACGAAAGAGTAAAAAATTAAATTAAATTTCTAATAATAATTCAAAACAAAAAATTATCTTCAAATTTGCGCATGAATTATATCTGTAATGCAACAAGAATTATTAAAAAGGAATAAAAATGAAAAAAAGCAAACAAAATACGTTTTGACTTTTGAAAAGCGATTGTAAATATTTTTGATATCGTTGTAGAGAGCTCTTTAAATATAATACGCCAATGCAGAAAATAAATTGAACTATGTCTGTGAGCGTCAAAGATGTAGTTCTTAGATCTATTTCGTTACCAAGTCTATCTTGGTATATCCGATACCCAGGCACCTGGAATTGTTTGTCAATATTGTGAACAGTCTATATTCAAACAATAAATATTCTAATAGAATTATGTTCAACCGTATAATAATAATGTCAATGGTGAAGTAGTACGAACATGATTTTTACCTGTCATGATAAATCGCTTTAAAACATTAAAATGTTTGTTAAACTTTAATATAAATTACATTTGGCGAACTTATTAGAACAGGAGCAATCTTTTCATTTAATCAAATGGACTCAATGGAAGAAAATGACTGAGAGATTTTAAAATGTCACAACAGTACACTTATCAAAGGCAAATAAAGTAGAATATAAATATTGACACGAGTTAGAATGGTTTAACCATTCTAAAAAGAAAACATTAGAACGCAAAAGGACTAGGATTAAGAGATGTAGGACTTTTTCACTTCATCGCTATTTTAATATTCACAAAATTCAGTTGAACATAAATTTTGCTGCTTGGAAAATAAAGGATTTTTCGTTGAGTTTGGGAACAATTAAAGTTAATAAGCTTTCACAGAGTAACAGAAGGTATTAAGCAAATAAATATTTAAATATATCTACCAATGATATAATTGAGACTCTGAGGATTATTTAATATATTAAAAGGAAACCTATATAAATTTGGCTTCGATCTCGGTTCTTTAGCCATTTCGTATGTAACTTGTGCTAAGAAATGAGATCTTATTTAGAGAAATCGAAGTTGTATCAGATGTATACATTTGAAAGACATTTTAATTTGTTCAAACACTCTTCATTACGGCCAACATAACGCAAAACTCCGTAAAAAATTGTGGTAATAGAAATGTTTGATAAAGGTAGATTTTCATTTTGGAGGGAAGAAAATTATAAAGACGCTTGAAAGGGTGTATCCGGCTGAAAATATGACGACTAACATAATTTGTTTGAGGCTGCTACTAACATTGTGAGCAATCATATTCACCAGTTGACATAAATGGGATTACTGTACTCCTTCACATTAATTGAAGTATATAAATTAGTTGGATATAATGTAATTTAAATAAGTAAATATGATTTCCGCATCCCGCTCTTTAAGTGTAAAAAAATATAAGTCTCTTATACAAAACCACACGCGACTTCAATATATGTAGTAAATAGGGAATACCCGTGATGCGAATTGGTCACTTACTTGGCCGAATATATTTCCTAATATAAAGCAAACACTAATAAACGATATAGACGACAGTGTTCTATTAAGCAATATTTATGCATAATCATTTCTGGAATAGTATAACGATTTTTATTTGTTTTTACAGAATAGAAATAAATTGTAGGGCATATATGACCTCAATTTTATATAAACATTCTAACTTAATTAGTAACAAAATAAGCGTGAACCGGTCAAAGTCTGTCATAATTATAAAGTAAGCCAACGTTTTTTTTCAACGGAGAGCAAAATAGAGCAATTAATCATTAACTACAGGACTGCTGTCACACACAACAATATTTATTTTCGTAGCAATAGATCGAATTCTCTCAAAAAAATTTCAAATTCATATCTGAGATTCCACCGAATATGACCGCGGCTCCTTATCGGCGGTACCACCTACAGGCTCCTTGCAGCCATCAAAAGCCTTAATATAAAGGAAAACGGGAGATGATATTTCTTATTATGAAACTTAACTCGAGGCAAGGATAAGATGTTATTTTCAATGAATTCCCCGAGCGATAATCGCGGGAACGCACCAGGCAAAAATGGCAATATACCGAACGAATCCGTAAGGGTTTCGCTATCGAGAAAACTGTGCCTGTACTCGCTCGACTGAGGACTAGATATATCTTTCTGTTGTTTCTGCTTTAAGCATTTAGTATAGTCCGCCGAGGACAGGCAGGTACGTATCTCCGCGGCACAATCTAACCGAACTTGTAATTGCCTACGCTCATATTGTTTTCTTATATTTGTGGAAGCATTCCGATATTACGTATTTCTGACTTTTGACGCTAGTGCCATATATATGTGTGTGTATGAGTATGTGTGTGTGTGTGTGTGTATATATATATATATATATATATATATATATAATCGTTCCACAACACTAACAAATGCAATTATTATTTATTTTATTATTTATTTATCTACTTTCTATTCTAATTGATACATATGGCGGACTTATTGCTACAAGAGCAATCTCTTACAGCCAACCACAACACCAGTACAGCCCCGTTCGATGAACGGAATTTATTACATTAGTTCTAAAATTATCACTTAGAAGTATACTACTTTATAACTTATATCATTCGTTACCGAGACCTACAAGTATAGAGAAACTATCTCACATGGACAATTTACAACAAACAGTATAATATCTGCTTTAAATAATTAAGTTTAGTAAAAGTTAAGGAAAATTTTGAGGGAAGGTGGGAAAATATACTGCACGTCACTTGGAAAATAATATTTTGCAAGGCAATTAAAAAAAAAAATTGTTAAATGGAATGTGTCAACATCCAATACAGGCATCGTACTGGTGAGGTACCAGGGTGGACGGGCGCATGGTCTATCGGTCTGACTCACTGACGGACATGACGCAAATTATATGATTCCTTATTTCACTACGGAAATCTAAAAGTTCTTGGCGGAAGTACGAGACGGTCATTGCATGGTTGTAGTTCCACAGCAGACTATAAACAAATATAAGCTGCATTCTGCAGTCTTACTCGTTTATTTTAATATTTCCTAATTTTACATTTTATAGTAGCTTCAAATGACTGTGTAATGTATTTAGTTTAATCCGTATTTACTTATAGATATTGAAAAATGACCTTTTTATCTTTGCAGAGATGTAATGAAAAATATTCCATTAACTTTAGTACGATCTCTTGTAATAGCAATAACATATCAAGTAAACGTTGTTTCGAACTGATGCTAAACGACATTTCTGTATACAATAAATAAATACGCCAGTTCACACCCGTATACATCGTCGTACTAGACGACTAACGAACATAATATAAATATATAATGTAACCGTTTCTATAACTTGGTTTCTGCAATTTAATCTAACGTGTTGATAAAAGCTACTATAAATTTAACGTAACAATCAAACATTATAAATTTAAATACCTACTTTATATGAGTTTTATTTTTTTTTACGACATATTTTCGCATGCTTATTTACTTTTGTCTTTCTGAATGTTAAATATTTTTATAAATGTAAAAAACTCAACCGTTTTCGAAATAATTGATTACAAAATGCAAAATTTGAGAAAATATTCCAGTCATTTAGAATCACAGAATCTCGTCAATATATTCATTATACCAAATCCAGTCGCTTCCAAGAAAATAAAATATGAAATCTTAATTAAAACCTTATTTAAAATGTTTTTTCTTTCTTTTTCTTACTCAGAAAAATGGGCCGAGTCAGAACTGTGAAAATATCTCGCGAGGAATAATATTACTCTGCAGATGAAAATTTTATTTATTTGGTTGTCCTAAAATACTGAGTTTAAATCGCAAATTTTTGTTACGTTGTATGAGAATGACATCATCATTTTTTTTGCTAGTTAACACCACAGTTCACTTTTTCATTACGTTTCATATATTTTTTCGAATAAATATTTATCCTAAATATGAAATTTTCAATCTATATATAAATAAATGCATGTATACACATCCGATTAAAATAAAATATGTGATCAACACACCAAATTAACTAATGTACCGACATATTAACCGATTAGGGATAAAACAAAATAGGAATCAAATAATTAAAATAGAAATAAATAAAATAAAATAGGAATAATAAAACTAAAACAACCGAAACACGTCTGTTTCTTACTTTAACTAAGTACTTGCACAGATATTAAACTTCAGTCATGACAAATCGGGCGTTTGGTTTATTGTCAAAAAGTAAATAACTGATAAGAGATTACACATAGTACCACCGACTTTGACTTCATTTAAAACAATATTTGATAATTTTACTTGTACAACCTTGGGATCTTTTCGCGATTTTGGACAATTTTGTTCGCGATTTCGTCAGTATGGTGATTTTTTTATGGTATTTTATATAAAAATCACCCACTGATTGCACTTTTTACTTTAGGTGAAATATATTGGTTTTTTACCTAGAAATTAAGCTATACAGTAAAAGCTTCATAAAATAGCGAACACTTAGTTTAATCTCAGCAGTTGTTACTTGACGCAAACAAAAGCAAACAGAAAAATCAATATTATTCTTTAATCCTCAATGATGGTACTCAAGATGATTGAACCTTACTCAATTAATGGAATTCAATGCTGTGAAACGTGACTTTACAAACTTTTATTTTTATTACCCGAAGTTTCACAATTTTGAAAACCTAATTAAAATCCGTCTAGTATAGTTTGGAAAATGCGCGCCCAAAAAAATAATCAACTATATAAGCCAGTAGGCAAGGCTTTCAAACAACGGTAAATTCTTTCTCTTTATTCCTGAGACCTCATTTTTTTAAAATATCAAAGAATACATGGAAATTGTTTATAATTATTTTTATATTTTAGTAGATAAGTTAGACTATAATCTTCATTACAGACTTTTCATTAATGTTACCATTTCGTTATAATATTTTATATATTGTATCATCATGACATTTAGCGATGTTTCTGGCTGTCTACCCATTTCACATCATATAGTGGTGCAATTCCAAAAAAATTACAATTTACCCTGAACGTTTTCGGAGTTGGCACGTTAAATTTTATTGAGCTATATACTATTTGTCTAATCTGTTAATTGTGCCAAACTATGAGGCGAGAAAATAACGGGTAATAAATAGAAGTCGACCGAGCATGTTGATTGTTTTTTTCGAAGACCTAGGTGAGTACAAAAATATTGTCTATTTAAATATTCGCTTCCCAAACGCTCTAACAACATTACTACATTCAAATAAGGCTTTTGATATGACCATAAAATTTATTCAACATATCATATCAGTTTCCTTCTGAATCGCCTTATTTTGTATGGGAAGCGGATATTCACTTCGCGTGTAAGTGCGGTCGCTGGAAAATTTTCAATCGTCTGAATTCGTTGTTGCTGGGAAAACATCCAGCTTATTCTTGTGGAAGTTAAAATTACTCTCGGAGATGGATACTTCGTGTCTTATCTCTGTAACATTTCCAATAAAGTCAGTTTAACAAAGTATTCTATACATTTTTATTTCAACATATTAAAACGAATATAGTTTTATACACAAAGAAGCTGCAGGACAATAAAACCTGAACTGATATTAATATGTCAATATTACTAAAAAATGTTTCCGACTTTATAACATTGCAATAGTTTCCTTCAGAATTTGTAACTAATAAGTACGTGTAAAACTATATCAAAGCGATATAAAAAAAATGATGAATGTATCGAATGTTATCTCGACGATGAGTCCGAAATAAGAAACGCGTAAGTCATTTCTACGGAGAGGAACACGGTGAATGCTTTGTTTTTTTTTTGTATCTTTCATACTGTCGCAAGATTTTGGTTCGTCACCGTTGCCCGATTACTTTCAAGTTTCACTTGCTCAATTTATTTATGTTTTTATTTTATCATATCAGTAATGAAGTTTTAAGGTTAAAACCATTATATTAAAAAAATAATCGGATATATTAAACAATTAAAGCTTATTAAGTACGAGAATAATGGCAACAATTAATAAATTTTATGAGTTTTACTTTAATAAAGAATCCTTCAATAAAACAAATTTTTTTCGACAAGGAAATTACAGATAAAAGTGATTCTGTTTACAAAATTATCCATATCACGTATAAAATAAACCTTTTTTATAAAATGGCCATATAAATATACGAATCTTAACACGAAAATTCCACTTTGCAGCGAAATAAAAATGTATGAGGCCAATCAAGGATATTTTTACGTGATACAAGCATTAGGGAACAAAGTGAGCCATACGTATACGCATTTTAACGAAAGTCTTAAAATTCATAAACGCCTGCTATAGTAAACAAATTTTAAGACAGAAATTTGACTGTAAACAAGTTAAATGATTGTGAAAGATCTGAGATATTTTCATGACAATTTCATAATTCAAAGTCAAGCCACGAAAGGACTTCCAACGGATAAATGCTTGCTTAAATCGACCATAAAAATCATAGACGCAAAAAATATTTTTTAATTTCTTATTTAAAACATTTTATATTCTTATAATGAAAAGGAACATTTGTAATGTCATCTTTCTATCAGTCTGTCCTTTTGTCACCAGTTCCTTCTTGTTAAAATTTAGAACTTATCTTAATTAAACAAAAGTTAACAATCTTGTGGATCTAAATATAACCACAATCCTAAAGCTTACACACAGTCACATTGTCCACACGAAGCCACATTATTCTAAAGCTTGGTAAGTATGTATTTTACATAATAAAAACACGAAAATTATAGAACATGAACTTCTTTTGTCACGTAATAATTCCAGATAAAATTATAAATTAATATTTGTTTTACTCATATAAATATCTTCCCGCGCAACAAATCTGAAGACTCTAGACCCGTGGGAAGTAACCTTAGCAGTATTATGAACAAGTCGATACCAAAGTATGCACCCTTTGAAAACCTATATATTTTTATTGTAATGCGTTTTAAACTTGAATTAGTGGATCAGGTGCTATAGAAATACGTACTTCATTTAAAGTAAATACCTCTGATATTTCCAGAGAAAAAATATCTCAACGGAGAGAGAGACATAAAAAGCGATCCTTATTTCATCTGCATCGCCTATATTTCCGTTTAAAACTACCACCACAGAATCTTATCTTTTGGATCTTTGCACTTAATTTCTTATTAATTTTTATTTCCTTCTATCTCATTAATGTTGTAAAATGTATATCTGCTTGGAATTCCTGTTTTAATTAAAAAATGCAGATATCAAATGCATGAAACAGTTTTTAAGCCATAAACTTGGGGTGTGGGGTGAATACGCTTCAACACTTTGAGGTTAGGTATGTAATTTGTTTAACCTGATACTAAATAAATTCATTACTTATTACTTATTCTTTTGTGGATCTCAAATCCGACGTTTGTTTATTGTTTCAACGAGTGTTATTATAAATAAACTATAACATCTTTTCATACAATGAATTATGACTGACACACGTAGCATTCACTAACGGATCATTATATAGCTGTTATACATTTAGCCCAGTAACAAAAATTTTGGGATATATAAATAGTCAGTTGCAATTTCAATAAAAAAATAAATAATATTAGTTTTTCAAAAGAAAATAGTCATGTTTCAAGTAATCGATATAAATAACCAATTATTTTTTATCTATTAAAAATTAAATAAGATTAAAATTTATAATGAAATGGAAAGAAAAAATTTACGGGACATTTACAAAATAAATCGTTGCATAAAATATAAATATTTAAAAAAAAATTATTGTTGAAAACGTTTTTACTATCCCATGATATTCAGATATGCCAAAAATATTACTAATAATCTGTTCAATTAATATATCTTTTCATGTAGGAAATTGAACCCTTTTTCGTTGGTGACCTTCAAAGTATTGAATTTTATTTAAACATCCTTAAGATAACAAAGTAAACGAAATAAACGTTAGCATAGTGTTCAAGATAAAATATAAGATAATCTTAAGAACAGACACATTCACAATAATAAACTAATGAAATAAATGAAACTACGTGATGTAATATTATTTCTACTTTCTTTAAATTCTTTACCGCAACCTAGGTGTCGTTGTATTACAACATCTTCAGGTGGGCTATTAGCAAAGATTAACTCTTGGGAGCATCCAACAGCATTTATACGTTTCAAAAACAATAGCAGAAGCCGGGTTTTGTGTGGGTTTTCCCAACTCTTATGTTAGTGCGTTTATTGTAGGGGAGGGGTATAGGTTTTATTAAATTTCCGAGAGTTATACGATTTACAAGTATTTTAGTGAGGGTAATAAATTAAATTTATGTTATTTTATGAGGTTATACAATGCAAATGTTCCGGTGTATGTAAGAAAATTAAATGCAAGATATTCTCAGTAATATATTTATACAACAGCAAGGCTTATACCATTAATTCTGTATATCTCCCGTTTTATTAATTAATTAATTAATTTATTTATTTTTCTTTTCTTTATTTTTTACTTATTTTTTTTCCTATAAATAAATAAATAAATAATAATAAATAAATAAAAATAATGTGTGCACAGGGTTATGACTTTCAAAACTAAAATTAATAGAAGAAATTAAAGGAGGAAAGTTTAAATAAAAACAACACTTAATTAAATATAATACCAAAGGGTTCAAAGTTTTTAAGATAAACTAGGTTCTTAAACCAAATTTTAGAGACTGATTTCCGAAGTAAAATATTTACTTTCAGAATAAACTTTTCCGGAGGTAACAAGTTTTTGCTCATATTTTGAATAAAACTCTATTGAAGCAACTCTATTTACCGCCTGCACCCAGCGCTGTTTGTGTCATTCAGTGAATTTCGGTAATATCGGTAATTAGCCGTTTGAATATAAAATATTATTATAACGCTATGTTAAGTTCCAAGTCGCTAGCAGCCTGTCAATATTAGCCCTTAACTGAAGTAGAATATTTTATATTCCTCTAAGGATAACGAACTCCTGGCGGCAAATTTCACTGTATCTGATATAACCATCAAAACAATCCCCCATCTTGCTATACATATATAAAATTTGGTTTTAATTCAATTTGCGGCAACATATTAACGAGGATTTGGTTAGACCCGGATATTTTCAATCTCTCTGCTTCCACGGGACAATATATTTGGGGACACAGATGTCTAAAAAATAGGTGCCAAGAAGCATAGAAATGAAGCACAGAGGTAAATTATATCAAGGTCTATTCGAAAGACCTCTATGTATTTTGAGCGATTTTTTTTTGCTTGCGAGTTATAATTTTTGTTATGTTATATTAGCCAAAGTCATTGATTTACTCAACGGCATTGCCGAAAAAGTTGTCGTTTTACAGATATTGTATTTTTTTAATCCTTTCTTCGGCTTCCCTCAGACTTCTCTTCAATTCTTCCGAACTTTGGCTATCGTTGAGTACACCAATTCCTTTTAATATCCCCGTATGGAAAAGTTAACTAGATTTACGTCGAAAGACAATAAAGTCCAAGCTATGGGTCTGCCAATATTTATCCATTTCTCGGGGAATCGTTCAGTTCAATAATTTTTTACGTTCAAGGTATGATAATAGAATGCGTCATAGTTTTTTAGTATTATATGTCTGCATCTCTGTGTTCAGACCGTCTGCATTCCCTTAATTAGATTTTCCCTTAAAAATGTTGCGTAAAACTCCCGTTTTAGGCAATCAAAGATTCGAAATGGCTGCCTGTTTAGTAGCCCAAACCAAATACTAACAATGTATTGTTCCACAATATTGAAATAAAAGAATTTTTATATTCCTCTTGACTTCCTAATATTCCCAAAAAAAAATGTACTGATCTGCCATAATCATTACGTTGAAATAAATGAACTTTAGTGATATGGCATGAGTAATATTTCTCTTCCCGAAGTAAGTAATATATCTCACATTTTGGAACTCCCGTTTGATATTATACTACTTTGACATTTGTCCATGAATCTTTTTAATTATGAACTCTTAAGATCATAAGGCGTCCAGGAAATAACTTCTATTCAACATATTTTTATAAATTCTAGATTCTTCCATCTTCCGTAACCATAAATTAATGCATCTGCATAGTGCCCTGAATAAAAAGGAAGGTTTATTCGTTCGGGAAAATAGACGATATTCTGACCCAGTAAAAATATGGAAACTTTAAGCATTTTAATATCTCATTAATCTTACTAAGATGTTAAATTCATGTAATAATACTAATGATTATAGTCACATATTGCAGTTGGGGTAAAACCAAAAAATCCAAAAAAAAATTAGACCATAAACAAGTGTATTGTAACCGTTAGCACAAAGTGAACACACCAATGATTGTTCACTTCACGGGCACAAATAGTAACACAATAAGGAGTTACAAATACGTTATACTTTTACTGTTTATGATAAATAGAACTCAAATTCGACTTTGTTCTTCCTAAATGTTTACTTTTTAAATTACTCACAAAAATTATAATCTTTCCCTTACTACACTTTCCTAATACGAGCATGTTAGGAAAGTCAATTTTCTTTATTAAAAAGCTAAATATATAAGAAGGTTTTTGAAAGAGATTCTAAAAATAAAACTTACGTGATTCTTTTTTGAAAGAATGTCAAAAATTCGGTTCAAAATTTGGGGTTTAGAATATCTCGTGTCCTTTTCATATCTTGGCGCTATGTTAAGACGTAAGTAAGTAAACGTTTGTATTACAAAAAGCCAGTTACTTAAATAGTTAAAAAAAAAATTTAATTTCTGTCACAACTATTCATATCACTAATAAATATTTTGTCTTTAACCTTTGAGTAAGATTACAATGATCCAAAAAATTTATAACACCCAAATTCTCTAAAATCTTTAAACATACGTAGGATTCTTTCCTATAGTCCTTCACATTCTATACTTAAGTACTTCCGCTTATTATTTATGAGTACAATTCATAAATTACAAAACTTATACTTGAATGTTACCTTACTCTTTACTACTGAACTACTTGTAAAACTTAAATAGTAAATAGTAGGGTAACATTCAAGTTACCTTACTATTTACTATTTAACATTGTATTTGTAATAGTCAACCAGGAATTCAACAGTATGGCCACAACACCGTTTTATATAAGGAACACTTAGAATGTTCAATATGCGAAAACAATTGAATGTTTTATGCGCAACGTAATATTGTTCCTGGGCAAGCGAATAAAATGGCATAGAGAAAAAGTAAATAAAATTACCCGAAGGAAACGAAACCTTGTCGACAATCTGCGCACCAATTTGACTAAAACCAGAACTTGGTAACAAAACAGTTCTAAAAACGGTCAAGTCGACGGTCTCCCACAAGACCATCTTCCAATTAAAAACAATTTGAAAATACGTTTACACTACTTACTCTACCCAAAGGTTTCTTTTTAACGTATGGGTTCTTCTTTACCCATGGGGGTGCCCATCTTGGGTGATACATAATTATTAACACAATGTACGATTTTTAGACAAAAAATTAACATGGTTGAAAACAACAGCTTTACTCTCAAAAAACTTTTTATATCCAATAAAACGAACAGAAAATATGGACCCAGGTAATGCCGTGAGTGAACTGTTAGAGATAAAGAGTATAAGATTGGATATGGTGGTATTGAAGATGAAACGAATTGTTTTAACATTGGGAAATATTTTAAAGCATTAATAGAATGTCTTTGAATTAAAAATTACCTCATTAGCGTAAAATTTAATAAAACTTTTCGCATTAAAGTTTTTGACTTATTATTACATTTAGTGGATTGCCTGAACCTCTCCGAGCGGGGCTGGACTGGTGTTCTGGTTGACTGTAAAAAAATACTCTCGTAGCAATAAGTCCGCCATATTTATCATTAACGTAGATAACCTTAGAAATTGGCACTGGACCCGTTTTTTAGTCTGCACACCTGTATTTATTTATGTATGAGAATACGCGATCCTTGACCCATTTTGGTTTTTGTTTTGTTTGTCGGTTGTTTAATTATCAGAATGAAAACCTTTTTATCCTTACAATAAAGTGGTAAATAGCTTGATTTTTTTATTTTTAATTTTTTATAAACTCTTTTGCATTTTTACTCCTGACTGTTCTTTAGTTCCGTTTTGTGCTGATCTTCTTACCTCTTATCTACACATCCTCCTTATTTATGAACATTAAAGTTTTTAACTTTTTTTTAAACCGTTTTTAACTTATTTTGTATATGACCCAATGCGCGATTTATGACTACGTTTTTATTGATTTTTATTTGATCGTTAATTATGAATAACTAATATATACATGTATTACTTAAATATTTAGATATGAGAAAAAATATTCAAGAGGAAAATAATATTAGTGTATGTACACTTTTGTCTTATATATGGAAGTGTATCTCATGTAAAAAGTTTGCTTGCGAATGCACATATCTGGAACAAACAAATTTTATTTTGTTTTATTTATTAATATCAAGTTCACAATAATTATTAACCTTTAATTATTTACCCTTTAATTTAACACACAAGATATTTAAAAATCATAAAAAATATCATTACCTGTCGTCATTATAAAGTGTGCAATAAAACTTTTGGATGGAATATATAAGGATTTAATATTTTTATTTAAATGTGTCATATATTTTTACTTTTGAGTGAGAAAAGCAGTTGAAAAAGTAGAAACGTACCTTAGAGCCTATAAATGTGGCGAGACACGATGGAGGCTATGCGGCGCTGCAATGGTTTGTTTTTATGAGGTTGGCAATACAAATATTTTAGAAACTCATGAAATTTGTAAAACCTTAATTTTTTTCAACTTCATAAAAATATACATTGATTTTCTTGCGTTTCGTTTTGTATGTGTAGTACCGCTGTACCGTTTATTTATTTTATAATTCACTTCAATATTTTTCGAATAATTTCCTTTTTTTATATGATAAGAGTTCAAAAAGATTTTGTGATTGCTAGCAAATTTTTTAAAAAGGTATCTCTGTGACAAAACATTAAAGTGAATGATAATTGTTAAAGTAAAGCATTCCAAATTGTATTTATATTATATCAACTAACAGGAGACTATAGAAAACATCTCACATTCGTAGCGATAATTTCGTCCCGCAATTTCGTGGTATTATTTAAATCTAACCATGCCCTACCCCGTAAAAAAATGAACTAAACATTTACCTACACGATTAAAATACTTAGAAGAACATTTATTCCAGGAAAATAACAATACAAAGTTAGTTCAAAACTCCTTTTTCTTCGCCTATTACAATGACAACAACGATGAAATACCAGGAAACCAGTATGTTGCCAAATAGGGTATAGACCCATAAATTATATTCATGAAATTACATCACTTTATTTAATTATAAAGAAGGTTGTACAACTTTGTGTGGCTTTGTGCTGATACTGATCCCATATAATTCAGTCATCGATCATAATTCAGTCCTCGATAGGGCAAGAAAATAAAAATATCCAAGTTGGTTATTTTTATTTTCTTGCCTTATTATTGGGCACTATACATTCATGTCAAACTTTTTCATGGTTACCTTTCATATTTTTGAAATTAGACAAGTTGTCAGAAAAAAATACTTAATGGCCGCGGTTTTCCTCCAAAAATTAGATGACATTTTTCTTTCAATATACCTCCCACTACAATATTTAAATAAAATAATATTAAAATATTTCTGTTATATACAACATACAATTAAGGAATTATGAAATAAGCTCTAATAACGTTTAAAAAAGATATTCTTTGCAATATCTACTATTAAGTTACCAAGTGTCTTGAATATAATTAGATTTAGATCAATTATTTTGAGAAAAAACTAATCGTGACTCTTAAGAGAAATGTTTGTGTTATTACATCTGTGTAACTATTTTCATGAAATATTTACGAACGGGTCTCTCTTATTATTTTTTTTTATGGGGTGATACTTCTCTTTTTTCAATGAAAAATTACTTAGAATCCTGCTTACCTATAAATATACCATTGGTAATTTAAAATGCCTAACTTTATGTTAATCTTGTCCAAGATTCACATGGCTGTATTAATATAACAGGCTAAATAACTACAAATAGTCACTGTAGTCTTATCTCGACTAACCAAATGTAATTTTAAGGGCAATATTGCACCATAATATTGCATTGGGGCCCCGTAACGAGATTTATTTCCGAAGAGCTTGCTCAATGTGAATTAGGTGAAATATATATATAATATATATATATATATATATATATATATATATATATATATATATATATATATATATTAATATTGAACGATAAATTAAAAATATATTTAGCGAAATTTCAGGTGAGCACTTTAATTTCAGTTCTCTTACTTTCTTTAAATTAACTTTTTATAATAGGTTTCCATTACGTAAAAACTGTGTTCAACTATAATTTTTTTGAAGAACGTTATTTTTTTATAATAATCTTTTATGTTTTTATGATAACAAAAATAGGCAAATTTTTGATAAAAATAAATTATTTAATAACATAGTATATTAAAGAAACCTATTTATTTCGACTTTTAAAAGTCGATTTGTTGACACAGAAGTCCTTGGTGAAAACTTTTTGAAACTGGCTTTTTATAATCTTATTAGTTTTTTTTCTTTTTATGACATTTAATGGGAAAATTTATGGGTTTTTATGGGAAAATTTATGGGTCATAATGTATAATTAACTATCTCTGCTAACTGGAACATCAAGAATTAAATATGCAGCATGATTTTATTGTCATTCACTGCATATAGAATATTCATGTATTCTCGCAAGAAAACAATCCACATCACAACAGTCTGCAATGTATCCGATGGGATGAGTTTGAGACTAAGGAACGTTTAGGTTCAGTAGCCCTGATATATTTACATAGAACTAGGAACTACAATTGCAACTATTGGACATATCTAAGAGTGGATATAAAAAATAAGATTGGGGCAAAAAGTAAAAAATTTTTTTTAAAAATAACTGGTCGCTAAGAGATAAATTATATTTGACATAAAATAATAATTTCAAAAATAAATTATTTCTTGGCTTGAACTATAACCTTTTGAAAACTACCTTGATTCCTATACGTTTCACATGGCACTCTTTGAAACATGTTCTAATTTAGATGTACAGATAAGATTTCCGCAATAATAGCCGATTTATTAGGAAAAACACTGGCTCCCAAAAGGTTAAAGGGAATTACTATGACAGTTTCGACTATTTCTTTTCATCAGGTCTTAAACTTACTTAATTATATCTTACGGTATAAGTGCGATTAAATTTAATTTCAAATCTCTTAGAGAATATTTAATCAAGACCAAAGTTAGTTTATTTTTTTAATCTAAACGCTTCATTTTATTGAAAAATTTGATTTTTTCAAAAGTTATTAAAAATGATATTTATTTCCGACGATTCACAAAAAAATTATTTTCTCTCGATTTTTTCGTCCAAAAATAATAAAATCTAATAATATATTTCTAGAATTTATGCAGCATGTTATTTCTTTACAGAAGTTTATGCAGCATGTTATTTTTTTTTATAAATATTTGTAAATTAACGATACTTCTCAATCAGTGACAACAATCTAAATCACGATAGTAGATTCTTTGTTTAATTTTGAATAAGTGAGTGGAAATAAAGTTGGGCACTTACATTATGTTAAGAACTACGTCGTTTTGTTTACGTCGTTTTTTGACGCGCAGCGACGTGCCTGGCGCGTGGCGCGTCTGAACATGCATAAACTGGGCGCCTAAGTAAGCGCTTGCACTTCGCATAATATTAAGCATAGCTCTTAGTGCTATACTAGTGTCCAGCCAAGTGTTGTATAAATTATTATTATTTAATAATGCCAAGAGCTAATTGTGCTTGAAATCCATTAAAAAGAAAGTAATAGTTGGGTTTATAAAAATGTTGTTCAAGTCATAAGTAAATGGAATTCAAAGTTGAAAAGTTTAGTTGGATTAATATTTGCCAGTCTTGCAAAAGGCAAGTGAACATGCAATCATGCATTATTGCCAAACTAAAATGTTCGTGTAATATAGAGAAAAAATCCACCGGTTCTTAAAAGAGGTAGTGACAGTGACGAAGAAGATGACTGATAAAAGTCCTGACTTCAACGACGAGGTAATTGTATAGTAGAATTATTTTCCATTATGAGTATAGCTATACTTTTTTGATATTTATTTAAAATAGTCACATTTCATACACTGATCGTAGTGCATTGTTTTAAACTTAATTTTTAAATAGTTTGCTCATTTTAACACCTATAAAATTTAAAAATCCTTTTTTACTTACTTAACTCTATATTTATTCCATTAAAGCAGTTACTTTTCTAAATTTAACCATCCAATTGAAATTACTTGATTAATCCATTGAATGGAATTAGTTAATTATTTGAAATTTTTGTTATTAATAACTAAGGATTTTATTTTATTTTAACAAATCAAATATTTCATTCCAAAAAGCAAAATTCCATAAATACTTAGAATAGGTAAGTTTTTAACAATATGATTATTCCGTTTTTCTGATATTAATTTTTAATCTTTTATTCAGTACTATAAATATTCGAAATTGAATTGATTATTACAGGACTTTGAAGTACCATCTGTCAAAAAAGCTCGCTGCGAATCACCGACTGTTAAAATGAAATCCAACAGTTCCAATAGTTCTATGGATAAAACTTGGGTCACAGATTTAAGGCATGCTATTTCCAACGAAACTACACATTCAGCTAAAATTAGTCTACTAACAACAATACCTTTAAGTTGGGGTGTTCGTCAAATGAAGGAAAAATTAAATGTAGTTCGTCGAATGGCTTCATGAGGAACAAAATTACACGCATATTCGGGATATGGAACTCGTCCTCAGCATAAATTTAGTCGTCAGCGTTTAAAAGATTGTTGAAAAGGTCAAAGATTACTTCCTGCCTGATGAAGTTAATAGATTAATGCCGGGAATGAAGGATTACATTTCAGTTGTAGAACATGGTCAGCCAAAAGAAAAGAGACTAATTTTGGATAATATTGGTAGCTTACATGAGCAGTTTATCGAACGGAACTCAGATATAAAAATTTCATTACCTAAATTCCTTAAACTTAAACCATGAAAATGTATTTTAGCTGGCGCGAAAGGAACTCTAAAACATACCAAAACGTAAAATTACAATTTAAAGGATTAAAAAAAGGTGCGAGCTGTTATTCAAAGTAGAATCGAAAGAAGAATTTTTGACATATATTTTCATGTATTGGTAAAGCATGATTTTTAGCGAGATTCAATCGAACAAGGGGAATTGATTGTTAGCTTAGATTTTAATGAAAACGTATACGTATACGTGTCAAATTCAAAATGTCGTTCAATCACAATACTGAGCCAATGTTCAAGCTACTTTGCATCCGTACGTAATTTATTTAAAAAAAAAACAACAACTTAAAACATTTAAATTTCGTTGTGTTTTCGGACCACTTTCAACATGATACTAATTCAGTATATTTATTTAACTCCAAGTTAATAACTTACCTAAAATAAAAAATGTGTTCGGATAATACTAAAAATATTTTTTTATTTTTCTAATGGAGCCAGGTCTCAGTATAAAAATAAATACAATTTCAGTAACTAACTAAACCATGAAGAAGATTTTGAGATAGAAGAGCAATGGATTTTTTTCGCCACATCGCACGGCAAAGGAGCCTGCGATGGAAAATGTTTATCGATCTAGATCGCAGTGCGTAAATAACAAATACATCACTTCTCCAAAATTTATTTACAATTTTTCAAAAATAAACATTTTGATTTTTATTCCAAAGAAGAGCATAAATTAAACAAGGAATTTCTGAAGCCTCGATATTTTTGGCAAAAACAGTAAAAGACATTCGTCAATACCATTGCTTTACACCTATCAGTAGACCTCAAGTATTATGCAAAAAAAATTCAGAATCGGAAAAACTTATCACTGAAAGTGTAATAAAAATAAAAACAACCCGTATAATTTGATGAAAATAAATAGGTTTGATTTGACACGAAATAAATTTATTTCATAACAATAATCGATTTCAATAAGATAATAAATTAATATGCAAACCAATATAATTTATTTATTCATCGAACTAATTATCATATATACTAAGATCCTGCTTACCTGCGATCCTTTTTTATATAATTTATTTTACTAACAGCGCACCACGCGCCAGGCGCGTCTGTCTGTCACAGCTGACTTTTTAGTATATTTTATTAACCCACAGATTTTGCAATTAGAAAAAATTTTTCAAATAATAATATAAAAATGAAAGAGGTAGTAAATGGAGTATTTAATTTTTTTTTAAATTTTGTGTATCATTCTGGGTAGGTATAATTTGGAAAGGTTTGTTATGAGGAATACAAAATATATTTTTATATTATTATTTAAAAAGGTATTAAAAATGCCTAAATAAAAAATTCCCCCCACAATCATTTATTTTCAAAATCACTGAACCAAAAATTTAAAAAAATTGGTAAAATCTGGCTGGAAGACTAATCCTAAATTCTAGTAATTATTCTAGATCTTATAGTTTTTTTAATATGTACTATATTTTAATGCCAGTGAGAGATGTAGCTAATATATTTACGTTGTAAAAAATGGATATTTCTAAATAGTTTAATAGAAATAATATGTATCATTCAATTATTATAAGTGTCTAAATGTGTACAAATTGCTTTTAATGTGAGTTCTACTCTTATAGACAATTTTTTTTTTACTCTTCTTAAACATGTTCAACTCACTTTATAACCGACTTGCTTATTTTATATTGTATTCGCTACTTTAGCTTGCATAGCAAATTTTAGCTTAACGGCTTAATTCATCTTGAAAATATGATACAAGTGGACGAACCAAATATCTTTTGCGAAAGAGTTTTCTCAGAAAATAACTATTTTAAATATTAATATAACGCTATGCCACAAAAAATATTTAATCCTATAAACAAAGTTACCTAAATTTCGTGAATTTTCCATAAATTAACCCAAAGTAATTTGGAAAGTTTCAGCTTTTGCATTCTTATTAAAGATGAAAAATATAAGTTTCTTCCAAGCAGAGTAAATATTTAATTTTCCAGCACATCACAAAGTGCCTTTTCGTGACAAAACAGCGTAAAAGTTTGACACAGCAAGTACAACGTTGATACCAGTTTTGTATGAGAAGTATTTCGAATAATTCCAAGTTTGACATGGCGCTCTCTCATCGACGATTTATTGTTTATTTAATTTTACTTCAGACGTAACAGAAACTTTAGGAAAGTGCGCGACAGGTAGCTATATTTAGAAATTCATTTAATATCTTCAGGTATAATAATTGAAATTGTATACAAAAATATTATCTTTAGCCAGTGTGTAATATGTATTTGTAATAATTAAAAATAATGTGGAATGATAAAAGTTTTCATCAAAAACATACCTTATTGCTTGCGAATATAAAAGTTTTGCACTTATTGTTTTGTTTCTACGCAAACTATTCAATTTCTTATAACAAATAATAGGGGGATAAATGATACATCATCTTTCAAATTAGAATAGGCAAGTTTAATAGAATATTCACGTGTACTTAATTGTATGTTTTTATTTCGAAGGTCGTTTCTTTATTGAATGTCCATATTTGGCACTCAGGAAGAATCCATGATAAATTTATAGACCTGAACAATATTTATAATTTTACACATTTTATGTCCCATAAATGTGTGAAATTATATATTTATAATTTCACCAATTTTTGCTCCATGTCAGTAAAAGTTTCTTCAAGATTTTGTTGTTATTTCTCTTCTAAAATAATTCAAACAAAGCTATTAGTAAAAAAAATTATGTATCAATAAAGTTCAAATTATATTTCTATATTCTCCATAAACATATTTCCAAACATAATATTTTTATGAACAATAATACCCAAACTAGGATAGCTTTTTTTTCGAAGAAAAAGGTAGTTTTTTATTCTCCGAAATCAGCTTTAGCAACTGTGTTCCTGCTACATACAGCAAATCTTCTATTAAAAAATATCGTCACTTATAATGAAAAAATATATTAATTTGGGTATTTCTTGTAAATCATTGAAAATAGTAACTAATTTACAAAAATACTTTCCCAAAATATAACATGGCCTGTAACATCCAGTCGCATATACTGGCTGTTACAGGCCATGTTATATTAAAAAAGTAAAACGCTAAATGATATATTATGCCTCAAAGCATTCAGCGAAAAATGCCGCCGATTTAGACTTAATATTTGTTGACAAATGTAAACAGTTGTCGATAAATGTAGATTGAAATTTATGCTTTATCCATTTCAGATTTTCATGAACATAACTATTGGTGAAATATGGGACAAAATCTTATTTACTTGATTATGAACTTGTAGTAAAATATACACGTCATTAGTAACCGTAGTGGCTCTGTTAACCGTGCGAAACAGCAGGTACGTATCTATGTATCTAACGGGCAGTTTGTTTTGAGTGTTTGTATTAGATCAGAAGTCGCTTTTATGTCCGATGTACTCTTATTTTTAAATCAGATACGAATTTGAATAATTATTACGCCATAAGGTAATATGAAAACTCAATTTTTTTCCAAATCCATAATTTTGTGTCTAGATGCTGTTGCGCTTTTATTTAATATTACAAAGAATAGGTACATAACTCTATTAAGGCCTTTTATATCCAATGCGCTCTCATGTTCAAATTAGATATGAAATTGGATGATGATTATTACGTCAGGAGCTTTGAAAAATCGATCCATACAAAATTTAAATAGATTGCCCCAAATCCTCAATTTTGTATGTAAACACTCTTGCGTTAGACATAAAATTGAGAATAAATATAACAAATAGTATTTACATAGACCAATTTAAAAAAAAATAATGGTACTGCTATAGTACGAGGCCGCTACTTTGAAGACGTATAATATCTCGGTATGGCGAATAATAATTGTGTTAGGCACTTGTTCACATTGGAAGCCTGACGCGTCAGTTTTGAGGAATCGTTCGGCATCAAATATTTGGGTTCTTGGGTTCCCCATCTCTCTATCTTTCTCTTTTTTAACTTTTTTTATTATTTTTTTTGTTTATTGACATTGAGGAACTATTCTTCAAAGTTTGAAGGGTAAAATCAGGTTTTAAAAAAAGTTTGCATTTTTAGAATTAAGTTTTTCTCGACATCAAATTTTGCTATTTGTTGCTTGCTTAAATGGCTAACTTTACAAATTAAATAAATAAATTGATGGAATTCTATTTTTATTTAAGTGGCGAATTTAGCTAACGGCACCAACAAATTCGCACAGCTGATATGTCTTATTAATGAGGTAATGAAGCGTAATATTAATGCGAAAAGATATAAATAAATGAAAAAGCAAGTGTAAGCTAATATTTGCATAATAAACAATCCGTGATTGTGAGTTTTAACAAACATACATATCGAGTAAATAAATAATAATAGTGCTAAACTAACATTTGTAAACTTTAATTCTTAGAGTATACATATAATAAAGAGTGAATTTAATAAGTTTGGTTTCTCAAAGATATAGATTAAAAAGTTTGAGTTAAGGTAAAGATAAGTAGTTTTCGAATAAATGGATTGATAAATTTAATTTCAAAATTCTAAGAAATTTACTTTGATTACAATATACACACACACACACACACACACACACACACACACACATATATATATATATATATATATATATATATATACACATATATATTTATATATAATTTAATATATTTATTAATATATAATCACTGATCCTGAGGCCCTTGAAAACCTTGAATCATATAAATTCCCCTATTATTTTACTATTATGTACAAAATTACTAGTGTATGTAATTAATAGAACACAATTTAAAAAAGTCCATTTTCCATTAGGCATACTACTTACGAGTGAACGACTCTAACACATGCGCACTATTCTCAACTTTTAATCATTCACGAGAGCCCGTATAATGATATCCCATTCAAAGAAAATGTGAAACTGTGGTAAACAGAGAAACAGACGGATATGATGAAATTGTAAGAGTTCCTTATTTCACTAGGCAACTCTAATAATACGACAAAACTACAAAAGCGAATTGTTGTTTTGGTTGCATTCAAACATCGGTACCATTTCTGATAATTATTCAATATCGGCAAGTTTTTATGATGTTTTCAAATTTAAAAGTTTTATCCTCATATTTCTATCAGGAATAAAATTAAATTAGTTTTATAACTTTATTAGACAAAAATCATTATGTGGCAAAAAAAAGCAAGAAAACAAAATTTAATGCATTTTAAGGGAGAAAACTAGCTAAGCTATTTCATTCTGTGTAAATGTTTTACAGAAAAACGTTTTATTTGAAACACAGGGTACGTAACTTTTGACTAAATATATTGATCGACCTAATACTAACAGGGATAGATAAATAAAGAAAAAGCCAAAATTACCGAAATCACTGCGTTTTTTTAGTACCACTTTATCCTCGCCTTTAAATAATAGAGATAACAATATCCCTGAAATTATAATATAGTAACAAACATCGACAAACAAACAATCCGGGTCAACTCGTCTCTCAAATGAGCTCGTTACAATGACACCATTTGCCAATTGTCAACTTGGTGTTACTAACCAAAAGTCAGGAAAATATTTCAAAACATTACTTTGTATTTCAGACATCTCGGGAACAAAAATTAACCGGAGTAATAGTACTTTATTTAAAAATAAGTTCATGTCACAAATAAGTGCATTTTTTTATAAAAAATCAGCAAAATTATGTATTAGATCCTTAATATTTCGAATGCAACAAACGTATGGATGACCTGATGTCAATAAAGCATAAGGGTTTCTTTTGAATTGGATATGAATCAATGTATACCATGTTCGTACGGAGCAATTAATTAATTTGCACAGTTATTGCATTCTAACAATATTATTGTGAATATTATAACTGTTGCCAGCCATCATCGTTATATATCCTTCCGATTGTTTATTGCTAGCAGATGGATATTGACTATTTCAGAAAGCTTATGTGCTGGTAAATCAGCTTACAATCTCACGAAAGTTCATTTCTGTGGAACATTGAAACGATCCAACCCTTTTCTATATGATTGAAGTTCTTTATTACGACCTAGGTTCCGTTGTACTACAACATCTTCAGGTGGGCTATTACCAAAGATGTTTTAATTCAAACGAAACCTAGGCCGTGGTAAAGAACTTAAAGAAAGTAGAAATAATACTACATCATGTAATTTAATTTAATTGTGAATAATGAATTTCTACAAAAGTAACGCCAAATATATTCAATATATGATTGAAGTAAATGAAAACAAATAATTTATTTTAAATGAGTTCTAAGTCCTATTAATTTACCAACAAATTATATTTGTGATACGTTAACTTGTAATTTCTCGATCTTGATTAAATTATCTCGCTTCAATCAGTCAGTGGTCTCATAACATGGGTTTTTTAAAAAAATTCTAATTAAATGAATTCATTCCATCATTATTTGTCTTCAAAGGTTGCTTTGTAAAGTCAGATTACCAGATTTTCCAGATCTAAAATAAATGGCACACCAACCTCATTGATACGCCAGTATCGTGTTAAAGACTTGGAACTACTTATCAAAATCTTAGACCACAACCTCGAGGAAGTTATATCAATCAAACCATATACGGCAAAACACATTCTTTAAAAGTCTTAAAATTATCTATATATTGGAACTTTTCTCTCAAATTTTATTATCTACCCTTGACAATGGACATGTAAAAAATGGTCATAAAAAGTTGAAACCCGTCAGTTATATCAGTTGCATTTTTTTTGTCAGAAAATTTGATCATATTTCTGAATACAGATTGCAATTTAAATAACGCATCTACGTCATCTGCATATACACCATTCTTTTCAATATTGCTAACAATCCTAATTGTCCAATCTATCTCAGATAGATATTTATTAATTTGTTTAACCATAATATAAAGATATATTCTGGAAAGTGGATCAGTCTTCTTTCCACAAACATGCAAAAATTGTTTACAACTGTTTTCCTTAGTAAGCGGCAAAACTTTGAAATCGACTGGAAACTTGTCCTCTGTAAATGTTTTCAAAGATCGTCTAAAAAAGTCCTACTTGTAATAATTCAGAATTTTACCTACTCTTCATTTCCATATTATTTTTTTTAAACCATGCAGTGTCAATAATTAAACATTTTATTCATTATACACATTTTTAAAAATGTTTCTCTGTTTGATACATTAATAATTTTTAATTAATTTTTCGAAACCGCCTTTCTACGACCCGGGCGCCATGGAGTACACCAATGATTTATATGCCAGTATATAGTATGAAAAAAGTTCATGACCATAAGAAATATTTAATCTGGAAGAGTGTATGCATATCTGTAAAATACAGTCAGTCGAAGTTCAGAAATTTGATTCAAAACTTACTTTGACGGAGTAGTACAGAAAAAGATTTCTCACGCCGTATCTAATTTAGAGTAAACAATTTTCTTTCGTTATTGATAATTTATATGTGGTATTAATAATTTTCTTTTTATCACTTCATACAATTACATTATATTATATGATGGAAAATTCTACTCACATAAAGCTAACAACATTTTAGCGCAGCTCCCGAAACATGATGAAAGAAATAGAGAATCAAAGAAATCACACATACATAATTCTCGATAATAACAAGTCTATGTAACATGAGGTCATTTACTTCAAAAATGTGACCATAATTTATATATACTATATGGTATAGGTGTAGTTATGAAGAAATTTTTGCAAGCCCATGTATAAAAATTAAATACAGTGATTATATCTGCACACTTAAATGCATATGTAATGAGACAATCAATTAAATAATGCATTTAAATTAAATGAAATACCTACATATTATAAAAAAAAATCTCATCGTCTTTCTAATACTATTGATTTACCAGGATGATAGCCACATAAATACAAACAAGGATTATGTATCACTACTCTAGATTGCCTCCTACGTAGCCTTAGTACCCGTAATAAAAGGATATTTGACGAGAAAATAACACATGGGCTTTCTTTGTGATTCCTATTTCGTAACGGTTTTGTCAAAGGGTAAGCAGAACAATTTCCTTTGTAACCAAACATAGCTTAAAACATTTCCCGGAGCGAGCTCCGATCACTTTATTTATAGTCTAAAGGGCGTGCGTCCACTTTCGTGAAATAATCGGCCATTAAGCAAGTAGACAAAGTTGTCAGAGTACTTTAATGGAATGCACATAGGTAATTAATCTTCATTAAATATTTCAAAAGGTAACGTTTTCGATTTTGTCTGTCTGTCTTATCGTATTTCTGTCTGTCTGCCTTATTCTTACATGATAACTGCATAATTTGAAACAAGAAAATCTAACTGGTCTTGAACAACTGACATCTCTTAAGGAAATAGTTTAGTACTGACGAGAAAACGTTTTGTTATTCCTTTGAGCATGGTAAAAATTCAGTAATATATATAAATATATATATGTATATATATATGTATATATATATATATATATATATATATATATATATATATACATAAATATTTATTTATTATTGAATGAACTAGATCGGAACGGTTGCGATTATTTTCGAACATTGGAGCATATTCCAAACTAGTTGCTATTATAATTTAAGGATGGTTTTTACCTTAGAAAAACAAGTATTATTTTTATTTTAGTGTTTATCTTACACCACATTATATTTTCGATAGTTTTTGGTTTTCATCACCAAAAGTGAAAAAAAACCTTAGAAACTATCTGAAGTAGAAAGTTTAAATTTGAAATAATCGTAAGAAGTAGTGGCCCAACCACAAACTTTTTACTTACATTTTACGGGCAAATTTTGAGAAGGCGGATCTTTAGCATCCCTCATCATCGGTGCAATTTTTTTAACAATATCCTCAAAAATTGCTGGCCAAAATTTAAAAAGCTGGCAGGCTGGCTAAAATTTTAAAAGCTGTCGATCAGAAAATTTAAATTTGTTACAAGTTATTGCACAAGACGCTTTATACGAAGGCTATAGATCCAAAGATTGTACATAGGTGTTGTTGAAAAAGTTTGCTTGTGAATATTGAATATTGCCCGTCTTACAGTTGTTATTTATCATAATCAAGCAAATATTGTTCATTGCAGGTAATGTTAGAAATATCCATAATTACATATTTTAGTAGGAACACTAAATAAGTGAAGTTTGACCTGTGCTTGATCGATTTTTGACTATATTTTTCAGTATTTAAATTTTTCAAAACGTTGAACATACTCTATGAATTGAACATATTTGGCATTAATTTTTAACTTTTTTTCTCACCTAATGAAACTACGTGATGAACTGTTATTTCTACTTTATTTAAAGATTTTTCCAATTTGCCCACCTGAACATATTTTCATACAGCGAAACCTAGGTCATAGTAAAGAATTTAAATAAAGTTAAAAAAATTATTTCTAATAATAATACATCACGCATTTTCATTTAGTTGAAACATATTTTATTATAATCTATGTAATAAATAAAAATATTTAAGGACTCTTTCACTAAAATTTAAGCTGTATATACCTCTAAATATGCTTGCGTATTTTTCCTCGTAGACAATAACCTGCCAGAGAATACCGGGTTCTCTTTGACTGCCAAAGCTGAGCAAAAACAAAAATATTTAAAAATGTTAATTCTCCTTAGACTAGGCAAAGCCAAAAATACAAAAGTTTTTCAAAAAAATATTCAATAATTCGTCGCTTCACAAAGGAAACCTTAGATTTCATAAAAAGTAATGACGTAAGTAATTTATACGGAATGAGACTTACGAAAAAATCAGTTCATTGAACATTTTAAAGCCACCATTTTTACCTGGCAAACATTGTGTTTGAGTTACTGCTCTCTTTAAATAAACCTCTATCGCCAGACGAGTAGACAGCTAACGTTGTGAGACGCCAACTGACTCTTGGCTCATATATCTAATTGAATTCTTTTACTGCCTCTTATGTCCTAGATCCACCAAATGTTGGCCTTCATAGTGAGAGTGCGGGTTAATATTCTATATAATGAAATATTTTTTATTTAAAATCTTCGTCACGTATCTTCTTATATAGTGAACGCCTAATCCCTTTTCCTCTTGCATATTCGATCAAATACATGACCTTGTTATTTTCAGGGTTCTGCCAAAGGGAAAGCCTAGCATACAATGAAGTTTCAACTTATCTGACTTGTCTCTCTCTCGGAGTGCGAAATATGTTAAATTTACATGTGAAAAAATTTTGCTGAAATTTATATATATATATATTTATATATATGTATATATATATATATATATATATATATATATATATATATATATATATATATATATATATATATATATATACGTTCGTGGTAACCAATTAAATTATATTTCGGTAGCTTGAGGAAAATAATCGCGAGAGCTATAAAAATATCAAAGTATGCGTTTATTTATCACGAGATTAGAGTTACTGCCGCAGCGGGACGTCGAATATTTCTCGTGTAAAATTATGTTTCCTAATGGAACAATAGCAGAGAGGTTAGTCAATCCGTTTCTACGACAGCGGGGGAATCATAGGATATCATATCGGTACGAACGTGCCAAGGGATACATTGTCACTATTTCTTATCCTGTTTTGTTAAAACATAGTAAGAAAGTCCTGTAATAACGTAATCTAAGTACTTTAAAAATGTAGTCTATTTTATAATATTGACTTAAAATTATACCTGCTTAATTCTGTTGTGTTGTCACCTCAATGACATAGATAAATCAACATACAATATATTCGAAGCGCCCCAAGTAGAATACACGTATAAAAGTAAGGCACCAGCATTTTACCGAACAAACAAGTAATTGTTTATTCAACTGTATCGAAATGTAACAATAAATGCGGTTAATCAAAATAGTGATAAATATAATATATATATATATATATATATATATATATATATATATATATATATATATATATATATATATAAACTCTTTTGCATAAAAAACGGGCGGTTTTGATTTTGTCATATTATTAACAAAATATTATTTATTAAGAGGTTGTATTAATTGTAATTGTTACCGGCAGGTATAGTGTATTCTGGCACATAAAAACGAACGTTCAAAATTTTAAATTTATTCTTTTTGAATGAAAATTCTCGAAATCCAACTTTTATTAAGTTCTTTTTCATTTTTACTTTAACCAATAAATTTTAATTAAATTTCTGCTATTTGATGCTTTAGTTCACTTTTGATGCTTTAGTTCACTTTTGTTTGCTTGTATGGTTGAAAAAAATGATAAGAGCTAGTAAAATTATTGCGCTGCTTGAAGAAGGCTGTAGCCAATATTATGTGTCTCAACAGTATAATGTAAGCCGTTCTACCGTCCAAAGCACCTGGCAACGATACCAAGAAACGGGCTCCGTCAGTAGAAGGCCCGGTTCTGGAAGAAAACGGTGCACTGAACCACAGGATGACCGCTTCGTTGTCAGTCAAGCGCTACGAAATCGTCAAGTTACGTACGTGGATCTCAAATAGAACCTGGAGAACGACAAAGGTACACGAGACAGTCTGAAGGAGACTTCAGACCGTCAATATACGTAGCTATCGCCCAGCTCGGGGCCCTACATCGCTCCGTGAGCATCGAGTTCAAAATGTTTCGTCATGGACTCAACAAGACAAGAATAGGGTTTTATTCTCCGATGAAGCTCGTATATCGATTAGTGGTTAGGATCGACGTCGGCGAGTCTTACGAAGACCTATAGAATGCTTCGCAGAAGAGTGCTTTGAGGAAATCACCCCTTACGGTGGAGGCCCCGTCATGTTTTGGGCTGGTATTAACTCAGATGACCGTACCGAGTAAGTTTTTATTGACAATGGAACATTTAATACGCAAAGGTACATAACAGAGGTTCTTATTTCTCATGCCCAACCCGCATTAACAGCAGTTGGAGGCGAGTCCATTTTTATGGACGACAACGCTCGCGCCCACCGCTCTAGAGACGTTGATTCAAGGCAGGAGGCCGGAATTCGTCGGTTAGGCTAGCCAGCTAGAAGTTCCGACCTCAATCGGATAGAACACATATGGGATAATCTCAAACGATGCGTCAAAGTCCAGAATACATTCAGGCCCTTAAAAATGTGATCGTCGCTGAATAGGAACGTCTTCAACGTCTTCAAAAGCACGCCTAGCAGATTAAGCGCATTGATTTTAGCTAGAGGAGGCCAAACCCGTTACTAAATTTTCAAATTTAATGTTAACTTAATAAAAAATAAACTTTAGTCATTTTTAATGTACCAGTTTGAAAACGCTCGTCTGTGGACTTTACATCGTTTTTTTTTATTTATTCGCATTTTTAATGACTGAAGTAGGTAAAAACGATATCTCAATAATAAATAACAATGTGCTCATCATATCGCCATATAATATCCATCAAATAATAATAAAATAACTCTGATATTATTAATTCCTATAAGTGCCCGTTTTTTTTGGCAAGAGTATATATATATATATATATATATATATATATATATATATAATCAGCTGTTAACGGTCATTTAACAGCCAACTTTCCGTATCATATACCTGGTGCCTGACGTGTTTAAAATACATTTATTTATTTATTGTAATATTGGAATTAGGAGACACTTTTCATTCATTTGAAGACTTCGACGATAAGTTACAAAGACACAATGAGGAAAAATATGTTTTCTTATCATTATTTCTTTCTACTTTGTGTTGTTCATGCTCAGTGTAGATATTTATGAAAATGTTAAAATATTTGGATATCTACATTTAAAAAACATACTACAATTTTATGAAAATATAAATAAAGTTAAGAAGTAAACAAAACCAGAAAAATGCGTTATGAAGATCAAAATGCTTCTAACCAATGATTGGTTGCTCTTGGGTACAGTGTAGTTAATGTCAATACCGGGCTCTGCACTCAAAGAGAATTTAAAAACGGTAAATTTGACGAAAACATTCCAATAGTGGTAAATCGCATGATCTTGGTGACGCCGATAAAAATTCCAATAGTGTTAAGTCGCATGATCTTGGTGACCAATAAATATTACCAAAACGAAAAAGTACACGATCCGAAAAACTAAAATATAAAAAACTAAAATAAAAGAATTTCAATAAGTTGGTTGTTTCGCAGTTTGTATGGCAGGTGGCATCCGTATATTGGAATCACATTGTTTTCTTGGTCTAAATTATCCAATTATTTTTTTAAAAAATGGATGAAGAACATTTTTCTGCCGCGTTCCACACTCGCAGTACCAGCGATCTCGAAGAAAATGCGACCGACATTTGCTACCAGAGCAAAATACAAACCGGATAATTAATTCGTGTGAAAGAAAAGACTTTTATTAGACAAATTCTTTTTACGGAGCATTCAAACGAGCTTCATCACAAAATATGATTTTTTGATGAAACGAGTAACAAACTAAAATCTGCTCTAAAACTCATGCAGCAAAGTTTCTAAGCAATTGGTAATTAGTTTCGGTTTTTGTGTCAACTAAATTTCCACGCCGTCAAATGCTATTGTTTATGAAGAATATTTTATACATTACCATGAAATCTGAATCGATTATGTCAGGAATGCGTACTTATTTTTCACGTGTGAGCTATGTACATTACAAACACTGCCAGTTGACGCAGATTTAATTATTAGATTACGAAGTAGGTCAATTATATTGGCCGAAAAGTCACAAAATTTACGATACCTAGATTTAATACCCATTCTTCTTGAATAAACTTTAACAATTTCCATATAATGTGTCTTACCATAATTCACTAAACTATACTAAACATGAATGAAATGTTTGGAGGAAATAGGAAATAAATGACGCTTTATAAAGTAATATTAATTTATTTATACGCCATAAAGACCAAACGTAAATTAAAAATCAAATGACAGAAGCACCAAAATTAGTTTTGCCTTGTGACTTTTCACTATGTAAGTAAATTTTGATATATAAAAAAATATGTACATTGCCTTTATTTGGCGAAAAGACTATTAAATGCCGAGAAAATAAATCTTACAATATAAAATAGATCTGGCATGTTTAAATTATCTCGGTAATATTTTATTGGTATCATCTTCTAAAGTATAAGTTATTATAATAACAAATTTATTTAACCCTTATAGTATTTAAAAATTATTATAAAATTTTATATCATTCAAGCCCGACTTTTCAATTATCACAAATATCTCCGAAGCTCGCTCTATTGAGAAATGAAACTGTTTACGAAAAATGGTTACTGTACCCGTAAACTAACAGGGGCTGATCAGGATTATCATAACTGTTAAATTTTGAGTTTGCACGTAAAAATCAATTCTAAAGAAAAGTTTTATGAGATATTTGAATCATTTTATCAAATTATTTTTTCACTTTAGATTCTAATAACATTTTCTTACAGGACCAGAACATGAGACGTAATATTAACAAAAGTACCTAGATATTATGCTGAGTTGCATTGAGACCTTTTCCTGCTATTATGACCGCTGTAACTTAAATAATAGGCTGTTGTGAACAATACGTAGTTGTAATATTACTTCAAAAAGGAAACCGTTTATTTCAAAAAATAAATATAATTTAGATGCCGTGCTCCGTTGATCTCTAAAAAGAAATAATTAACGTGATAAATTATTTAAAAGTTTAAGAATATAAATAAAAAATAGTAGATTAAAGATGAAACCGATATCATTATTAGAAACTATTA
The DNA here is from genome assembly GCA_039881145.1 of Druceiella hillmani. Lineage (NCBI taxonomy): Eukaryota > Metazoa > Arthropoda > Insecta > Lepidoptera > Hepialidae > Druceiella > Druceiella hillmani. Next base: position 1,803,408 of record JAYKKI010000120.1, on the reverse strand, counting down.
TTTTACTTATTTTGTTTATTTTTATAAAATATTTTTACGGCCTCGTACTGATATTTTGATTAAATTTTGTTTAGTATGTAAAATTTAATTGGCCACATCTTTTTCCGTAAGAAAAGTTTAATGAGACTAATCCATGAAACTTTTGATAAATTTCCCTTCTTATTCTCGTAAGGTAAAGTTATGCGCTCAATATCCTACGTCCATTATATTATTATTAATAAATAGTAGAATGCGTCCACTTTTCTGAATTTCATTATATATTAAGTATTGACTTATACCAATCGAATAACTCTAAATTACACCGCAAGTATACAAATAGTCATGTCAATGTTGTGACAATAAATATTGTGTTACGACTCTTTTTACCATTCAGTAATTATAATTTTCATTGAAGTTTTTCTCATTTTTTGCCTATTTCACCATATTTGACGATATTATATTACATTGTGTCTTGTCATGTTATATAATAATATTAAATATTGATCCAGTTTATTAGAGTATAAAAGTATTAAATTGTGATACACAATTTTCACCTACACAAAATATAAGGCAATTTAATCCCATCTACTAACAAAAATGTCACAAAATTAATACTGTTTACTTTATGAATATATTTAATTTCCAACTAAATGCCACATTTTATTTGGAATTGATATTTGTGACTAATTGCCGAAAATTCAACGCAATTAAAAGTAATTGAATCGAAGATTACCACCGTGACTGTTGAAAGGGCGCTGCTCTGTAGATAACTCGGTAATGTCCGAAGTTAGCTCACAACTTCATTAAAAATTCTAAAATTTCCCTTTCATATCTTTTCTTTAGTTTAAAGCAAATTGACTTAGAGGAAATTTTGATGAAAAAACAAAAGAATTATTTAACGAACTGACAAATAGTGCATTACGTAATGAGTTTGAAAAGATTCTTGCATGAATTTTAATTCAGGCTCTAATTTCTTTTGAAATTTTCAACATATTATTTTAAATGTTTTTCTATTTAAATAGATTTTTCAATTTTAGTTAGGACTCAAAAATACAGTAAGATTTTATAATTTCACATCATTCAATACAATTTTGTAATTGCAATTCTCCATGTAAATTAATATATAGATTTTATTAGATATTTACCTTGATCAATTTCAAATCAAAACAAAAGTATTTTATTAATATTTTTGTTTCTTATATAAATTCAATAAAACCTATGGACTTACATTTAGTATATTTTTTTAAATGTTGGACTCGGCATATTTATCCTGTATTTAAGCACGTCCGTAATTTTGAAGCGTAAGTAATATTTATATTCGGTTACTCTTTCTCTCACTCTTTCCCTCATCTTATCACTTTCTTTGCTGGAAATAAATAGTATAAACGTAAATACTATACTTTAAACAGCAAGTGATGGAAATGGTGTAACAAAATGCGTTTTTAATATTGGTCAAAGCAGACCCTTATTCTTTACCTATAAAGCTCTCTGGTGTATGCTTGCTGGAAAACATAGCAGCGTGGAATGTATGGCATTTACTGGTATTGCTGCCTTTTTCTATATATTGCCACTAACAAGAGTCAGTTAAGATTATCAAATTATGATCGTCATGTGCTAGAAATAACTTCGAGTGGGGTGGACTGGTGTTTTGGTTGGCTGTAAGAGATGACTTTCGTAGCAATAAGCCAGGATATGTATCAATCAGATATATTAAAGTATATAAATAAATAATTAGATATCTTCTTAAGTAATGTAATGGAGAGTTACTTACGAACAAACTATAATTGGTTAAATTACCACAAAGTATAATTTCAAACACGAATCTTATTGATGAAGCTTTGACAACAGTTACAAAGAAAATCAAAGGTAGATTTTACTAAAGAAACATATCAATAGAATTAACAATGATATTGTCGCTTAACTACCCTAAAAGTACAAAATCTAACATGGCTACCAATTAATAAAATGCAACTTGAAAGAATACTAATATTTAGAACGGCATTATTCAATTCGATCAATATTTTGCCTTGCTACCACATATAGTTTATGTAATTTCTCTGCTTTTTTTAATTTTACTTACAACATTGGTGACGCCGGTCTCATAGACCAGGGTTTCCAACCTAAGATTTGGCCAACCATTAACTAGTTATCCTACTTTTTGTCAGTTTAAGTTTATTTATAAGCTTATTTTTAACAATAAAATACAAAAATTTAGTCAATCACAGGTTGTTTATTATTTATTATACAATTGTACTTACGACACTAAAATACTATGTTTTGCCCATGTGTGATAAACATTTGAAATTAGTAACAATGTTGAACTTTATCGACTAAAATCCGCCTTTGTCAATCTTAGGACATTACAATCTCTTAGAAAATAAACAAAATAATATTCCTTCTAACAAAAAAATAAATGAAAATCTCCTCAAAAATCACTCTTCTTGAGAGGCCAAACAGCTTCATCAACATGGCATTACATGCTCAAGGCACAAATATTTCTCGAATTTTTTTTAACTTTTCGAACTTTTTGTTTTTCCTGATTGTTCCTATCATTGTAAGACCTTTCTTGAGCAATGCTTCAGCTAAGGGTATACTGGTGTACCAATTATCAGTCGTCACGTTACAACTAGTATTGCATATTGGCTCGCATAATCTTTGAACAACACCTAGGCCGGAATTATCTACATTATATGGACCTTCATTTCTATGTTTCCATGTTGAATTTTTTTCATTTTAGCATCACAGAGAGCGTGAATCTTTATACCATAAGGGTTTGGTTGATTAGGGATATATTGTCTAAATGAACATCTGCCACAAAAAGCTTCTAATTTTTCATCAACAGTCACAAATGCGGATAAAGTGTAACTATCCTTGCAATTCTGGACAAACTTCTCAAATATTTCTCTAATATGACTAAGCTTGTCAAGTACTTTTCTCTGGTGCCTTGTAGTACCGTCATCAAATCTCAAAACTCGGAGCAGAAATTTAAACTTCTGGGCAGACATAGATAATCGAATTATCTCTACCGAACCACCATCTGTTCGAAATAACTCAACAACATTGATATGATTGAATTTCTTCACTACGGATAACAATAATAATCCCATAAAATATTTTATTTCGTTTAGATTAGTCGATTTGGCATATGTTTCCATGTTATATTTATGTTTTATGGTGTCAATAAACTGGTTGGTGTACTTGAAAATTATATCAATTATACTATGGTCAAAGAAGTGTTGCCAAATAATGAGAGAGTCCTTTACATTTTGCATAGTCCGTTTTGGTCCCGGTAACTAAGTTATAATATTGTGACTTCTAATACGGACTGATTGACCATGGGGTTCCTTACTTCATTTTGTACATTTGTTCTTTCCCAAGTAAAGTGAAAAGTTGTTACCTAAAGATTCTTGATCACTCAGATCCTCTTCGCTGTCCGTATTTCGATCTGATGCTAGATTTTCTGTTTCAACGTCGCTTTCAGTTTTACTATCCGATGATTCTTGTGGGCTTTCCTCATCAGATCTTAAAAGGTCTTGCAAAAGAGCGTCAAGACGATGCTGTTCTCTTTCGTAAGACATTTTGAAACAAGGTATTCATATTTGATAACCAAACCTGTGAATTTTTTTAAAAAATATCAATAAAATTATACAAAAATCACATTAATCAAATACAATAAAATAACATAATAAAGATAACAGCAACTGTATTATTAACTTTTTGATCTGTGCTAAATTAATTGTAAATATGTTACTTACATGTTTAGTGACGCCGGTCTCACGAACCGGGCTGGCGCCAAAACTCGGGAATGTGCGTCCGCGCCGAAGTCGCGAGCGGTACTAACGATGTGGGACTGAAAATAAGGCAGCTACTTGAAATCGCAACCCGAATGGACGGCGGGCGAAAAAATTATTCGAATCTTTCGAATCACCCGGTCTCTCAGACATATACGTTAATAATGGCGGGTTAATAATGCTATTATGTTATTTGTATATGTTAAGAAATTCATGTAACTGAACGAGACTTATTGTGATAAGACTGTGTAATACAATAACGAAAACAAAAATTGTCACTAGTTAATAATCCGAAAAAAGTGAATATATATAGAATCACTTTCTACTCTATAAAACAATTACTTGGATATATCATGAAACGACATTAATTTCCAAAAAGATTTATATTAGTTATTACGGTGCACATTGTGCAGAGTTATCTTTTGATTTTATTGTCATAGGCTGTACATGGCATTCTCTAAAGTAAAGAAGCCAAGTTTATTAAAATACTTTTACCACAGGAAAATATGCATCATACACAAATACTACGTGAAAAGTGTCGTATATTAATAAATTTAGATTACTACAAATCAACCATAAAACTAACTTCCAAGCAAGTGTATCCGATTTCTTAAAATTTATTTTAAAAACAGTAAGGTATTCATATTCCTTGATTTTCTTTTCATTTTTATTTCTTAATAAAAGATCACAACATTTATAAATGAAGCTCGGTCAACCAGGCACGTTTATATTAAAAGATTTAGAAAGAAATATGTAAATAATGAATTTTTTTCACTATGCAGCTTAGACAAGAGGACACCAATTATACGCACGCGCATCTGCTCAATAAATAGTTTGTCTTAATGAAAGTCTACTACGTTATTACTTGGCAAACTTTGCCTTAAGAATAATTAATTATCTGGGCGAATTGAAGATAAATATCGAAGGCGTCCTCCGACTAATTTGTACGCGGTTAAGTTCTAGGTCCTAAATATTTAGATAGCAATAACAGCGAGAGGAGGAGAAATATCTACTGCCCAGAAACGGAATGCAACAACCAACGAAAAGGCAACAGCAACGGAAACGTTTAAACTATCGTCCCTGTAACGAAATAATTTATGCTGAGTTTTATTGTTCTCATTAAATTTCAAAATGTTATATGGCACAAATTTGTTAACGGATGAATAAAGATTTGGAATTCAACTCTTTGCTAATTTTCACTTAAACCATTATAGGCTCTAAAGCGGTGAAAGCAGGCCTTTAATGTTACATTTGGAGGGATCGATGATAACTACAAAGATATACTCTTAGCAATAAGACTGACTACCTAACGAACCAAATATTTAATAGGACCGTGTTTTCATTTTCTCTATGTTAAAGCTTGAAAATTATAAAGCCAACGTTGAAAAGTACATGATTTAGGTTGATTTTAACTAATTTCATCAACTGACATTGACTCATATCATTACGACTTGTGCAGAGCTTTAAGCAATCGTTTACAAGACAAAAAGTGCGACATTGTGAAGATCTTCAACAAGACCCTAGTAATTTTTTTGAATCTGAATCACCAGCTTTTTACGATGAAGATATATTGTCACAGCTGCCTTATGGTGGTAAGCCATAGATTAAGAGAAAGAAACGCTTATGGAGAAATATGGTTATTAAATTGACTGTCTATTTGTCTATCGAACACAGCTATTTCTTAAAGTACTTATCAGTTTCCTTAAATTGGAGATTGACGTAATTGTTTAAATTACTTATCCAAATCTAGTCCCCGTGTAAAAAGTTTAAAATATTTCTTTTCCTTTTTGCTTTCCTTATATTTTTTCTTGTACTCCTTATAATCTTTTCTAATCAAAGGATACATTGATACAAATCACATTAACCCAAATTCGATTAGCTTACTGGTAACCATTGGAAATATCCGGCAAACACCTCGTCCGTTATTAAACCTTCCTGTTATAATATGTAACCAAAGGGCTTATTATGTAAATAAGTAAAACAAATTCAAATTGGACGAATTTACTGTTTAGCCATTCAGAAGTTCCCATTATCCCCTCTTTACTACATCATTAGATACTTGCTACTGCGATATGTAACCAACGGGCTCTTTGGACTAGTCAACGGAATTAAATTTCGATAGGTTTACTGTTAGCCGTTAGCTCTATCATAAATCATATCAACTGAATGATACCATACTGTTATATTTTCATAAAAATTGCATAAGTTTATACAATTCATTTAGTTAGAAATGTATGAAAAAAGAGTTGCAAGATTATTTTATAAAGAATAACATACTAAATGTTACAATTCAAGAATATTAGCGTATAAATAGCCATGAAATTTCTGATTTAAACAATATTCGAGAAAATGATTCTGTAAAATTAAGCAAACTCGGTAATAATTAGTAACAGTGGCAGTTCGTAAAATATGTGTGCGGACGTAACTCCTAGCGCGCCTTTACTTTACTAAATTACATGCGCTTGTACAAAATCCATAGAAACATAAAATCTGTTGAAGCAAACACGATTGCTGGGCAACTAAGTCCATCTACGTTAATGATGACAACTTGATTAGATTATCGAATTAGTCGAGCTCCCAAGGATTGATGCCCTGTATCACCTAACCGTATAATTGTATTCACCACTGATTATTAGATTGTTCATTTAATATTATATACTCTATCATTTTCACCTATATTCATTTTAATTACTACCTCTCGACGTTTCTTTTTTCCTGATTTAGACACTCAATAACAAACAATATTCGATTTCAACGGTCTCAATTGACATTTTCAATACAGCTGTAACTTAAGTGAGTGACAACTGCTGAAACTTTAAAATTGGATGTGAATATTAAAAGAAAACGGCCGAATACTCGTAATAGATAGATCAGCAATTAGTACTCCAATGCCCAGGTTCATGAAAAAAGAAGAAGAAAAACCTGGAGTTACACTTACGTGACCAGCACCTATTTATTCACATAGTTAAACAATGGTTGTGTAAAAAAGTCAGTATATTAATATTTTTTAAAATATTAGTTAAGAAAATATAAACTGTAAATAAATTATATAATAATAAATGTTTTTAAGTAAGTTATCGACATTTTTAGCTAAGATCCGAGAGAGATAAGAAGTATATATAGTTCGAAATAATTTCAAAATTAAAAAATGAAGAAAAAATTATTAATTGTTATATTCGGTATTGCCTTTTTACTATATTTAACAGGTTGAATGAATATTAAAATACGATAAACATTCTAAAATAAGTAGATGTTTCAATACCGTTTGGAGCTGATTCCAATAGGTGGTGCCAGACGTAAATTAATTCACGCTATCCAAGTGTCCATCGCGATTGAATGGAAGGAAATCTTATCGACTTTCCAAATTGCGTATGTTAAGGAATTAGTAAATATCGAGTAACAAAACTATTTCTTGATGTTTTTCATATGTATTGAAGTAGAATACAGTTTGAAATAAAAGTAGCTTATTTTTGCTGTCTAAAACAACATTTATTATATTTCTCTTTGTTTGGGTTTTAATGTCACTGAAGATTATTAACAATATTACTTTATTATTTATTTTTATTTGTGATCATAACAAACAGTAATATATATGCGTAATAAAAAAGAGCAAAATCGAACAAAAATTTCTACGCAATCTGAGCAAGCGATATTAGTGTGGTTAGTAGAAAGTCAGAGAGTAACGGTTTCGAAGCAAGATGTTAAGAATCTTGGAGACCAATGATGAGCATGAACGTTGTTGGTTATTGGTCAAGCTCGTTTTGTGTGAGCACTTTCTGTTGTAAGTCGACAATGACATACAAATTAACAACTAATGAAATTATTTCTTTCAAAAGTCAATGGACATATTCAAAATAGTTTTGAAGAAAATCATGAATAAAACTAGCCTGCCATAGAAGTTTACTTATTAAGGATCCCGGTCTCAATTTGCAGCTTAAAACCAAATTCTGCAATCATATTGAGTACTAACCATGTTATCGCTATACACCCACAGTTTCGTGATTTGACCCTTAACGGAATTCAAAACTAACACTGAACTGCATCGTTAAAATTCGGATCTTGTCCATCCTGCTTTGTACGTCTGTAGGTGCTGAGATGTCAAGTTTTTGTACATATCTTGCGTAAATTCAGATTTTTAGCAACTAATTTTTTATTAACTCTATAAGATATATATGATAAATATAATGCGTTTTAGAGTTGATAATAAAGGATGACACTTTAAGTTTTAAGAAAGGATGGAACTATATTACTCAATGAAAATCACTTCATCAACTAGAATAAAACATAAAAAATTAAAAGAAACTACCAATCAACGGAAACAAAACATAAAAATTTATTATATGAAATTTTCACAGGTGTTTAGTTCCAAACCCCATTAGAAGTGGATCAAATATACACAACGGTACAATGACGTCATAAATATGTTTAGGAATTTGGAAAATTCCATTTGGAAAATGTATTTACATACATTTTCCAAATGTTTCGTTTTCGCACGCATATTTAAAAAAAATCTTTACAAAGTATTTATTAATCAAAGTGTATCCAATATTTTCTGTTGACCACATAAACAATCTCCTCTTCCTATTATTGTAGAGCCCAAATTTATTTTTTTTTAAACCTGAACAAATACACAGACAGAGTTTCAGATGAAATGAAGTCTAATTATAGTCTAAAAAATTGCAATGGCAGGCAAATATATTTCTTACATAATGTAGTTCATTTTGTAACTTACAAATGTGTTCTACTCTTGTCAGCTCATCTTTATATCATGTATAATCTTTGATGAAAATAACCCAAATGAGCAGCAGTCTACTTTCAGATAGTTGTGATGTTAATAATTTTGTCGCGAGGAGAGATGACTCAGAAGAATAACATCGCACTATCTCGCTTTGAAGAAAAGACTGTGGTGGTCAACGACTTCCAGAATGTTGAAAATTTCTCAAATACATTATTTGAGAAAAGTTTTATAGAATAACAATAATAAACCTAACTAATGAGCTATAAATTTCTACCCGTTGATATCGTGAAGAATCGCATACGTAGAATTTGCTACCTATCAAAATTGTATAGGTATATTATAATTCTACCACCTCAGTGAAATAAAAAGTTACGCTTCTTATTGTATATGCCTTTTATTTAATTCGATAATACATTTTATTAGGTATTTTGAAATATTTTTATATTCCTTTTGTTACTCCCTATGTATTTCCCTTTTTTACTAATAGTTTTTTCATCCGATATTTTCAGCATAAAACTTTGATAAAATAGTACTAATTTAAATAACTTTGTTTTTAATAATTATACAGTTATGACAGAGTTATTTTCAACATTTTTCAAATATTAACCATTGATAATATCATTGAAATTAACATAACCCTTACAAAAGAACAAGGGCATAAAACGAAACTGACCAACTCAACTACTTTCTGCTTAGTCTGCCTTATAATTTAAAATAATGTAAATCAGTGATCTGCTCCGTCTGTACAAGCGCGGATTATAGTTTTTTTCATAATTATATGTATTATTTTTCTTAGCCTTTCTTCTATTTTATAATAATATTTTACGAGTTTAGCCCCATGTTCCCATTGTTAAAATACTTTAAGTTTCATCTATTTGAGACGACAAACATAGAAAGGAATATACACACAAACATACACACACACACGCTCACGTATACCCATGCACACTCGCACACGCACGTGCAAACTCACGCGCACATACATGCGCCAAAGTGTAGCCTCCTGATAATTATGCAGTTATTATGTTTCCTAATAACCTTTAAAACCCAAATTTATTTAGCAGCTTTTTTGTGGATAAATAAGATATGCCTGACACAGTTGATATGGAATATTTCACAATAACTCCCTAACCCGTTAGTTAATCAAAAGAGACATACTAGTAAAAGCATATTTCGTAGATACGGGACATTATTGGGAATTTTTGAAGGTCCCTGCACAATTACTTGGTTTGTGGCGGGTCTATGTGGATCCTTGAATAGATTCTGAGAAAAGTGGACGGTAGTGAGAATATTATCACCGTTGCTACGCAGAAACACTCCTTCAATACTGAATTTACTATATATCACCATAAAGTCTCCAAGCACGTCACACAAAAACAGTCAAATGTGATTTGGAGAACGACAGAATTCGTATAGTATTTCAAAACAAGTCTCAAAATTATCCGTCTCTCCTACATCTTCTTCCTCTGAATGCTTGTTTTCGAATTAACCGCAGTTAAAGTCTGTTTATTTATAAAACTGAAAATACCAGTTTTAATAGATTTAAAGTTTCCCAGTATCAAGTCGTCTTAAGTTCTTTTAGTATATCGAGAATGTCTTTTAAAACACGAACAAACGACAGTGCATTTCGGAATTACTTGTTATTATTTCGCGAGAGAAATATGCAAAGATATAGATAGACACAATTTACGTCATATCTACTTAATAACCTTTTACGAACTTAATATGAGAAAAGAATTCTATATCGCATAAATATATATTTTATACTTGATATTATATAATTGGGTATACTTCGGTAATTATTTTAAATACAATTTAAAAATATTTTACTCTATTTGACAAAAACCCCAATAGTTGAAGTAACATAAAAAATGTATGCATACAATTCTATACAATGTGATTAAATGTAACATATAAAGCAAGAACAGATGAAAACAGCAAATAAGGTCAAACAAAAGATTGTACATTTATATCTTAATATGCAAGTCAGATCTAAAACTTTCGCGAGGGTTGCAAGGGTTAATATCAAAAAGGGTTTAATCGCACATATGAAATATTACTCGTCCAAATTAAAGGGTAAGACCCTTCGCTTATGTAAGCCTTACTCTGACCGGAGAGGCATATTGCGACCAATTGGCTCGAGTCAGAGTTCAGACATGCGTAAATTATGTGCACTCGACCCTTGACCAATAATCACTTTTACAGATCGTGGAAACGGATATACATAAGTAGTATATCTCACCACGCTTTTCATAAAAAAATGTGTACAAACTAATCACTACCTTCTTTGGAATTAGTCTTCTGCTATTAGGGCATTTTTATATATCTTTTTTCCCAAATATTTAAACATCATAAAATTATATTTAGTTTTGAAAAAATAATGATTAAGAAAAAAAACATCGATACTTATTTAATTTTGAGATTGTCATAAAGGTTTTATAAAATGTTGTAATAGTGATAATATTACATAATAATGGCATACTGCAAAATAAAACTGGTCTAATTAATTTGTTAATGAACCCCGATCATATTATGATAAATAACATAATAATAATCATCATAACACAGCATCCTTTTATTTTCAGACAGAAATCGTTATATTAAATATGAAAATTTAGTATTTTTAGTGGAAAAAATACAAATTTAATTGTAACCAAGGAGTTAAATAAAATTTCTTAATATGCTATTTATATGTTAAAAATTTTTATAAATAAATTTTTTTTTTTTATTTCATTTCGTTCGTTTTAACCAAGATAATTTTATCACACCTGTAATTAAGAGACATCAATGCCTCGGCTAAATGACGATAAAAGTTTGAGATTAAAAACTATTTCTCAGAAATTTTCCCATGGACGGAATATCCAAGCTGTAAAATATTACGAGAATAAAAAGAAAATACATTATCCGCTTGAATCACCAACGCAGAGGTCGTCGGCTCTCGTAATGTGAGTATACTTTTGTATACCCTGAGTATACCTCGAAGATGAATGCCAAGAAATTGAACTTTTAGAAATACTTTCTGAGTACAGGCTTTATCTGAAATACAAAAGCATGTACGAAAATAGAAAAAAAGGGTTGCGTCCTTTTCAACGGCACACAAACTTATCGTGTAGTCGTTATATAAGAAATACGTCAGATAGGAGAGCAAAGGAACTGAATGAGTCAATGTTAAGGCCTGTAAACTGATTATGTGAAGATAATTTTATGATCTATAAAAGTTTCCACCAGTTGACTTATTAAACACTCCAGTTAAGCTTGAGTAAAATTTCGACCAATGTAATCTTACAATATACCTTAGATTTTCATTCTTCAAAGATAATTCTTTTGGATCAGAGGAGGAACTAGTTCTTAATATAAAATTGCACGTGAAAACCCATATAATGAAACAGAAATTTTTTTACTCCGATTCTCAATGTATTAAATAAATAAATTTAACCCCCGACTTTGTTTGTGTGCATTACGTAATTTACATTATTGTTGAATTTAGTGTGATATGTACTCATATTCATTAATAGGTTGACATTTTACAGGTTTCTTAACTATTTAGCAAAACCGATTTATTATAATTTTCTTACATCCTTTGTTCATCCTTTAATTTTCTTACATTCATCCATAAATTATAGCACAATACTTCTTTCAGTTTAAGACCGCTTGCAATGAAGATTTACAGAATAATCTGATTAAATTATATGAATGCTTAATAAAAATTTAAAAACATTTTAAATTTTTAAATATATTTCCAGCGATATGTAAATATATCCATTATATCTACATTTCCAATTAAGAGATGAAATATTTTTTCATACGTATGGAGGCAAGTTTTGTTAAAAAGGTCTGTTAAAATTCAATTGAAAATGTTTTGTTTTACTTTGCTACGTTGCCTTCTTCACAGCGTATAAATTTTCCAAGCATTTTGTAGTGTGCTCTTTCTCTCTAACTGTTTAATAACGTATGTCAAAAAGAGAAAAAAAAATTAAGAAAATAGTAAAATTAGGTGGAAATAAAATTATAATTTATCTGTTCTTTAGTTTTCCCGCAAAATTTAACCTTAAATTCTCAATTCCCTTTTTACATGTTGAAGGCTAGATTGACGACGTGAACTTTTGTATTGTACGCAGTAGTCATGAAAAATGTAAATAGAACTCGTGCCGCGAGGATTCGGTACACACTTAAGTATAGATAAATATTTTAGTTTATGTATATAGAATTTTTAAAATAGATATTTTAAATACGTGTAAAAAAGTGTAAAATAAAGTAACAACATTTTCGAGTATTTGTTACATATACCGCTATGAAATTTTGCTATATACATATTTTTGAATCTCGACTACTAAAATATATGAAGTTAATATATTTTATCACTATGCAAAATTTCAGGTTTCTAAAGAAAGTATACTTCATTGAAATTTTCTTACAAATAACACTGCTCAAGGTGGTGCAGTAGATTAAAGAACATGTAAATGTTAAGTAAATTTTGCACAAATACATCTAATTAGCATATCTCGATGTTTTAATTTTGAACTCACTATATCTTCAACGACCATTTTTCCCAGACTCCAAATCCAAAGTCACTTTGAAAATTTATCGTAACTGTAAATATGGTGTATAATGAAATTTGTTGATGCTCTGGAAACTTTATTTCTTATTCTAAACCTTAAATCAAATCTAGATTAAATTTGTAGGTAAACATTTTCAAAACGACAGCGATTAAAAATGTAAAAAAATCGCTAAACTTTAATCTGACAACGAAAGCACAACAATTTATTTCATTCACTGAAAATATGTTTTGAATTGCTAAAAGCTGCAATTAAAATTTTTTCTCCTATCATTGAAATATTGTTACTTACGGTATTTTCATCAACAAGGTCACTGAATTTTGATACATTTTTCTTTGAGACATGATATATTTTGTTCTGTATTTTAGTGTATTCATTACGGAGAATTTCTCAAATTTATTAAATAAGATTTACTTTTTCTCGTATAACGTAGGTATCGTATGTAACGTAGATAGGTATGTCTTTACCGAGCAATATAGATATGTAAATAATATCACAAAACTAAGTTAAACGCTAATCATTTTCTACTATAAGGTAGCGCTGGAAGATACGGTATTATTTCACAAAAATACTACATATTTTAACTAAATGGGTTGAACGTTGTTTGTTGAAATTATTTCTTTCTTAACCATATAAATAATAAAGGTGTTAAAAACTCTTCAAAAGTTTTCAAAATAATAAAAGTTAAGTTAGTTCAAAAGCCTTTTAGATAAGTGAGTGACTAAAGTTATAACAAAAGCGATAATCCAGTAAAGCTCAAACTTGCCCCACAGATCTTAAAAATATATCACCGTAAACGCACGAATTCAAACCGAGCTTCCAGAACCCGTAGTAAATTGAATTAAATCTCGAAGGTCCGATAATTTATAAATTCAGATCACTTTCAATACGAAGGTTGTAATTTTCAATATGTCACTATGATTAATCAATTAGATTTTTTTTAATTCTTTCTTTGTCGTGGTCTAACGTTACTTTTATAAAACTGACAAATGGCTTACCTTATATTTGTTATATGTATTAAAATTCTCGACCAAGAAAATATAAGTGAAACATTTAGCAGATAAAAAAAATTGAAAAGTACTTCTAGCAAAACTATAAATAGCCTTCTGTCTTAGTTAGATGTAATTAAAAGTAGCTAAGTGTAAATTCTGTAGCATTTTCAATATCATACCATCAAAATATCTAGTAACCCATTTGTGAATTGTGTCCTGTGAAATTTAACACCACTGCTCTGAAATGAATGTGATAATTAATCATTCAACAATTTTCTATTTTTTATCTATCCTCACTACGATCACTTTTGTTTTGTAATGCATTTTTGTGACACTGGCTAAACTTAATTTAAAGAAATCCTCGGAAAATATAAAAGCGAAAAGAAGTGAAGAGAGGGAAAGTGAAATGTTTATGAATTAAATAAAATAAATTCACCATTAAACGAATTATTTCCTTAACAGTTTACAATCAATATCGTTATCTTTTGGACGAAACCATCAGTATATTAAAAAGAAAATAAAGTTAAATTTCATTATGACAAGGTCTGGAACACTGAGAGCTAGTTCTAAAGCAATTTACTGGGACATGGCGTTGTCCTAACGCCATCTTTTGATCAACTTATATCAAATCTGAGATAGAAAGTGTTCAAAAAATTATATATTTAAAAAATATGCACAGTTATTTCATCTGTAATTACAAACATTTTAAATGACAACGACGATTTTGTGTACTTTTTTAAATATTCAGAAATGGAATATGTTAAATGAATAGAGTTGGTTTATAACTATACATAATTAATGAAATTATGGCTTGTCTTTTTTTAAGATAATCATTTAAGTTACTGAATCCGATGAAACGGTTGTAAAAATCATATTTTTGAAATGGATACGTAAAAACATGATCAATATAATTTTTAGTTGCTTTTAGTAGAGCAAAAAAAGTGTGGTAGAAGTTTTACTTCTGCCGTGTGATCTCTGTATTAGCCATTCAGTAATATTCCGCAGAACCTGCCATTTTTATACCGTATAAATTTCGTATAAATATTATTGGCCGAATTAAATTGAAACTACCATAAATATGAGAACGACATTTTTTGCACCGAAATACTTTTGCTTTGCCATTTCTCTGGCTAAATGGATCCATTGCGCGAACCAAAAAAGCAAACCCGAGTTACGTTCCGTTATCTATGACGGCACCACTCTCAATTGATCCAGGATTATTCCCACCCACGATAATTTACTTTATTGTTTCATTATATCACCCGTAGTGCTCAAACTTCATCTATACTTGCTTCATTGAAATGAAACTCGAGACTTTTGAATTTAAAACCATTGTAAAAGTACGTACAGTTCGATACAGATAGCATACGAATTAATTTAGTTTCATTATCCAACGACGTTTTTTAAATATACAAATTTTTTTAAGGATTCCATACTTAGATACGAATTGGAAAAACTTTTGTACTGGGCTTACACGACTAAAAGTTGTCTGTCTGTCATTTTTCTACTAGTATTTTCTATGGCAAAGAAATATTTATTCATAAAATTTTCTTATAATATTTTACCACCTTTAATGTGTTATGGTGTGCGTATTTCATAAATTATGCTAGTTTTTGCGTAGCAGCTCTAATTTGTAATATTTTTCAAACTACTTGCATTTAGGGTGACGGTGCATATTTATTACATTTGTCATTTTTTTACAATTAAAACCATGGCTACAAAGAGCAGATGTAGTTTGATCGATCCAGATTATTTTTGTGCTATCTGTGGCGAATAAACCTTTACAAAGTATCGTAAATTGATTACGGAATTCGTTACATCTGCGCACTTTAACTATTTTGAAGTGAACATTTGCAATCCACAGAAGCCACGGGTGCCAAATATTGTATACCAAAACTGTGTTGTTTCTTTGCAACAATGTCCAATGGAAAAATATTTGCTCTTAAATTCAAGACACCCACGATTTGGCGGGAAACTCGTAATCATGACTGTTGTTATTTTTGTGTGGTGAACATATAAAATATAATATAATCCGGTATAAGTCCGGCAAACCGGGACAAGTGATATCCATATCCAACGTTGCTTTCTGCTCAACGGTCTCTTACACACTTGGATTAGTTACCAGTGCCAGTACCATCGATATCATCAACTTGTTTTGAACGTGACGAATGGAAACTGAAGAAGGAAAACATGAATCTAACTCTGTTTTCACATCCGGTCAAGTAAGAGATAAACACATATATTAAACGACTTAGTAAGGAATTTAACTCTATCTAGCGAGTCTTCTGAAATTTTGGCATTTCGTCTGAAAGAAAAAAATCTACTTACATCAGATGCAAAAATTACATTTCTTCGTACTAGTCAAAAATATATGCTACCATATTTTTCCTCTGAAGAAAATTTACTTTATTCTAATAATGTTCAAAGGCTTATGCAAAAAATGGGTCTACAAAAATATGAACCGAGTGACTGGCGTCTTTTTATTGACATCAATAAAAGAAGTTTGAAGTGTGTATTGTTACACACGAGGAATAAGTATGGCTCTATATTTATAGGACATTCAAGTTCCATGAAGGATGA
This sequence comes from Druceiella hillmani, assembly GCA_039881145.1. Taxonomy (NCBI): domain Eukaryota; kingdom Metazoa; phylum Arthropoda; class Insecta; order Lepidoptera; family Hepialidae; genus Druceiella; species Druceiella hillmani. Next base: position 1,786,772 of record JAYKKI010000120.1, on the reverse strand, counting down.
ACATGGAAATATTTCGTTAATGTTAGAAAAACTGAAGTATAAAGATTGAGATTTTGAAAATTGCGAATTTCCTTTTAGGACAACAAGCAGGTTATTCTAAATATCCGTGTTTCATATGTTTGTAGGTCAGTCGTGATAAAAACAACTATTGGGCTCAAAAAGTGTGGCCATCGAGAGAGTCAGTAGTTGTCAGTCAACAAAATGTAATAAATCCATCTTTGGTGAATCGAGATCGAATTATATTGCCATCACTTCATATAAAACTCGGTATAATGAAAAAAGTTGTCAATGCCATTAATAAAGATGACGGATGCCTTGCTTATCCGTAGAAAAATTATGCTAGACTGAGCAAATAACAGTTGAAAGCAAGTATTTTCGACCGATCACAAATTAGGCAGCTCATAAAAGACCCAAACTTTATCAAATCTATGAACGAACTTGAAAGTTTCGGTAGTCCAAAATTTTCTTGGGAATCATAAATCAGAAAACTATTTACAGTTAGTACACAACATGTTGTATAATTTGGAACAACATGTTGTGTAACATGAACATTAAACGTCATTATTTACATTGTCGATTTCCTAAAAATCTTCGAGATTATAGTGAAAAGCAAGGTAAAAGGTTTCACCAGGATATTCGTACAATAGAAGAACTGTACCAAGGAAGGTGGAACATACATATGATGGCTGATTACTGCTGGATCTTCAAAGGGAGCTAAAACAGGCATGTCATTCAATAAAACCGCATAAAAGACAATTTTTCCTCGTTCGTTGTAACTGTTTCAAATGAGGTGTGTAAAGAAATTACACTTTTGTAAGAGATAAACTCTTACAAAAGTGTGATTCTGCATGTGAAATTAAAACTAGAGCCGCCAAAAAAAATTAGTATTATTTTTATAACCGACACCCATAATTTAACTGAAAACTAATAACACTCGGGAAAATTTTTCAATGTTGACCGGTTATACCTCGGTACAACGTACAGTTATAGTCTAAATATGATGTTTTGATAGGAATTAGTGGTACAAATCTTCAGATATATATACACAAATATAAGAGTAGATACATTTTTTAACGTAATACACTTTTTTATTAAATTTTAATATCTAAGGAAAAAGTTCGCAGCTTCGTTCATGCGTATTTTATTTATTTCTTCAGCGGAATTCATCTCCCCACTTCAAAAGCACCCTTAAGTGAGATAGACCTTTATTACACCTTGCCTCAGAAGGATTTTGGCTGGTCTTTAAGCCGAATCGCTGCAACAATCTCGGTAAATTCTATTAATTATTTTTAATCCCACACGTTTGTTCTTTCTGTCTGAATTCTGAGGATTCAATAACAAATTCATGTTAAGAAATTCATCATTATAGTACCTTATATTTTAGTCTGTACCTTAAAAATTAGCTGAATATACTATTATGAAACATTTGGAAGAGACAAAAAGTGGCATTAATTTAGAATATGGAGTTCCAGAATTATTGTAGTGAAAATTCTATTCGAATTCTACTTTAAAATTTTCCAACTCCAACAAGCACAAAGATGAGATACTACAATTCTAAAAAGAGTTGTTTTGAGTTCAAAGAAGCTTATTCAGCAACAGAACAGCTTATTCCGGCATTAAACTAATAAAATCTAACAGCATTATACTAATCAAATTTAATATATACATTCACTGCAATGTATGACGTATCTTTTACATATTTGTAACTTGTAATAAGATTTTACTTGCAGTAAAAGTACATTTATACCGATTACAATTTGCAGAAAAAGGTTTGAAACGTTTAAAAATTGTTTTCTATCAATTTGATTAGTAAAAAGCAGTTATTTTTGAGAGATCAAAACAAATTGTAACAAAAATAATACAATGTAAGTAAAAAAATGAAATTTTCTTGAATCAATCCTTCCTCATACGTGACACTTGCAGAAACGGTTCGATATTCGCCGAAACCTCAAGACTTAGATTATGCATAAGATTAAAGTGTGTGCTAACTCGTGTTAGGTTTTCAAATACTAGCAAAAACTAAAATCTCGCTAAGCAAAATTAAATATTTGCTAAAATTTTATTTTTAACGACGAGAGTGTGTTTTTAATTCCGCGGAATTGGTAATAAGGTCATTAGTGAGATTACTTCAATGAGTCATTACAAGTTCAATGACTGATTATTAGTATAAATAGCAAGTTTTATTTTAATCGGGCCATTACTCTTTGAACTATCGTCGATCAAACAACACAATCAGGAAGAAAGTGAGAAATGTGGAGAAAATCGCACACAGCGCTATTTTATTGTTCCTAACCAAATAAGTAACACAGTTCAAACCACGTTGGCAGATATGTCGTTTGTTTATGAGAACTCTTATTTGGGTAAAACCATGATTTGTAAGTGACGCAGTATCATTAAATAAGGCAGAAGAGACCCACCACCCACTGAACGGACGGCTGACTACTCTGGAAATCATTAAATAAAATCAAAAACTCAATAATTAAGATTAGAAGATGCTAGACTAAAGAAAAAATAGCTCGCAAAAATGGTTGCAAGGTCGGATAAAACCACTTTCAAAATTATTTACGATCATCTTGGAATGAGTAAAGTCAGCGCAAGATAGGTGCCGAGAATACTTAATCTGCCTCAAAAACGTCACTATGAGAAATGTTCTCCCCATTATTTGGATCTCTGTAGTGAAGACAAGGATAAATTATTGTGTCAAATTGTTACTGAGGACAAAACATGGGTTCATTTTTATGAATCTGAATCCAAACAGAACTCTATAAAGGCGCACAAAAAAGGCACAACAACACCCAAAGAATTTAAGGTGTCACAGTCGGCTCGAAAACATCATAGCGACTATCTTATGGGACTCAGAAGGTGTCCCGTTGATGAATTATGAAGAAAATGGTACCTTGGTAACCGAAAAATACTATGCTTTAATCCTAGATTCGATTAAAGAACCTATCATAGAAAAAAGAAGCAAAAAGTTATAAAATTAACCAGAAATGTCCTCTTTTTGCACGACAACGCATACGCATAACGCATTTATAAGAGTCGCGTTGCGATGGCTGCCCTGGATAAGGTGGACTTCAACATTTTTTATCACTCACCATACAGTTCTGACTGGTTCCTAGCGATTAGAACATTTTCAAGGGATGAAAAAATAAAGGACGCAGTTGGAGCTTACTTTCTGGACAAAGATAAAACATTTTTATGAAAGTATACAGCCGATTTGTCAATGAGATTTATAAAGCTTATTGACAAATCGGCTGAATGTATTAGGGTGGAAGATGAATATCTTTAAAAAAAAAATATTTGTATTTTTATCTCTCTACTTTTTTTGCCATTTTGTCAAATTTGCCTTGCCTCTCTTATTGTGTTGTATGGCCATTAAACTGTAAAGATTATAGAATAAATAAAAACGTACAGCTCATATTACTTGAGAAAAATCGATTCGATTTCGGTACTGTCAGAAACCCATAAATTTTAGTAATCCGAATGGAACGATCAAAGAATGCGGACATAAAAACAGGCCGAAAAACGCAAGTTGCCCTTCATAAACTATAATTTCGTAGTCACAGTCTCATTGCAATTTATCGTGAATTAGTTTTATAGCATCGTGTAAAAATACACTCGGAAATGCTTTACTCATTTGGGAACTATTTTAACGGGTTCTCTTGGTCCAACAGTTTGAGTAACATTTGTTTCTCTAGATATTACCCCTGGAATATGGTAGTTTTAATACCATTTGAGAAGGTTATCTTTTTCGAGATAAAATGTGTAGGTTTTCGAGATAAAATGATTAGGTCTTCCATGACTTTATGTGTTATATGTGTCGATTTTATCCTTGCCATTCCACTAACTGTCCAATTCCTCACTTTATTCTGGTTCGCTGTTTTGGGTTGTTTCAATTATTTCGTGATCTTCTTCAACTTAAGAATCACTATCAATAGCCTCTTCTTTTTGGAACACATGTGCATTGGGTTTATCATCCAGTTAACATGGCATTGTGAAAATAACCTGTAAAAAATAAAGTACAAAGTAATTGGTATCATTATAGATATTAAAACTGCAGCGTGGTGTGAGATAATAATATATCCTTTGCAACCTACAATGTCACGAATACTATTATAAAATAATATAAAATACATGTATAATTCACATACTTACTCGAAATTGTATCGGCGTAAACAGTCGCATGTGGTATTGCACTCCCCAAACGCAATACACCGTTGTATGTAGTTGCGCCTGTGGAGCACACAAGCGCAACTACGTACAACAGTGTATCGCTAGCAACTGAATTTCAAAGAACACTCACGTTTATCAAGCTACCTGTAATATTAAAGCGGTAAATTCAAATTCCAAAAAGATCTGAGCCTTTAAATTCGTTATATGGTGTAATACACACCCACACGCCCAACTGACTAAAGAGTTTTAAGATTTTTTTCAGTTTATATCTTTACTGACCATTTAGGTTACTTCATTACGATTGAATAGTAAAGATTGTTCCCAGATCCATCATAAATAAATAGATGAAACTTAAAGTTAAAATAAATAAACCTATATGTAAGTTTATGTTATCAAAATAGATATGCCAAAACTAATTTTCGGTAAAAAGCAACTGATGGTAACTAATACCATTTACCTACACATCTATATATACCTCAAATAAATAAATATATAATAAAGTAAACTGACTTCTTTCAAACATTGCCTAAGTATATTGGTCTATTAGTTCTAAAAGCTTACTGAACTATCTATTAATTTCCATATCAGAAGAAAATAAACGATTAGATAATATTCCTAATGAAAACAAATTATCCAGGTCCATATTTCCTGTTCATACCCTTGGCACTCGCAGGCGATTTATTTATCAATATAAATAGGAATAAATAGGAATCGTTACAAGAATGAAGACTAAACATGTCATATAGATACTCAGTGTGTAACACTTGGAAAAAACCGAAATAGACTCACTTTTAGAGTAACATCTTAAAATTGTTTAAATTCACTTACTTAAGATAAAAATAATAAACATTACCTTCTCATCGCAATCACTTCCAGCCATGCAACCTCGATACAAAAACCTTTATTCAAGGATTCTTCACTAAGTAGGGATTATTAAACATTTCATGAAGTAGTAAAAGAATATAAAGAATACATGGCTCACGAATCGCCACCCAAATAAATATCAGAATAACTCATAAACATATATTCGTAGTTACTCAGCTTAAGAGATCGTGAATTGTTATTTCGACTTATTATTATATAAGTAATAAAAACTAGAAATGTTTACCGTCGTTACTTATTTTTTATAATTAAACTTTGTTTTCAAGTTGTGTGGTGAGATTTTTTACACATCAAACAAGTATAAGTATATACATTGTCCATATTTCCATGAAATATATCATTTTATTTAAGAAAGCTGAAATGATTCCTTAAATTATATTTTGGGTTTTCAATTACACCCTTTTTAATTATTCAAAACTGTATGTCTCAATCAAGTGAAATTTATTTTAGAAAAATTATTTTTTTACGCATTCTTTTAGGGTTCCAAATGTCAAAAGAAAAAAGGAACTCTTTTGTAATCATGTACGTGTCCATCTTAACGTATGTCACGAAACATCTTTGGATAGAGTAGAAAGGCATATCAACTCGCACATTTCTTAATAGCTGAAATTTTAAAGGACAGCAACTTAGATAGTCGATTTTTTTTAGTTCCATACATAGTGTGGAATATAGTTTGGGAGGATTATTTCTTTTTCGTAATTTTAAGTAGGGTTCAGAAATATACTGAAGAATATGCAAAAAAATATATACTGTACATTTTTCCAAGAGCACCGAGCCTATAATTATGAAAATAATAGTTTTGGAACGTATGTAAAGATCCTACGAAGTTTCTGGATGCCATAATTTTTCATATGTAATGATTTATGATAAATAAAGTAGTTTTACTTCAAACCAATTACGGATCTCTAGATGCGCGAGCTGGACTCGCACTTAGACGGATATTTATATTGTTTTGATAATTTCAAACCAGACATATTAGAGTACTTGAACGGAAATAGGGTTATGTGTATAAATATATAAATTTGGCGCGTACATTTTCTTGGCGCTAAGATGGAATTTTTCCAGAGTTTTTCGAAATTCAACCCGCAAAAGTATACAAATATAAGAATTTTGAAATAATTGACATTATTATAATAATTTTCATACTAATTACAAAAATTCTTTAAAAAGCCAATGAAAAAATGGTGTATGTCGAAAACGACTAAGCTAAATATTTTGTTAGCTCACTGAAAAATAAAAACCGATGCAGGTGGAATGATGTATAATACTACGAATATAGGTTACGACAATTGTCCTAATTATTATAATACATTCAAGATATGTAGTTACAATGTTGAGAAATAATATTAGGTATTAACTCTTTATCGTTTGAAAATAAAATTGTTTCTAAATTTTGAAAGAATAAATATGAAAACTGCACTATTTATTAACTGATCAATTTATGTCATGAAAAATGTTAGATATATAATCGTACTTTAGGGACTAATAATTTGGTGCTGATCGTTTTGCAATGGCCCAAAAGTCATTAATGGACTGATTATAAACATTTACTTAAAGTGATTTTACGACACGCCTTTATCCTGAAATCTGATCTTGATTGGCTTCGGAGTATATCGATAAAAAAGCGAAATATACAAAGAATATTTTGTTAATCATAAGCCGGAAAACTTACGGAGTATAATTTTTCAGAAAGGCCATGGTCAAGAAGTAATTGCTGTCTTGTTTCCAACAAACGAGGTAGTAATAAGTTCTTGATATAATATCAAGACAAAAATTAAGAAATTATGCATTTTTGAACTCAGAACGAATGCTGATATTATTATCTCACTATGTTATTTTCAAAAACTATCGAATTAAAAACGGAACATTAGATGAAGAAGAATTGTGCTTGAAAACATCTCGCTACTGCATTACACAGGCCATAAACAGAACATTGCTGCAAGAATCTAGCATAAACATTTTATTCTCCACGCTGTCCAAAATAATATACTAATAATAGTTTTATTCATATTAAGGAAAAGATCAAAGGAAAGTCCCTCAAATCTAAAAAAAACATTTTCTTGTATTTCAAAACTTTTATTATGATATGAATAGATATTATTTATGAAATGAAGCATAATTGTTTTATGGCCCCATGGCAAAGTTTACATTGCTAGAATGAAGTTTGTCAGCGGCACGTTGTTCTGTGGTGTTCCTGTTTACCACAATCTATTATTACTATTTTTATTTTGATGTATAAATAGACAGTCAGATGAGAGCAAAATGTTTACGCGGTAATATAAATAGCGAGTGGAACTCATACTGTTATTTGTACAAGTCGCACAAGTTTATATCGTACACGTATTTGTATCTATTAATTAGGAAGCGGATATAGTATTTACTTTACCATATTTACTGTTTTCGAGAAAAGCAGAGGTTCACTATTTGTTCGTAAGTACGTTTATTCAAAATTACTGTAGCTACTTTCCACGATTTAAATTCATTATATATTTGGGAAAGCATATGTAGAAAAAGCTGGAAAAGGCGATACATTTTTAAGTGATACATTTTAATAACTATAATATGCATTTTTTACATCTAAATCAAATCAATTTAAATGAAAAATAACAATCTCCAATTATATAATAATAATAACGAATTAACAATATCCAAATTTTTAATAGAATGTAGTTTGGTGCCATAGTTCAAACATTCTGTGAGAATCGCTCTCATGGACACAAATTAATTCAATAGTGAATAACAGGTAGAATTCATATAAATTCACATAATAAAGTCCATAAGAACATCACTATTTTATGACTTAAGACTATTATTTCATTTATCTCTAATTAAAAATTGCGTTTGTTATGTCGACGCTATTATATTATTTAAATAAAACAAAACAAACATTTTAACAATTACCATATAAATATTTTCTGTAATACTTTTCAGGTAATACTAATTGCTTCAAATGTTTTTTTTAATTATTTCAATGCCATTTTGATTTTAGCAATAGGACAAGAATATTACGTCTTTCCTAAAACGGTGAACGGTTTCTTTATTCTCAAAGGCGCGAATACTAAATTAACCACAAGCGCTCTGTAGTTTCTATGAATTTACCAAAACCTGCCATAAGTGTTTTCAAGAGTTACGATACAAATTCAACATTGTGAGTGAATCTGAAAGCCATATCGCACTGCGTTCTATTTTTTCACTCACTGGAGTTCATTGATTTTACGATTAACCATATTAAGTATATAGTATAATTATTTGTACGTTTGGTACTAATTTCAACTGAGTCTATGAGTAAATTTAGAACATTTTCATAGGTAGGGGTAAATTCTGTCTTCTGAGTAACTATTTCCGGACCCTCATTCACTGTTCATATTAATAGAGAAGTGTTATCTGACAATAAAGTAATTAGTTGATGATGTAAACCATATTGCGCCAAATCGTATATGAATGACGTGTCCATATGTTTTTATAAGTCATATCCATTAATGCCGCTAAGCAACTACTGATCCGCTCGTATGCCAGTTCGCATTTGTAAAACTACTTTTATCAATAAGAAAAACTAATATGGATGACCGGGACCGTTATGCAAAATTGGGTCGTGAAACGTTTTGGGAAAGGAAATCCAATGAGTATCAATTTAAAACAAATAAAGAGTTACATATCCATAAGAATTTTGATGTTATCTGTGATTTTTGAATATTATAGCAGTGGCGTACGTGTCTTTTGGATAGGGCAAAGTTCTAAGCTTACTTATATATATATATATATATATATATATATATATATATATATATATATATATATATATACACATATATATATATATATATATACATATATATGTATATATATTTATTTAATGTAAAGTAAAAGTTTCTTTTTCATTGTTGCCACTCTTCTTATGAACGTTGTTACCAATCGAATACCTGCTGATTTCTTGCTTAAATTTTTTACTAATTCATAACTTTAGAAGATTGAAGACTAAAGACATAAGCACATATATTGGAGGAAACGGTGTTTGTTAATTATCATACTTATTCTCGAAACATCCTGCTATTATGCAGAATTCAGAAACAGACTGTCAAATTAGTTAAATGAGATCAAATGCAATTCAACACTAATGGAAATATCACTGTTGGTTATTAAATGGTAAAATATATATTAAACATTTTAAAAGATAAAATTTAAAAAAATTATGTTGCGATTATTTTGTAACAGAAAACGAAAAAATATTTCTCTACATGTAAACTACGTTTTTTACCAGAAACCGTATATTCTGAATACAACCGTAAACTATCGACTGCTAGCTTACCTCCACGCTAAAAATTGGCTACTTGAAATCATGTAATCAATTTTAGTTTCTCATAGAAATCTTTTGCGACGCGAACTTCTTATAATTTCATACAAGTTCTTTAAGTACAATGAAGTTTATACATTACTTTTATTGTTGTTTGATTGCTTATATGCTCACTTATAAATAAGAATATGAAATAGAGAAAATATATTATACTCGTAACTAACAAAAGAATTCTGAACTTAATACTTGGACATAATATACACCATAAGTTTTAAAAAATGAAGTTTTTAACGTAACAGAAAAAATGGGTGAAAATTTAAGGCTTTGTGGATGTACTTCTTTGTGTACAAATAAAACGAACATATTTGTTCTGTTATTAAAAGACTGCTCAAACATGTGTATAATAATGAACAAATAAGGGTCTACAGTAATTTTAAAACTGAAAATAAAAATAGTTTTTAAAAACAATTATTACCAAAATACTTACTTATTTATATAAATATATATATAAATATAAATATATATATATATATATATATATATATATATATATATATATCTTTCTTTAAACCTCACTTAAACTGTTAAATGCAAAACTGAAAGTAATAAACACAATGAAAGGAAATATTTAAATTATGTGAAAATATAAAAACAATAAAAGGTGCCTCAATTATAAGTGCAGATTTAATCTATTATTATTAAAATAATTATCATTATTGCCACTGTAGTATTGTGACAAACACGCAATCTCAGTATTTGTTTTTAGCTGTTTATCATCATCCTTAATTTTTTTTCATTATATAAAGTAATAAATAATATTACATATTACTAACCAAAGTATTCTAAATTCCTTTGTTTTCTGTCGCTCTCAAAATTTCACACTTAAATAATCTAAAGGAATTCCCATTATTGAGATAATCTATCTTTCCGTCCGTGAGAAGCTATGAAACAAATTAAATCTTTAACTTTACGATATTTTTGTCATTAACCCCATGCCGGACACTCTGTTTAAAATTACCTACTATTATGTTCAAAACTATTTATTCAGACGTGTGGAATATAGATGAAAACAGCTATTACTTTAAAAAAAAACTACTTTTTTAAAGGTTACCGCAATTATCGTTTTTTTAACATATTTTTTAATAGATTTATGTTTATATTCCTATAACTTGAGCACCTAAAATTCCTGATGAATATTGAAATTTTCCTGTATTGAAATGATAAATACGAAGAATCAGTTCAACTGTTATATTGTGTAAGATATGATTAGTATAAAACATGTGTTTTAATTATCATGATTCGCCGTAGTGTAATTTTAAACTATAATTGAAATAAGTAAATTTAAACATATATATTTATTATATCAAAAGACATAGTTTTGAATTTTTCTTTATTCGTCACTCGTATTGAAGTGTATCTATGTACATTTTAAATAACGTAAATTATTAACAATATACATTAGAATAAGTACAAACTTTGACGTCTTACAAGGCGATGTTAACTTGATTTTACATAATCATGTATGTATGTATGTTGATTTTACATAATCAAAATAGTGAATAAGGTTCTATTTTTGCCGTCTTTCCGATTGGAAAATTATTTCATCCAAGTTCCCGGGTCGGGGCCGCCATTTATTTGCAGACCACTTAATATTACTTTTCGTATTTATTTACGAACATCATCTGTATTTTAGGAACAAACAAAGAGACATTCTACAAATAAATCATATCAGTAATGTTTTTCTGGTGTAAACCTCTAAAACATTATAACAACAAATTTATGTCTACCCCAAATTGGTATTTAAACAGTAACTCAATGCCAACATAAAATTTTATATCCTTCAAATCCGACTTTTTAAGTATCACAAATGTATTCAAAGGTTAACCTTTTGTCTAATATAACCATAATATAGCCATTAAAAATATCTATTGTACTCTTAGGCCAACAACGATTAAATAATGTAACTATAGCTGGTTGGATTTCATATAATATTTGTATATAAGAGATGCTTTTAAAGAAGTATATTATGATCTATGTAAATCAATTAGACGAAATTGATTTTCGTTATAAATTCGAGAAACCTTTTCTTACAAGACCAGAACATGAGACGTAATGTCGAGACTAAGTATTTCAATACGATGGCACATTAACAGTACACAAGACAGTATTAGTATTCTACCTTCGTAGCCGTAAGTCGTATAGCCTTTAAATCCTTTCGTGTGTTTCATGTTAAGTTGCTGTGGGACCTTTTTCCTGACGTCATGATGTTTGCAATTCGACTTTTAGAGGACTATATGCGATCCACTTGTTTGTTTGAAAAATTGGTGTCATTTGGATGTTGTATTATTTTCCTCGCTAAAAATGCACAATTAAAATAATAATTTTTTTGTAAAAGAGCGTAGTGAAAAGTTGAAAAATGTTTCAAGAAATCAGCCAGTTAAACATGAAACTAATATCATTCCTATGTATTACTGAGTGGATTTTTAGATGAAATAAATATTTATAATTATTTTTCGATAAATTAATGTAATTTTGAAATTTAATAGCCTGCTTTACATTCCGAAAGAAAAAGTCAAAAAAAATCTTTGATTAATTTGACTTTTGATAAATTTCCCTCTTGATTTTGTTTACTGTATTTATTTATTTTGTTTACTGTATATATTGCATCAATTACGTTATTTGTTATATTAAATAGTAATACAGAATCAATTATGTTCTCTTTTCCAAATTCCCTTGCACGTTAAGGGTTGACTTTTGACAATCGAAGTGTTCTAAATTACGCCTCAAGTATGCAGATACTGATATAAATGTGGTAAAAAAACCTTTAATTGAATTCTTTCTACGCGTAGGTTCGTTTCATTTTGATTGAAGTGGTCACAGTTTTTCATTATCTTTTGCCTACTTTGCTATTTATTACGAGATCATATTACGCTGGGGTTTGTCATATTATAGAATAATGTCAACAGTTTGTTAGAAAATACATTTTTTCATGACAAAATTTGTCACTCATACAAAATATAATGGGATGTAATCCCATGGATAAATCAGAATAGACAAAATTACATGTTTTTTATCACAGTTTACTTACAAATTAGGGCCACATTTTTTTAATGTTTTCCGTGACGGTTCGCCGAAAAGAAAATTGACTAAAATGGGCCCAGTTTTACCAGAAAAAAACTTAATTTTTCAAAAAGCAGCTATTTTCTAAAATACCTAAAAGCAAACAATTCAGGAATTGACAATCAGGAGAGAGCAATAAAACTAAATTAAATTAATAATGAAAACACAAAAAAGTTTGACTTTACTAAAGTTTACAGTCTGTTCACTAAAATAAATATAAAAGGATGAACACCTATGTCATTATAATAGTACATGCTGATGAAGATGAAGAATAAATGTTAAATAATATCTTTCATCTGAATATTCGATTTAATATATGCAATAAGACATACTTTTATGAAATTAGAATTAATTAATTCCGTCTATTAAACATTCGTATAAAATACCCTGTTCATTAAATTACAATACTGTAAATGTTTTGATAAACCTCAAAAATATGAAATTAAGCTTTCAGAATGATATAATATATTTATTTAGTCTGGTAGTAATGTGCAATTCAGAATACAGATATGACCAAAGAACGATGGAAACAAACTATTTGTAAAGGAAGTTAGATGATTCGAAATAACTGTGGGAAAATTTACGTGAAAAGATTTAAAAGGATAATATTCGATGAAATTGTGATGTCAGACATAAGAAAGGGAAAATGTAAAAGGCTTTAAAATAAATAAAACAATCAATATACAAAGAGTGAAAATAATGTCAAAAGAAATAAAATTGGAAAAAGGCAACGAGGTATAATCAGGTTACTGTAAGAAATATTAAATAGGTACAAATATTAATTATAAAAATATCAAAGTATTTATTTCTATATTTGTGGTGTTACTCTATAAAATGCCTCGGAAGGGAAAAGGTTTATTTTAAAGAATCAATATAATATAATAATAGGTAATTGTGTACTAATAGCGCACTGTTATATACAGACACGTAAATTTTGATACTTAAATAAAAATGAAAATAATGGAAGACTAAGAAAAAAGACTTTCATTTTTGTTGAAAAGGTATGACAAATAAGGTGCAAATATCAAATGGAACCTAAGAGCAATCGGGCATTATCTGACTTTAATAAAAACTTTGTTTGTTTATCGTTATTTAAAAAAGAAAAAAAAAAGACTCATTTATTAACTCATGATTAATAAAAAGCGCATATCTTAAGTATTAAGCAAGTTAGAATTACACAAACCTGTCGATTAAAAATGTATTGCGATATATTTTTAATAATGTTTATGAAGGATATATTCTACGAGAGTGAAAGAGATGGGGAGATAGACATTATCCCTGCCATTAAATTCATAAGCTAATAACTTGCTTATTCCTTAATAAATTTTTATATTTCTTTGCTAATTCTTCTATTAAATCTATAAAAAAATAATTACTGTTTTTACGTTAGTTTCGTAATAACAGTAAATTTACAAGCTATCAAATAAACTATTATCTGTTTTCAGTTCACCCTTTAAGATATAGGAATTGACATCTGAAAGAACATCTTTCGCGTCATTCAGAAAATCGTCGTCAAAGAACAATATTCCCCATTTATTTCAGTAAATAAATTGATAATATCAGATAGTATCAGTTATGTAGTTCTAAAGTTAAAAAATAGACATTGAATCAATTCTAATATATATAAGTGCAATATATATTTTCATCACTAATTATGTTAATGATTCATTACAATTTTAATATTAACATTGAAACGAATGACTGCACATTTCGATCAAACAATATCCGAGTAATAGGCTAATATCGGTCAATTACTGTAAAGTCGATTAGAATCTGCTCCATTATTTAAACCCCACACGAAGCCAAATGCAGCTTTATTATTACATAAGATTGTTAACAACTTCTTCGTATACTAGGTTTCCATTTCTTGCAACTTAGATAAGATAATATATGTAAAATTTATCTTCAAGCTATTAAAAGAAAAAAATCTTGCGCCCTGTATGACTGAGGTAATTTTCATTCTTTGTAGCTGACAATAAATTTTTTACTAAATCACACTCTAGAACCGAATTATGTCCGTACTCACCAGTTTCCTGCGGTGTTCAATAAATTTGTTTATAATTTTGGTGTAAACATTTATGATTTTTAATTCAAATATAACTACTTTAAAGTGATCAATACTTTTATAAAAATTAAATTAAATTAAAAAAATAGCACTATATATATTTGAAAAGCATCGCTTCATTCTGAAGTTTAATCAAAACTTGGGTGAAGCAGAAGCCATTGTTAGTGTTATATCACAAATGATAAAATGATTATTTTGACACCTCGTTATCCATTTGTTTAACTCTTGATTTAAGGTGGCTATTTTCCTAAGAAACTGCAAAATTCTCCTGAGTTCAAAATTGGCATAGATGTATTAGTTACTGCCCCATATCTGCTCTTGTTGTCAAAATTTTGAAATAATATTTTTTTCTTTGCGAACGGTTGAAAATTAAGAAATTAACTTTGCTTATCGTGAGATCCTTTTCCTAAAATCGGTGTTAAGTCCTTCTTTCGGTTTTCAACATTCAACCGGTGGTTCCGTTGGTGTGAAATTTTTTTGAAGAGTAGATACAATTATCGTGTTACAAATTACAATTCACTTCTTTTTTCTTTGTATACTCACCGATATTACAAAAAGTTAAAAAGTAACAAATTTTCAAATGAAAACTGCATTAACGAAGAAGATTTTGTGAAATTAGTTCAAGTCAATAATATTGATAATAGTGACAGTTATAGAATATATAGGTGAATGAAAAGCTAGTGTGCTCCTTTACTTTACTAACATATGTGGATTTGTTCAATATCCATAGAAACGTAAAAGCCATCGAAGCGAACACGGCTGCTCGGAAATCATACTAAAGCCATCTTCGTTAACGATGGCAACTTTGATTAGATATCGAATTGGTCGAGTTCCCGAGCATTGATGCCTGTATCATATAACCGTATAATTGTGAGACAAGATAAGATAGCTTTATTACAACCTATTGTCCACAAAATGCTCTAATCATTTATTCACATAAAAAGGACCCATATTGGAAACAGAGTTCTTAGACTTATGATCCTACATACTTATGTGATAAGAGGTTGGGTTTTATGGTTTCCTGGAGGGGCTCTGATAATGCGATGGTTATATTGTTACCATAGTTCCTATACAGAAAGTTATTTGGTTATACATTGTGCTAATGTCACCAACTGCTTTACAGAATTTCCTTAAAACATGATTTAGGTAATGTCAGTATTCTCATAATATTTCGCTGTAACAATTAACGAGTCTTAGTTGCAAAGATAAAACCTTGAGATAATCTGCTTCTCTAATCTATAGCTTTAAGCGAGTTGTTCCCAAGTTGACTCGCTTCAGGTTTGTTTATAAATAACTAAGTGTTTTACTTTTCTAAGGTGCATAAAATATCATAACACGTCCCATAACATGTACCATGATTAGAAAACCCTTTTAAGGTACCCAGATTCTATTTCAACATTAATGGAGAATGGAACATACCGTAATTATTATTTTTGTTTCTTTGAGAGGAAATGCCTAAATCTATAGATAAACATGACAAAAAAATTCTATATAAGATGAACATATACCTTTTTCTCGATATTTGATTTAAAATATAAAAAAAAATTAATAACATCGTCATAAATTCTAATAATTAAAGTGAAAAATAATATAGAACATGATTAAATAAAACATGTATAAAGGTAAAGACTATTAATGCGATCAAAAAGCAAATCGTACATTAATATCTCGGTATACATGTCGGAACCAAAACATTCCTAGAGATGGGAGAGGCTAGGGAGACCAAAAACGATTTGACGACACCTATAATATATGACTTTGTACAAAAAAAAGGTAAAATCATCTGCCTGTGCTCGGATTGGAGAGGCATATTTCGGTCAAACAGTTCGAGTGATAATTCAAACATGAATAAAGTATATGCGCCCGACCCCTGTCCATCAATACCATTTTTTTTTATTTCGTAGAAACGGATTTATATAAGTACCACATGAAACTACACTCTTTTGTAAAAAAAATAATATAAACTAGTCACTCGTTCTTTGGACTATATTAGTATTTCGCTGTTAAAGATTTTCACATTTTCTAATTTTTTTTCTTTAAAAGTATAAACAAATTTAAGCCGAACAAAAATTCCTATGTCCATGCTGACAAGCGATTTTCTCAGTATGTGAAAAAATAATCTGATAATGATAACTTAAAACCAAGCAAAAGTTGTAAGTGTTCAGCATAAGTTTGATTCGTAAACTAAAAGTCATGTCACTGATACAAATAGCTGCAATAATTAAATATAACACTTCTAATGTAGGCACAACCGTCCTAAATAAGATTTCCAAACAGATTTTCAATTTATTTTAACTTATTTTATTCTAAAATAGTTTTATTTATTTTGCACGACGTTGACGAGTTTTTCTACAGGTTCATCCTTTTCAGAATGTGCGAATAATGAAAAAAAAACAGTTTTGTACTTCCATTTACAACGACCATGTGAGGATTTTGTTTCGTCTAAATAAATAAAATCACATTTAATGTTTATTATTAAGCCTCTCACCGAACTCTTTTAATATTTTCTTTTACTCTCATTCTGAATTTCATAAAGTTTTAAAAATATATCGATTGAGAATACAATAATAAAACACGCATGCGGGTTTCAATTTTCAAGATGTTGGTAAATTTTCCGTCAGAATCGTATTAGCATGTACCGCAGTCCATAAAACCATTAAATATTATGTACATTAACATTTTTTATATAGCTTCTTGACTGAGTGGGCGTGTTTGTGTAATTGTTATTTTTGTTTCAACAGATGATCGAATTTTAAAAAAATTCGACAAGAAGATTATTCATAATTAAAGTAATGTTAACACAATATTATTTAAATTATAAAACCAAATACAAAAATCGAAACAATTCATTTGTTACAATTTTTATTTAATATATATACGTATGATTTAATATTTATACATATGATTTTACGAAACTTTTACTACCTAAATGTTTTATTAGACCTAGAGGAATCGAAATTCTCTCAGATAACAACCGATATCTAAAACACAAAACTAAACACAAAAGTAGAAACGCAACTCTTTCGCCAATATTTGAACTTTTCGTGATATTTTGTTTGAAAGGCAGGTCACAGAGGAGAGCAATGGAAATGTATGAGCAAATGTTAAAGTTTATTGAATAAGTATGTGAAAATAATTGTAAGATGAATAAGAGTAATTGGAGGGCCAGTTATCTTATTTATTATTCACAGGTAAGTTTGTGCAAAGTGTAGACCAATAAAATTTCTTGATCAATAGGACGGTAGTTTTCGTTCTTGACAAATAACTCATTTTGCTCGGAGACAGTACTAGGCGTAAAAAAGAAAATATACGTGAAAATTCACTTTATCGATCAGATACTTTCTATTCCGATTGTATATATACCTATATTGAACTCAATACTTCGTTCCTAACTTGAACGATACCTAAATTGAACTCAATACTTCGTTCAGGTAGTGTGGTATATATCAGATTGCTAATTATGTCAGTATCATTAAATAAACCAACATTTTATAGAATTTCGTAAAATCGATTATTTATAATTTCCTTCTGTTCATCCATATATATCACCACCCTTTCAGTTTAGTACTGATTTTGAATAAAATTACAAGATAAGGTAATTAAATTACGTGAATAAGTAGGAATAAAAGCAAAATATTTTTTAAATTTATATGGTCTTAAAAGATGAACATATTTTCTAAAGATATCCAATCGACTTCGGACTCCTTGAAGAGATGTTTTAAAATTCAATCAATATTGTTTTGTTATATTTTTAATACTTTAACTCCTTTGCGAGGTGTGAGTAATCAAAGCATTTTGCAATAAGCCCCCACTCTATCTTTTTATATCATATACCAAAAATCTAAAAATAATTAGAAAACAAAATAATTAATTACGTGGATACAAAATTAGTTCAGTTAATCCTTGATATTATTTAACGCACATAATAACTATACAAAGCAATGCATTTGCATATCAAAAACAATATCGACCTTTGTAAAAAGTATGACCTAAATATTATGCACCTTTAACTGTTTTACCATATACATGTATCCAAGTGTATATAGAACTTAATGCGATTTATATTCGTATTTGTCAGGGTTATTTTTTAAATAGCAACTTTTTGACATCAAATATCTTAGATAAATACCAATCATTCGATTTAAATCTTGCTCAGTATTTTTTGCACAGGACTAAAAACATTCAAATACACTAACAAACGAGAAGATGGGCTATTAAGCACCTTGACTCTTATTCTTTCTTGTGTCCGAAAAAATATAATAACTAAGCACTCATTTAAATTCTTCCAGCAATTTTTAAACGATTTACATAAAAACAAATACACAGCTGAAAATTCCATAATTAGCTTATTTTTTTTCTGTAAACTACTCAATCACTTGATTTAAACGTTTTTTTGATTTAAACAATTTTAAACGTTCCGTACCAAAAGTGGCTACTGTACGCTTATAGCCTTAGGAAAGTGCCCTTCCATCAACTGCCACATTTCTAGAATAAAAACCATGTAATCTAGAAAGCTGAATATAGATATAATTGTACAGTTTGATGACCCAAAACTCAAACCAAATTTAAAAAATGACATTGTAATAGTTTTGTTACATTTTTTATTGTTGATATTTTTTAATATAATGACAAGAGAACTCTAACGTGTAACCTACGAAATTAAAGCGGCTGTTACTTGAAAACTCATTTATATGCAAAAAGGGAAAACAGCCCATTTAATAACAACTTTCAAAAATACGAAATGTTCCGTTCTGCTAGCCTACTATATAAATATAATTTAGAAAAATCCGATTCTTGCAAATATATGATATAATGGCAACATTTAAAAAAAATTAAGTCCAAAATTCACTCTATATTACCACTAAACATTTACCACTAAATATTAATATCGAAAATAATTATTGATCTACATTCCCTATAATATTCATTTAAAATATTCATTCAAAATCTTTAACTTTTTTTATTTGAATCATCCAACAACAGGGTTTATTCAAAGTCCACGATAGGTAAAAATTGTTCAGAATTATTTGATATTTTCCATTTTTAACATATTTCCCACAGATTATTCTATTTTTTTGATACGATTTTATAACTACTATATGTTTGAGTATGTGTATGTGCACCATAATTTTGTGTAATAATGTTTAATGCATTTCAATGTTTTTTTTGCAATACATCACATAAGGTAAATAAATTATATGAACTAGTTAATTTATCAGTTACGTGGTATATACATGTATAAACAAGGTAAATTAATCATAACGAAACAACTTACCCACTCAGATGACAGCGTAAAGGAAACATACACTTGCAAACCAATATGAATATCGTACATCAAAGGCACTATTAATAACTCAGTCGACTTCGTAATGTTAACCAATTATGACCTGAATTATTTTAGGGTCACACAATTGTTCGATGTATTTATATATAGTTTTTATAAATCTTTTTCTTCAAATCTGGTAGTTATAAGTTTGATTTAGTTATTACTTTAGGAACAAACAGCAGGTGGCATAAGACACTTAGGTTTATACCTTGTCTTATATTAACTCATACACCTAGTCTTAGACGTGCGATTTATATATACATGAAAATTTAGAATATTTATTGTACTATATTTTTATATAGAAATAAGGTAGATATTAAATAAAACATGTTTTTTTTTAAATAGTAATACATAATTTGAGCCCGAATTCATTTTCTATGTTTGAAATTGTAAGTAATAGGCTCTATAAAGCCCCACGTTACATTTAATGCATTGTAACCTAGTCTCTTATAAGTTTCTAAAGTAAATTTGCGACGCGATTTACTGCGAAACCGTAAACGGTTAAGAATGTCAAAACGTGTGTTATTATTGATTCTGTAATCAATTTTAGATACAAGAAACAGCTGGATAGCCGCCGCGTGGCACATTTTTGAACTGTAAAAGTTACAGCTAGACGATTTCTCTTTGGAAAGCTAGTTGGGTTTTCATACTACCTGCTTGTCTTGACAGCACCCAAGCATTACATATGGATGCGTCTATGAGGTACGTAAAAAATAGCCACCATAATTTCTTTTCCCTAATTTCTACACGATAAGTGTTTAAGTAAGTGTCGAAATAGAAAATGGTTGGCAAGGGTTTGACATTTACAAACAAGTTATCTATCTATTTCACAAGAAGCGATGTTGCTTTTCCAGATATTTTGTTATAATCGGGATATTCCTCAATGCTCTTTCCCTGATAAATCCAAAAATTAACTAATTGCTCGTAAGACGTATTAAGGCATCAGTTTTATAACCAAAACGGATTAGTTTATCGCGGATAAACTGGTCATATCCATATTTACCTAAATATTCTATCATTGACTCGTTAGGGTTTAGCGTAGCAGATGGCACATAATGTCTCATAAAATTGATGATGTCAATGAGCGGTCTTAGCTTCTACATTTTGTCGATGGCAACGAGCTTACTGTTATCCGCACCGTGTATAAAACACATGATTGTTATAAATCTGTCCCATCGCATTCCATTATATACCGACAAATTTCTCCTTGGTCCTTCACATTGGTCCCAATTATGTATCTAATAAGGCACAGTATTGTAGCGATATAAAATTAAAATTTTGATGAAACCTTGATTTCTTCAAGAAACACTTTTGGATTAACACAGTTGAGAAATGCTGTATATTTTTGCGATTTAGGACATTTAGCACATCCGACTTATGATCTCTCCAATCCCATTTCGTTTCTTACTAGACAAGGAGCGGCAAAAATAACTATATCGATAATGGCTAATAAAAAAAAAGATTTAAAAATGTTTGTACAAATTTCGTCATCGCCAAGATAGAATATAGTTGTAATATTTTATTTATTTTAACTTCTCCAACACGCAAATGCGGTAGACTACAAAATTATAGTATTTGTCGCCGCGAAAATTACTTAATACAACACTCTTTACGTATATAAGCAGAGCAATAATAAAACTGGTTGGAAATGTGAAGTTCAAATATGAGCAGAGTGTTTCGGAATATTGTTCGCTTTAATGCAAGAAGAAACCAAGATTTATTGTAATGTATCCATTTTATTTTTTTTTCTATGGAGTCTTTAAAAATAAAATTAAAAAAATAAACATATTGAATATTACGAAAATAAAGTAAAAACTCTCAAAAAAAATAGTACAAAAAAGATACTACAAGTCGAAATTGTCCTATTAATGAAACTTTATGTATACTTCATGGTTTATATGTACATATGTGGACAGGTACGGGCCTCAGAGCATAAGTGATGTCCGTACCACCAACATGTGATGCGCATGCATCTATTGAGTTTGTAACGTTTATTTAATATCAACATAGTACGTTATGACACCTTGAAAAGTAATAAAAATGGAAAAGCTACTATGATATTCGACATCTACGCGTATAAAGAATTGACACAGATCACTGTCTTTCACTGCCTTTAACAAGTCGATTGTCGTTTAGATTGTGTGTTTTTTTATTTTAGCAGTTATGCATTTTTTTAGAGATTGTACACTATATGAAATATTAGCTATATTAGAAGAAGACGAAAAGCTTGAACCTTGTTTGTTATTTGTCGAGCCCCTTAACCCAAAAGTCCGGTTGGATGAAAACTTGGCCGATGAAGATGAAGGTGGAATAATAATGTGGTGGATAAATAAGGTGGAATAATAATGTGGTGGATAAATAATCTTACAAGTCTACAACTAAATGCCAAGTGCAAAACAGCACTAGTATATGCATCTAAGAATCCGTACCAGACACGTTACAATTTTGTCAGACCTCAATGAATGATGATTTACGTCGACAACTTCTCGTATTTCCTATAAAAAATGTTAGTGCATTTAAAGGAAAGTCGGCTGCAGAGATACAACATTGTTTAATAGCAGATCGAGTTTTTAACCTCTTTGCCTCATTGCACCTCTGAGCACTTCTCAACTGAGCAATCCAAAAGTGTTTATTGAAGAAATTAAGGTTTCATCGAAATTCTAATTTTATCTGGCTAAAATACCGTGCCTTATTAGATATATTTGTGAAGGACCAAGGATAAATTTTTCGCGATGTGATAGAATGCGATGGGACAGATTTATGACAATCATGTGTTTTATACATGGTACGGATAACAGTTAGATCGTTGCCATTGACAAAATGAAGAACCTAAACCACTCATTGATATCATTAACTTTATGAGGCATTATGTGCCAGTTGCTATGTTAAAATCTAACGTGTCAATGATAGATTATTTCGGTAAACATGGATATAACCAGTTTGTTGGTGGTAAACTAATCCGTTTTGGTTATAAAACTGGTGCCTTCATACGTCTTACGGGGAATTAGTTAATTTTTGGATTTATCAGGGAAAGAGCATTGAAGAATATCCCGATTATAACAAAATATTTGAAAGAGCAACATTGCTTCTTGTGAAATAGATAGATAACTTGTTTGGAAGTAACAAACCCTTGCCTCCCATTTTCCATTTCGACACTTACTTAAACACTTACCTCGTAGAAATTAAGGAAAAGAAATTATGGTGGCTAATTTTCACTTACCACATAAACGAATCCATATGTAATGCTTGGGCGCTGTCAAGACAAGCAAGCAGTATAATAACCCAACTAGCTTTCCAAAGAGAAATCGTCCAGACGTAATTTTTATGGTTCAAAAATGTGCCACGCGGCGGCCGTCCAGCTGTTTCAAAATCATTTAAAATTGGTTACAGAATTAATGATAACACTCATTTTGACATTCTTAACCGATGATTGTTTCCCAGTGAATCGCGTCGCAAATGTGCTTTAGAAACTTATAAGAGATTAGGTTACAATAAATTAAATGTAACGCGGGGCTTTATAGAGCCTATTATTTACAATTACAAACTAAACAAATTAATTCAAGCTCAAATTTTATGTTACTATTTAAAAAAACATGTTTTATTTAATATCAACCTTATTTTTATATCAAAATATACTGCAACAAATATTCTAAATTTTCATGTGTACATTAGTCGCACGTCTAAGACTAGGCGTATGAGTTTAAATGAGACAAAGTATAAGCCTAGGTGTCATATGGCACCTGCTGTTTTTTCCAAAAGTAATAACTAGAGCAAACTTGCAACTACTAGATATGAATAAGAGGACCTATAATAACTATATATTAATCTATTATATATCGAACAATATATTACAGATTATATATATTGAACAATTACCTGACCCTAAAATAATTGAGATCATAATGGGTTAAACAGTCATTTTAGAAACTAAATTTCAAATAACAAATTTTAAGCGTCAGCCGTTTATGATAAAAATAGTTCAGCCTTTTTTATAGAGCATTAGATTTTCTTCTTTATTTTTAAGATTAATTTAAGATTTATTTAAAAAATTTTTTCTCTAAAATGAAGGTTTTTAAACATAAAGCGCCTCAATCTATTGAATGAATCGTCAGAGAGATCCTCAGAAAATAATTCTCTCAGAGTGCACATCCATGCTAACAGTAAAATGGAACTTATATTTAGAAAGATAAATTATTATATTTAGATATAGAAAACGGAGTATAATCCTTTATCGCAGCAGACAATCGTTGAATCTAAAAATAACTAAATATCTACAAAAAGAAACGTAATAGAACCAGCGTACTTATAAACCAATAACTAATATCTTATAAATTAATGCATCTCCATAATTTGCTCACACAGCCGACAGTGGTCGAACTTTGAGCGCATCGAACTTACAGCTGCGGCTAGCCCGCTCTACATATCACGTAGTTTGGCTGCTGAAATGAGAATAATTCTGTAAAACCTTTTTGCGATTCGCTCGATGCGCTTATGAGACTACATTACGAAGTTGGTTGAGTTATTAATAGTGCCTTTGATGTACGATATTGGTATTGGTTTGTAAGCGTATGTTTCCTTATTTTTCTGAGTGGGTAAGTTATTTCGTTAAGATTAATTTACCTTGTTTCTACATGTATATACTAAGTAACTGATAAATTAACTAGTTCATATAATTTATTTACCTTATGTGATGTTTTGCGAAAAAAAAACATTAAAATGAATTAAACATTATTATACAAAATTATTCTGTGCATACACATACTCAAACAAATAGCAGTAATAAAAATCGTATCGACAAATTAGAAGAATCTGTGGGAAATATGTAAAAAATGGAAAATGTGAAATAATTTAGTACAATTGTTACCCATCGTCGATTTTGAATAAACCGTGTTGTTGAATTATTAAATTATGAAAATATGAAAAATGTATTTTTGGGAATATAGATTATTAGTTACAAATATGGGGTAAAATTTTGCCATTATGATACATTTACAACAATCGGATTATGATATCATCTATATTTAGATAGTATACATTTTGTATTTTTTTTCATAATCTCCAAAGAAGAATGTTTAGGAATAACGTTTATATATATATATATATATATATATATAAATATATATAAATATACATATATATATACATATGTGTGTATATATATATATATATATATACATATATATATATATATATATATTAATATATATATACACAGGCTGTCCAGTGTCATATTTCAATGTTGGAAAAATTGTAAAAAAAACTACACCTCTAATATAAAGTAGGTTTATTTTAACTTTATAACAACAAATGCGGATTTAATTTTTTTAAAACCACGTTTTACCAATGGCGGCCATCGAGCCTGACACACTCTTCGAGTCTAGCACGCATGTTTTCAAAAACGCGTTTGCAGAGCAACTGGGGTATCCTACTGACTTCGGCTCGAATATTTTCTTTAAGTTGTGTCACAGTGCTCGGATTTGTTTTGTAAACAACGGATTTTAAGTATCCCTATAAGAAAAAGTCACATAGGCTTAAATCGGGTGACCTAGGTGGCCACGGTACGGTACCGTTTCGGGATATGTTTTTTTCTGGAAATAACCGCCGCACTGCATTCATGGACACATTAGCAGTGTGAGCTGTGGCCCCGTCCTGCTGGAACGATATGTTTTGGTTGAAGGATGGACAATTCTGTAGTTCTACTCCGAAAAAGTTATTTAACATCTCGGCATATCTCTCCGAAATCTCAGTTGATTGGCGATGTTGACGTTGATTTTCAAAGAAATAAGGCCCTATGATTGCAGATGCAGACATGGCATACCAGACTGTTACTTTAGGCTTATGTAAAGGCTCTTGATGCATTTGTCTTGGGTTGTGGACATCCCAGTAACGAAAGTTCTGCTTATTCACATATCCTCCAATGTGAAAGTGAGCTTCGTCACTAAAGAATATGTTGCCTATCCGGGTAGTAGTACGAAATCTCAACAACATCACCTACGCGTAAGTTTTTCTTAATTGAAAGTCAGAATCGTGTAAATCTTAAACAATTTGAATTTTGTATGGATGGAACTTGAGCTTTTTTTGCATTATTACCTGTAAAGTTGATTTTGGAATTCTCAATATCGATGAACGTGTACGCAGTGAGAGCAGCCCGAAACGGGGATTTTCAACGACAGAAACCATAACAGGCTCGACATTTTCATTCGTGGCTACCAATGGTGTAAGTTCTGGCCTGGGCCTATTTAATGTTCTGTTAATGTTCCTGTAGCTCTGAACCTTGCTACCCATGACTGAATGAGGTTGATCGATGGTCCATCACGTAATCGACGAATACTGTAACGATTATTAAATCGACGGCGTGCTACAGACAGCGAAAATCCACTCAAAATGTACGCCTCGACGACAAAAGTGCGGTGCTCTCCACTCCACTGTTCCATGGCTACTAAAACATCCGCACCGCTTGCGCTTCTAACGATGCCCCCCGCGCCCCTCTTATGTGTTGCGTTCAGAAACTATGTTTATATATGTATACATATATATATATATATATATATATATATATATATATATATATTTATTTATATATACATATATATACATATATATATATATATATATGTATAAAGGGATCATTCGAGTTATTGTTTTTTACAATGAGGTATTATTATTATGAACTTGGAGAATAAATATTCTTGGAGAAGGTTTATGGGATCTCCGTTGGGTGTTAAAGTTGAGTAGAGAGTGAGAAGGGAGGGACAAGTAACATGCGAATATATGATCTTGTATACAACAGATCAGTGCTTGTCTTCCGCGCAGCTAGTGATGACAAATTGAATCTCTGAAATCTGTTATATAGAATTTATATTCTCGAAAAAGTGGAAGCTTATAGCAAACAATACAGAACTTCTGTGCTCTTTACTTTTTACTCGCCTGATTTCATGAATGGTCGTTTCCATAAGGTTCGCCAAATTTATGTTTCCGTTACACCTGTGAATCCGGAAACCTCATTTTTTCAAAATTATTTATTTTATGCGTTATGTAGTTAAACTATTATTTTACGGTATTATTTCTTGGGTATATTCTGTATATTTACAAATTTTGATACTAATTTCACGATGAAACAGATATAAACTAGCACTTGCTCATCTTTTGTTGAAGTAAACTGTAAAGATACAGAATTTACTACAGAGCATACTTTGATCGCGTTTTCCATATCTATCCCGTGAGTCGAATACTGGCTTACAATCTAACTTATAATCTGTGCAAATTATCACTTAACAAACTAGAGGCTATGGTTTCAAAATTAAATATTCGTCACTTTTCTTATCTTAGGAAACTTATGCACATTTTATGTTCTGAGGTAGGTGCAATTTTTAATTCTTTACTGCTCTTTAATCTATGCATTTAAATAACATTTACGTATCCTTTCGTAACTTTGAAAGAAATTTGCTCACATATTTGCCTTAAAAAACAAATTTTACCACATCCAGGGTACAATTTTTAAAATCCCACTCATACAATGACTATTCGTTGTTTGTCTATACTACTAATTTATGGAATAACATCCTAAATTCATGGTTGATACAAACATTTTAAATTTTTTTTATGTAACACGAATAAGACATTTTGACGTAATTTTTTGAACACCGCAAGAGACTAGGGATCCCCATTCTTTAAATTTAATAATGTTAAAATATAGTATAGAATAAGGTAATTTAAAAAATTAATCACATATAGTCACAAAGATATTTCATCTTTCCTAATTTTAGTTACCTCAACCCACTGATTAAATATTCGACTCATGGCAAAAGCAGACTTTAAATGGCTTCATAAATAAATTAGGAACTCTAATCTGTCCATAGCTCTTAAGTGTAGTATAGATCCCTTAAAATATTGTTCAAAAATTAGTAATTGGTCGACTAAAATGCATTACGAAGTACACCCAGGACTTTTCGCCTGTAACTGACTTAGCGGAAAATTTAGAAGCTACGGTTACAAGCCAAACATTGCTTACGAACAGAGCCTTATAAATTTTATATAATATTGGTATAGAAAGATATTATTCAAAAAGATTTTTCTCAATTCCATTTTAAGTAAATTGTGAACCTTAAAGTTAAAATGAATAAAGATGTAAGTAAATTTAAGTTGTTGTACTAATATTATTTACATACACATCTACATTTAACTGCAAAAAGTAAATTTACTTTTTTCAACCACGCTCTAACGTTTACAAATCTGTTAAGTATTAAAAGGCTTCTAAACTACCGATTACTTTCCACATTAGAAAGAAATGATCGATTCGATGATATTCCAAATGAAAACAAAGTACCTAAGTCCGTATATACCATTCGTATCCTTGGCATTCCCAGGCGATTCATTTATCATCACAACACAGGAATCATTACATAACCGTAGACAAAACGCTCACATTACATTTAAATTGCATATATATGTTCAGTTATGTAAAACATGGAAAAAAAATTAAAGGGACATTGTGTATATTGCAACGCCCTAATTTTTTTTAAAGTTGCTTCTTTAAAATTAAAATAATATTGTAACCACATTCTCTTCTTTCACCCATCTAATCAGGGAGTTACAAAGATTGGCAAAAGAAGAGCTCAACCAAGAATAAATATTTAAGCAAACTTTAATAAATTATGAGCTTTTAAGAATTTTATGAAGGAGCGATATAATATGAAGCATGTGTGGATCATATTACAGAACTAAAAGTATCAACTCATAAAAATAAAATCCTTCATACTGAACTCAAAGTGCATTCTTAATACGAGTTTTTATTTCGTCTTATCGTTACGCACGTAAAAATATAGAAATGTTTAAATTTGGTTCTTAATTTCTGTAATTTAATATTGTTTACCAAAAGTTATTTCACTGTGAAGTCTTTAAATTGTAGCATACATCAAAGAAGCCTACATAGAAATATACCATTTTATGCAAGGAAACAGAAATATTTCATTAAATGAAGTGATAACTTCTTAACATGCACTCATTTATTTATTAAAAGCTTTATGTTTGAAGTCCGTGATATCGGATTTTCTTTTTCCGTCATTTCGCTTTTGACAGAGGGGTCATAGTCAGTATGTAGTTTTGGATATTAAATTACTTGTCCTTCCGTGTAGTCATTCGTGAAAATATAGTAGCTGTGGTATCCCATTGCTTTCTGCATCATTCCATTTTAAGGTTATTTACAGTTTGAGAAACACAATAGTAATACCATGGCAACAATATTAATTTAAAGTTATTAAAACATGTAATCAAACAAAGAAAAATATAAAACAGCTTAAAAGGAAATCAACATTAAATTAAAGAGAGGTAAGTTTACCACTTGTTCTTAATAATAATTGTCAAAAACAATAATTTACGCTAAAGAAACATTGTAAATGAATATCAACAAATAACAGTAATGTCATGGCAATAATAATATTTTAAACTAATTAAAATATTTTATCGTACAAAAACAATTAAAAGAACTTAGAAGAAAACTAACATAAAATTAAAGCAGGAATGAGGTAAGTTGACCTAATTGTTATTGCAAGACAAATTGTCGGGGCTTTTAAAATTACAAAGATTGTCTATTTTCTTACAGACACTTTCTTGATATACATTTATTCTATTTTATTTATTATATTCCTATGGCTGTTTCTTTAGCAACAGTTCTCAAAAGTATAAGATCTTTGGTACTTCTTTTAGTTGCAAGAATTTCTCTTTGTACTTGTCAAATCCTAACCTGATCAAGCACATTTAATTGGCTTACATAAATAGCGATTAATTATTTCATTAAAAGAAAAACAATTGAGTAATAAATACCTGCTATATAATTTGTTGAGTGTTCCATATTTCGTTCCAATCTTGTGAAAACCATGTTCACCCTTTTCAAGGACCACTCCAATAATATTGCGTAGATCTGCTTTTGCCCTATAGACATTATTGTATAATTACATTATCACCGATTTCTACTGTGATGTATTGTATAGGTGTATTGAATCTGGAGCCAATGTCATTCTTTAGGCTTGTTTCTCTAAGTTTTAATGAGCTATTTCTCTGGCTACTATTATTTGGGAATGTCGATTCACATTTGCTACAACTTCGAGATCTTCGTCATTTATTGGAATTATTAGAGGCTCTAAACGTATAGAAGCCACAGCTTCAGGATCATCTTGACTAATTTCTGCTATAATTTCTGACTGCACATAGGTACCAGCTGAATCTTCTGCGTCTTTTTGTCTGGCTGCGGTTATAATCTGAGACTGTCTACTGCAACTAGCTATAGGCTCAGATTTCACATGTTTTGTAATGTTTATTTTATTTAAAGCATTTTCTAGATCATCTTCATCTTGTATATCCCTTATACATTATAACACCTAGGGGCAAAGTTGAAGTCGTAAGCCGAGAGTAGCTCGGCTCTATACCAAACATCGCTTTGTATGGTGACTGTATATTACCAGAATTAAGTGCCCGATTTTTCATAAATTTTACAGCCGAAGACAATTTGTCCAATTCGTAGTGTTGTTATCATGCATCTATGAAGCCAACATTTTTTCTATGTCTTGATTAGCCCTTTCAATAGACCCTTGGCTTTGGCTATGCCTTGGGTTTCCGTGAACCAATTCACACTCGGGCTAAAATGAAGCGAGCTCATTTATAACAGAATTAAAAAAATTTCTGCCATTATCCCGGTGTAAAATGCAAGTCAAATGTCAAAAATATATCAGTCAATTGATATGCCATATTCTTCGGATCTCTTATTTTGCAGTGCACGTAATAAAACACATTTTGTTAAGTGGTCCTTGAACAGTATTTTAAACTTTAATCTGCGATCTTCATGAGTTTGCAAGTCGATCACATCGACTTGGTAACCGCTGTTCAGTCCCTTTTTCTTCATACTCTTTTTACGCTGACAAGCTTCGTACATAAACAGAAAAATATTTAACATTTCTACTGTTTGGATATTTTAGTGATGTTTCATTTTTTAGTCTATCTCGACCTCTATGACCAATGGCCACATGAACTGCTTCAATTATATCAAAATTGTTATCTACATACAAGTAGTATTTCATGGGCTCTTTTCTTGTCACTAATTTTTTTGGACCACAAATATTAATAACCTTAAATCTGTTCAATCTTCTGTATTATTTCTGAGTTTTCTTATTAGCTAATTGTGCTTCTTCAATTTCGTCCACTAAGTTGTCGTAGATTTCTTTTGTCATAATATTAAAGTGGTCTTCTTTTTTTTCGTATTCACCGATCGCCAATAAAGTGTTTAAAAATTCCTCTTTCCATCGCGTTCCCTGATTTAAGTTCGCCATGACAATTGAGCTCGAAACGGTTTTTACGTGTTTATAAAAATAACGCAGGAAAAAACGCGCGGGCGGATTCGCTCAAGTCGATCTATACGTGCTTACTAGAATAATAACTACGCAGGAATGAGCACGCGGGCGGACTTCCAATCGAGTTGGATTTCCCCCTCCCCATCACTCGCCGAATCAAGTGACGTCTCTCGACCAAAAAGGAAAAGGCATGACGAAATATACCGCGCCTCGGTCGGAACATTTTTTTAATAATATATATATATATATATATACATACATATATATATATATATATATATATATATATATATATATATATATAACAGTTATAACAGTTTCCTTCACAGTCTTAGCTTTTCAGCAATTGTTACAAAATAATTTTTCAAATTTCTACCCCTAAAGGAGTGGATATGAGCGTCGAAATTTGTATATGGAAATATTTTGTAATAATTAAAATTAGAGACGTGAAAATGTTTATGTAAACTCTCAGTTAGAAATAAAAAAAACAACTTTTCCGTGATTTTATAATTATTTAATAAAACAAACGAGATAGGCAGTCACGGTCCCTATTTACCCGGGTAAACCGAAACAGAGAGCTAGACATGTGAGCATACTGAAGAAAAACAACACGTGTGGAATAACCCAACAAAGTACGAATATGACGTCCGATTAAGCATTACCTCTAAATTTCTTAAAAAGAAAAGCATTTCTACACTTTGAAATAATGAATTTGGAAACTACACGGTTCTTTACTTACCTATCCACAGTTTAAAAGATATTACAGATCTTACCATATTTTAGTGTCTAATAATTTGGAGTTGATTATTTTGCAGTGGCTGCAGAAATTATTGATATCTAATGATAAAAAGTTACGTAAAATAACTTTACCGAAATACTCTTATCTTGAAACCTGATCGCATTTCATGTCCTAAGAACCTCATTTGAGATGCGTGGATATCGTTATACTAAAAATAGTCTTACTTTGTTATTCATACACTAGATAACTTATAGAGAGTGATTTCCCGGGAATAGAGCCATCAAGAGTTGATCATTATTATGTTTTCTAATAGAATATTGTTAAGAATTCTTAAAAAATTATATATTCTCCATCTCAGAATGATTGACGTCATTATAACCTTACTATTCCATATTAAAAAACTTTTTTGAATTACGAACAGAATACTTTACGTAGCTACCTTACAATTTGCTACTACTATATAATAATGAAAGCCTAATTCAATATGATAAACGTGACAATTGTGGAACTTTAAACACACATTTTCGTTTTTATTCCACATGCGTATGCTTATTTTTCTTCAGTAGGCTTATAATTTATTTAGCTTTCAGCCCCGATTTGGCCCGGTAAATAAGACTATAACTGTATTTTGTTTTATAGGCTTTTATTATTTTATTAGAATGCGACATTAAAATGTTATCTCCACACTATCCTAAAAATATCTATCTAATATTGTTATTCATCGCCTTAAACGAAATAATCCAAGGAAAATATCTCAATTCACACAAATCCATTGTCTTGCAGGGTAGATTATTTTCTGCTCCAAGAAGAAGACTTAAACATGTTTATCGGTTAAGATTGAAAAGTAAATGTACTTTAAGAAATAGAAATATGAATTACAAAAACGTTTAAGTATTGATTTATCTCAACACTCTTATTACGATATGAATAGAGGTATAAATAAAATTAGGGTATCATATAACTAAGTAACAAATTTTACGTTATTAGACTGTATTTCGTCTAAGATAAAGGTTATTATATATTCTTATTTAACATAATAGGACTAATTTGATATATACGTAAAAAATAAGATGATGGTAAAATGTTTACGCGGTAATTTAAATATCAAGTCAAATATATACGGTTATTTATAAAAGTCGTAAAAGTTTAAATTGTTTTCTATTAATTAGGAAGCGTGCATATTATTTACTTTGCAATACTTATAGTTTTCAAGAAAAGCAGAGGTTCATCATTTCGCTTCTAGCTATGCTCATTCAAAAGTATTATAAAGAATTTCCTCAGCCTAAAGTCGTTTCATTATCTTGAAAGTACAAGTAGTAAAAGCTGAGCAAAACGATATACTTAACAGTCTAAAATAAAAAATAAGTATATGTGTTAATTAAATACTTTTCACTATTATTTTTAATACTTTTTAGAATTAACAACTACATTTAACATTGTGGATGTTAAAGAAAGGACTTATAATATTCACAATTTTTTTTGTATGCTGCTCATACAATATATAGACTGACTTAGGTTTTATTATATAAATTAAAGGGAATTCAATTTAGTAATAATTACTCAAATAAGAGATTACTGTCTTATACTTCACCGTTCCGACCAGTACGATTATTTACTTAATTCGATTGCTGATACTCTCTTGATTGTAGGTGATTCTCACAAAACGGCTGGATAATGGTTATAAAGTTATGACATGTGTAAATTGTACGTTAGGTTAAATTTTTTTTTCATTTACTAAAACACATCTCCAAAATACTCCAAAAAGTGTTTTAGTTGTTTGAGATCTACACAAAATATAAAAATAAAAATAAATATATTTGCCATCTTCCTGGTTATCTATTTCCAACTGTTTTACAGCAGAATGGCACCAAATCATTTAACTTTTTAAGGTTTAATAATTATGATATAGCTCTTTAAATGCAATGAATATAATTAAAATTGGTTTGAAATATAATTCACTAAATACATAATATAGATATCATGTGTAATATAAACTACTAATATAGTTCGAATATGCCGTGAGAATCCCCATTATTAATCTAAGTTACTGATGCTAAACTTTATTTTAATGGTAATTTATTTTAAACAATAATCATTAAATATAAAGTTT
The DNA here is from genome assembly GCA_039881145.1 of Druceiella hillmani. Taxonomy (NCBI): domain Eukaryota; kingdom Metazoa; phylum Arthropoda; class Insecta; order Lepidoptera; family Hepialidae; genus Druceiella; species Druceiella hillmani. The sequence continues at coordinate 1,752,724 of JAYKKI010000120.1, read as the reverse complement.
TAATAGCTAGAGTCATATATAAAAAGCTCTAAACTTTGTATTTCTACAGATTCAAAGTATTTGCAAAAAAATATTAGAGGATGAACGATAAGAGAAAATTTTATTTGTGTGTATGTTTACATGTTCATTCGTGAAAAACTAATAATATAATTTGGTTGAAATTTTGTTTTTAACCGAAGAGTTTAACTTGAAGTAATATTCAGTTTTTTTTTTGTTGTAACCTGTTCACTCATTTGAAAGATATGCGAATTCAATATTTTCAAAAAATAATTTACATTGCGTTAGTACAACAAAATAAAGAAGTGCCTAGTTCCTTGACGCGTAATAATTATTACATAAATAGACGGTACAACATGTATTATAAAACGCTCAATGAAAGTTTTCACCTAGACACACATTGGCAAAATTTCCGTAACCGGAGGTAAAATGTGGAAGTTTGCTTATCATAAAATACAGCGTCGGAACGTTTTGCGGCGGTTTGCGTGCACTGTCACAGATATAGCTAGTACATAATAAAATCGATAAAATCAGAACTGCACTTAGGTATCTAATTATTATTTTACTAATAATGTTATTCATTAGTTATATTCTGTCTTTGAAATGATTCATTTATATTAAAACCAATGAATATTAATGTAATGAATAGAAATGTTATCTATTAGTTGCTTTCACATATCATTTTATATTGAAATGAATTAACAGCTCTGTAGTATTTATGAATTTACCAAAACCCGCTGAAAGCATTTTCAAGTCACGATAGGAATTTAACTTTGTGAATGAATTCTTAAAGCGAGAACTCATTGCGACCGGTTCTTTTTGCTTACTGAATTTTTTTGGTCTTTGCGCTTGGCTATATACTTACATATTCATTTGTACATTTGATATTAATTTCAACGCCATTTAGTGATAACTTTCGAGAGTTTTCATCGGTACGAATGTAGTTTGAACAACTATCTATAGAACGTCATTTATTCTTAATACTAGTTAGAAGGAACTCATCTCAGAATAAAACGATAAATTGGTGGTGTAAACTATGTTCCGCCGCATCCTATATGATTTGTCCATATATTTTTCACCACCAGTATCCATTAATACTACCAGTAACAATTGATCCAATCAGATTTACACATCTAAACATGTAAAACTATGTTTGCAAAAAAGTAAAATTAATTTGGACGATCGTAACGATGATGTAAAATTGGGTCGCGGACAGCTTTGTAAAAGTAAAGGGCAATGAGTACCAATTTGAAGCAAATAAAGAGATTCATACCCATAAAATTTCTTATGTAATCTAGGTGTTGAGGTTCAAGTTTTTTATCAATGCTTATAATTTTAGTGTATCTATACATCCAACCCTCTGTCGCAATTTAGTTCCTTTTATGTATGTGTACATTTATAAAAAAAAAGAACTTTGTACTTAATTTGAAGTCACGACAGGCATTTCAAAGGTTTATTAATAAAATAATGCATGGTCTGAAATTTAAAGTGTAAAATTTAATGTTTCGTGGATGCTATTAATTATAAACAAAAAAAACGAACATACTTGTAATAATATTAAAAGACTGGCCAAAAATGTATAGGAATACGAATAAAAAAGGATAACTATGGATCCTTTTCCCTTCAGGATGGAAAATAAAAATTATTCATAGTGAGCAATGATTATCACTTACCTACGTTTACATATACTTTTAAAAACATACTTTAACAGATATGTAGATAAAATTCAATGTGTATAAATTTTCCGTGGTTTGTAGGAAAATTTGATTCAGATGGCCTTACAACGTAATATAGCATATAATTTTGATCAAAATAAGGACATTTTGAAACCAACTTTCAAAAGACGTTTTCGGTTAAACCCCATTTGATAGTTAAAAATGCCAGTTAGTAATTTTAGTAAATATATTTGTCTTGTGTGTTATTTATTTAAAAATTTAAATACGTAATGTCAATAATGTAATGACAATATGTGCAAACTTTGGTCAATTAAAAGAGTAATCTCTTAAAATTTAACCAAAACATAATTAAACTAAGCAGATGGTGCTACGTTCGTAAGTAATTTTTCGAGAGCCATGTACGCGCCGCGTGGATATTTACACGAAACAATTTGAATTACATTTTATTTCTTTCTAATTCAATATATACTTGATGTTCCAAGTTCAAATTAAACGCAAGGATAGACACAACAGTCATCAAGAACGTTAAAAACACAATTTTTTCATTCCTGAGATATAGACACACAAAAAATGTTCAGTTTGACTGAGTAATTAACTGTTAATTAAAACTTTCCAGTCGACTTATACACTTGAAATTTAGCACATAACTAGGTTTTTTAATATAAATGTAAAAAAGTCACAAATTGTTCATGGATGAGTTAAATTCTTTGATAAAGATTATAACGTAGCAAGTATAGAGAATTTTTTATAAAATTTGTTTAATGAAAAACCAAATTTGAATCGTTTTCTTCTGAGAAAATGAAAAGTATCAATTTCACTGCCAGTGGAAATTACACTACTCGCGATATGTCCTTGAAAAATATTTTATTGTTTTGGGTCAACTTTGCTCTTATGCAATAGCGCTGTCGTCGAAAAGCTTCATTTCAACAAGTGCCACTTTTTGAATTATCACATTTTAATATTGAGTGTATAGGCGATAAAGAATTTTAAAAATTCCATTTATTAGAAAGATTATCGATTTTGCTCAGCGTCTTAGATTTTTGTATACATTTCCGTATTCAAAACCAAAGGCTTCTGATATTCTGGTAGTTTCCACATAATTTGACTCATTTAACTTGCCGTGCTGAGTCGTTTTGTTACAGGAAGTGGCCACAATTTAATGATGGACCTAGAAGCCGATGATAAGAACCCTTCAGTGGTGAAGAATAGGTTCACAGACTTTATGCTAGTTTGCCGTGTTTTTACGTAATCAATATAGTAAGAAGGTAAAATGATATCTACAAAGGCATGAAGGAAATAAAAAGTCCATAGGTAGGTACGAAGTACACACATGTACGTAGGGAGTACATACAGATATACAGTCTCCAGTTTCAGCATCAATAAATAAGGTATTATTAAATTCTTCCTTAGTTCCTAATATTTTGGTTAACGTAGATAATTAAACAAATTAGAAGAATAAAACTTCTCAATGAAAAAAATTGAGTGGCTTGAAATAAACTCTCGACAAAAGACGCACTAAAAAGTATAAAATAATAAAACACGAGAACTTATTTAAACACGGGAACATTTGCAATTAAATACTATTTTCGAATACAAATAAATTTGGAAAATACAGCTACTGTTAGAGATTTTTGGATTTGGCGCCATAACCTTTTATATATATTTTTCAGTGCGTTCCTTATTCAATATATATTTGAAATCGGTTGATATTTTTACGTTAAACTTTTATTCAATTAATATAATGATACAAAAATAATTTTTTTCATTCTTCACATTTTTGAGGGGTTTATAATAGTCATGGTAAATCGATAATACTTTTAAAAACCCAAATCAAACTACAATCGTTACATATTAGTGTAGGGCTTAAAATTGAAAAACAGACATTTTTACTAACCAAATAGTTACATATTTACATACGTAAAAGAGAAAATAGGGGAACAGGAAATATAAGAGAAGCAAAAGTTAACTTTATATCCTTGAAATTATGGAAACTATAATTTTTAAAAAGATGTTGAAAACATTTATGACTTATGAACACTTAACTAGTCTAATATTCCATGTTTTTGTTGTATGTAAATACTGTGATAGATGATTTGCGAAACGAAATATAATCTGTTAAAATTCAATATAATTTCCTCACTTTGAACTTTCGGTCCAAAAACATGAGGACATAAGTATAAGGACACAGAAAATTATAATGACTAAAATTATACTTGGAATTTTCAATTAACATATTTATTGCTTAGTAAATTAGCATGCAATTAAGCGACAGATTGTATTCACTCCACTGTTTGATTTGCGCGCTCTTTACTTTCACGAATGATGAAATTCAGGAAACAAATTTAAAAAATACATCAATTATATTGTCTGCTCACTGTCAATTTTTATCTGCACTAAACATTAGTTGAAACGCTCCGTAAAGTTTTCTTTACATTTGAATTTTCTTTATATACGATCTTCAGATATATCTAGATAAAACTAAATATGATAAAGAAAAAAAATATAAGAACTTTATTAAAATGAATTTAAAAAAAAAACGCAGTTTCTTTAGTCACGGTCTAATGTTTGATTAGTACGAAGTAAACTAGGCTACGAATCCGCTGCAGATGACTTCACACTAGATCAAACCAAAATGCCTGAACATTATAAATTATATCTCTATATACAAGGTTATGACTAATATTCTTATATTTTCCCAACCGATATCCTAAAAGACGTTATCAGACGTTCACAGTACAACTCAGAAAAGTCGTTGCGCTTGCTTAATTTATTAGTCGTTTGGTATAAGGAAACAATTTATATCCTATATTCTTGAAAAAAATATACTCTTATACTAAGGACATTCCTGCTTTTATGCAGCCGTTGTTATGCTTTACTAAAACCTAATTTTAATAGAAATTTCCAAATTCATGTGGTATTTACCTGTCAACTATAGTATGATTTATTTAAGATAAAGGAAATGCGTCTATATAACATTCAAATGTTATCATTATTTCGAATAAATGAGATATGTTTACTCGCTTATCGTTAATGTAACTTCCCATAAATTGATATTTTTAAAGATTCAGTTATACATTAACATTGAAATTTTGTCATGCTCAATAACAACCGTTCCTTGAAACGATTATTGACAATACTTATGGAATTCATCCAGATATGACATCAAGATAGTGTTATATGCCGGTGTTACACTATTCATGGTGATGATACTCAGTTGACATACACTATTTACATTTTACGGGCAACTTACGAGAGTCGTATGCCTGTTACTATTCGCCTGTCCGTACATAAAACAATTAGTACACTTTGATTTCGAAAATAATTTAGAGACAAATTTTTTATGCAAAACTGGTAAATCGTTTATTTCTTAATCAACTTTGATAATTTTTTACTCTTAGTATACAATTTTCATAATATTTTTCCAACAAAGAGCTAATTTACGCGTAGTCATTTAATATTTCGACATCTATGGAACAATTATTTGGGAACTTTACTACGGCACATGTAATATTTATATTGAATCTATATTTTCTATATAGGTTGTTTCATGATGGTTCACTGAAAACCTTTAACTGTAGTAGCGATCTGTATTAAACCTTTAATTTAAGACATTTTAGTCAAATATTCTATTGAAAAACTACTTACATGTGCTACGTGGTATAGGCAGTATATGCAGAATTACAAATCAGCATTTTAAATTGACGAAATAAGATTATAAAACACAAATGCCAAAAAAATATTTATGCTGTTTTACTAAACTGTCTGAAAAATTGAAATGGCAGAATCCTCATCTAACCTTAATTATTACATAAAAACCTATTTTTATCACATATTAATTTATAACCAAAGTAACGAATTGATATTAGCAAACTATTTTAATAAAAGGTGTCAATTTAAGTTCTATTATAAAACCAAATTATGTTACTGTAAAACTCGAGCAATTGGAACCGCAAATACTTACTTCTCCCCTAGAGTGACAACAAAATTAAGAAACACAAAACTGCATCAAAGCGAATGCCATATTGTTATGCACGGCTCTCCAATAAAGACAGACAACAGTGTTAATAAATTATAGCACCTGTATCGGCAGAATGCCCAAAAGATAACTTAATATCGTCAACTGCATACAACATTTGTAGGGGCGGCGTTTAGAGAAGCCTTGTTTATATCTACCTGATATATATTGTAAAAAATATATATAAGTTTGTACGTTTACGTAAATAGTAAAATTAATTAACATTTTATCTGTCAATAGGTAAAAACCTATGCATAGATGTTGCATGAGTTGGTTTTACGTTTCTTTGAAATTGAGGATGTTTTTTGCGGTGGTTTCACAGAAACTAAAGATCTTTTATGTCACAAAAGTGATTACCAATAAGATGATCATGTATGCTATGGTCATGCAGTATAATTTTGTTTATAATAAATTAAAACGTGACAACTGTATTATAGGTATAATACGAGCATTATAGGATAACGAGTATTACAAGTATAATACTCGTCACATTTTACGAAACTTCATCGAGTGCAAGAAAGTTTGTTGGAAATTTTGTTTATTACCCATCTTTAACTAATCGTACAGATTAGAAAATAATCCGAATTCTTTTCCATTCCATTAAAACTCTAACACAATACCCAGTTGTATTCCAAACAGAAACTTATAACAAGAAGTTTCAGACTTGCATTCTGAAACCATTACAAAAAATTTAAAATTATTTTGGCTGTCACTTGGTATGATTCTAGATATCTCGTTTATAAATTTATAAAAATTTTAAATATATTAATTATCAATTAATGAAAATGAAAATAAGCGTTATAGTTTTCATCTAGTTTATAACTACTGATTCAAATTACTTGCAAAATTTTAAATGGGGATAGACTTAAGTTATAAAAAAGATTTGATTACGAGCAGAACTCGCCCAATGTGCGTACTCGCATTCATTTAGATATATATATATATATATATATATATGTATATATATATATATATATGTATATGTATATATATATATATATATATATAATTATAGACATTGAAGGATAGATAATAATTAAATTAATATATTTACAAATATTATTATTATTTTTCAAATAATATAATATATTTTTCACAGGTAAAAACTACGTAATCATCTCCTTATTTTTTCGGTTACTTTTAGATCAGTTTCCCTTAACCCTATTTTCCTTAATAAACTCTCAGTAGATTCAGAAATAGGGGAGAATAACACACTTTTTTATGAATATTTTTGAAGCAATACCTTTAGAGCTATCTTGTTTAGTTTTGAAACTAAAATTGTCCCTTTGAATTTATACGTTAAACGATGCAAGCAAAAACTTTTTTTTGGAAAATTTATCCTTGCAACAATTCTCTGGTAAATATTTGTTAAGTTCTTACTTTTGAGAAACGTGTGAGTAATAATAATAACGTAACTATGTAAACTTCATCACAATGCCATTTTCTGAGAAAAACGGCTGTGTAGACAAACATATGGGCGCATCAGCGATCTCATAAGGATTTTGTTTTTTTTTATTTTTTTTAATTAAACGAAAATAATAAGTATGTAGAAAAATCTGAAAAAGTGTTGTGTAGAATTGTCATTAGAAGCAAAGTTATAAGATTTTATACTATATTTTTAACGAAAACATATTTCCTCCATCAAGGACATCGTTTTACTTTCCTAAAGACTCTACTTCATTTTTTAAGTAACTAAACGTTATCTAAGAGACCGAATTTACATAAAAGTCTTTCGCATTCATGAGGTGAAATCCAGGCAAGAACATGAACAAAATATTTGTAAACGTGGACAATAGCACGTTCCATACCTATAACGAAAAATATTACTAAAACGAAAACATAAACCAAGTTGACAGATATTCATTTGACCTAATTTTGATTCAATATGTCTATACGGCTTAGACGAGAGAGCTTATATCCCAAAAAAACATGCCGCAAAAGAGTCAATTCCTATTACCGGATGCTCGCAAACAACCTCATTCTATTTTATATCTGTGTATGGTGTATTTCCTCGTTTTCGTAATAGTCTCCCTCCCTGGCCGTTTGTGTTCCACTTTATAAGCACACTTGGGATATATTCTGTATGTTGCGTAGTTCCGAATATTCCTAGCTGGATACGTCAGATTTACCTTGTTGAATACGCAGACTGATAATTTTATACTAATGGTAAGTAAAGGTTTTTTTCTTTTGTTCCAAGCTTGAATGTTTTCATATCTGTTTTATGGATTTTTGTTGGTTTATGAGATAGAAACAAAATAAATATACATAAGTAGAAAACAATGCCTTGCCATGTTATAGTATTTTAAGAAGCTATTGCTACGATTTACGTACTTTAACTTTTTAAAAATTACCCCCTTGCCCGAGTTGTTAAAACGGCACTTTGTATTATCAATATATTGTTAATAGGAACATAACCAAGTCAAATTGTTATTAATATCATATATATATATATATATATATATATATATATATATATATACGTAGAAGGAAATCGTAATGAAATCGTGTACCCGTATCGAATATTTTTTTGAAATAAGGTACTATTGCCCAACAAAGTCCGCTTTTCGTAAAATGTTTGTAAAATTAGGGAATTGCGTAATTAACAAAAACTACCATAAGTATGTAAGATATTTGTCATTCATGGTTTTAATATTATAAAAATTACCACATAAATATTTAGAAGTTTTAGTTTAAATAGAAATTGAAATTTTTAATCTAACAATTACCGAAAATTAAATTACGACCTTTTATAGAATTATTAAATGAAAAAATTCCAATAAAATAAGAAATATTCTAAAATGGAAATGAAAATTTATCGTTTGTGGCTAACCAATACGTAATAAATAAATTAAGAAACTAATTCAAATCAGCTTATTCATATGAAATGCCGATTTAAAGCCGTAGGCTTTATCGGCCTTAGAAAAACACCCAAACAACCTTTAGTAATAAAGAAAGTAAATTTGCTCCTTTGCCCTGGAAAAAGAATCAATATATACAAAAAGAAACAGAAAAATGGATACGTATCTGTCGTTACAAAAATCAACGAATTATTTTCCGCCTAAATTCTTACTCGCAATTTGGATATTTGAAATCTCCGTCTTCTCTCGTTAAATTCATACATTTTTCTTGATTACAACATTGCCACGATATGTGTTCTATCTAGCAATCTTGCCAGCACTAAACCTCATATTTGGCCTTTTTTCTAATATTCTTGCTGATTTTCTTTCATTTGAATAAATTTTTAGCTCTTTTTAGCCGTTTTAGTTTTACTATCAATAATTTTTAGCTTCTTCCTTTTTTTCCTCGAATCTGTTTAGTCTTATCTTCAAGAGCATCATACAAAACTTTACTGTTTCTTAGGCTAATGTAATAAAAAACGTTACGTTTTTATTTAGAATTAACAATTGAAAAAATTATAGTCCGAAATTTTTCTCGAGAAGGTGTTTTTGCAGTTAATGTTCTCGAACTATTTCTTAATTTTGATAAAGATGGTTTATCTCCACAGTTGAATATTTGTTTTATTGAGTGATGACATCACCAGATGTACGTCCTCTTTGGAATGACGATGTAAATTTTACGTTTCTAGCCCTGAGGAAGAGGTATAAATATTAATAATTCTGACTTGATATTTATGTTGATTTGAGAGCGAATATATTGCATGCCACAAATATTCCCGATATTGATGGGTTCACATAATAGTCCAAGAAAGCCGCAAATTTTGTTGCGATACAATCAGTGGTTTTTAATAGTACATTTCGGCGTTAAAGTACAATCCTAGTTAAAAAACCACAAAGAAGAAAATAATGAAACTTACTTGGCACTCAATGTTTTAAGAAGGTTTAATAAAGGAAACATAAAAGTCATCATTGTTTTCATCGATAATTTAAGAAAAGAAAGTTTATCCACAATTAAATGAAACTACATGATGGAGCATTATTTCTACTTCGTTTAAGTTCTTTACCACGGCCAAGGTTTCGTTGTATTACATCTTCAGGTGGGCTATTAGCAAAGATTGATTCTTAGGAACATCCAACAGTATTTATATATTTCTAGTACAATAGCGGAAGCCTGGTTTGTGTGGGTTTTCCCACTGCTTATGTTAGTGAGTTTATTGTAGGGGAGCGGTGTAGGTTTCATTATATTTCCAAGAGTTATACGATATACCAGTATTTTAGTGAGGGTAATAAATTAAATTGTTGTTATTATACGAGGTTGTACAATGCAAATGTTCTGGTGTGTATAATAAAATTAAATGGAAGTTATTCTCGTTAATATATTTATACAAAAGCAAGGGTATACCACTAATCCTATATATATATATATATACATATATATATTATATATATATATATATATATATATATATATATATATATATATATATGTATATATAGATACATATATATTTATTTTTTTTATATTTTTTAAAATTTTTGATATTTATTTATTTAGTTCCTTCAATTTTTTTTATATATTTATATTTATATGTGTATTTGGGCTGAAACAATTTGAAGAGTACTTTAGAATCAATGTTGTCTAATTATATTATGTCTAGAAGATGTTAAGTATGGGTGATGATATTATATTTAGTTGTTCATTTAATATATTGACCTTGGTTTTTTTTGCTGTGCTGATATTATATGTAAAGAATAGCTGATATAAAATGTAAAGAATATTCTAAAACCAAAACACACATTAATGACGAAATTTTGACACAATGTAATTTACAAATTAAAATTAATAAAGATAAACTCATCCTATCTAAAGCAGATAAAGGCAACGCTATAGTTATTCTAGACCAAAGTGAATATAAAAATAAAGTGTACAATTTTCTCAAACCAGAAGACTTCATAAAGCTACAAAGGGACACCACCACGACATTTGCAGATAACGTAAAACAAATAATTAAAACCTGTAATATTATATTTCCTAACGAATTCGCGAAACGTAAAGTTACAGAAATGAACCCAAGACCCCCAATACTCTATGGACAACCTAAAATTCATACCCATACGACCTGTTGTCTCATGCACAAACGCACCCTCAAAAAATTAGCTTTTCATCTTAATAAGATCTTTCGAAACAAAACCTAATTTGCGCCTAAATATACCAATAAAAACTCTCATGATCTCTGTAATAAAATTAAAAATATACACTTAACACCCAGTTGTAAATTAGTCTCACTCGACGTAGTAAACTTATTTTATAATGTACCACCAAAAGATTGCCTAAATATTATTTCAGATATCTTAGAAAAGAAACAGTTAAACACCATTGAAGCATCGATAATTACAGATCTCTTTAAAAAATGATTTCTTATTCGATAAATTTTTTTCTCAACAAGTCAATGGCCTTGTAATGGGCTCCCCCCTCAGTCCCCTTTTAGCCGAGTTATTCGTGAAAAATCTAAAAACCAGCCTCTTAAATAGTAAAGTAGTGATCAATATATTATACTATTATAGATACGTCGATGACATCCTTATTTGCTGGAAAGGTACGTAGCGACAGTTAGACCAGTTTATTAACTTTACCAACTCCCTACACAACAATATCAAATTCACTTTAGAAGTAGAATCCGATAATAAACTAAACTTTTTATATATTACAATAGAACACAAAAATAATAAACATGAATTTAGTATATATAAAAAAAATTAATTTGCAGACTCCATAATGACCATTAGTCATTCTCAACACCCTTGGTCCCATAAGTTAGGGGCCTTCCATTCGATGATTTACAGAGTTTTCACCATCCCTCTAGAAAAACCTAACTTACGGAAAGAAATAAAAACTATAAAACAAATCGCAGTAAATAATAATTATGACCCATCAATTGTCACAAAACTGTACCATAATAAATTAAGAAAAATACTAATACAAGAAATATGCCCGGTCGTACCAAATAATAATAATATTTGCTATAAATCTATCTCATACATAGGTAATGTATCACCCAAATTAGGAAAACTCCTAACTAATAATAAAAATATAAATAATACAACATGTGCTTATAGTACTTTAAATAACTTGGGTAAAACCCTTATTAAAAATAAAGAAAAAATATATAAAAAGAGTGGTGTCTATAAACTTAAATGTAACAACTGTAATAGTGTATACATAGGTCAAACAGTAAGAGGTTTTACTACAAGATATAAAGAATACAATGCCAGCTCGCGAAATAACAAGCCAGACACATCTGACTTCGCTAAACATCTCATGGAAAATAACCATCACCCTCATACTGATAATGCCCCCTATGTATTACAAATAAATACAAAAGGTAATAAACTTAATATCTTAGAAACATTAGAAATAAACAGACATAAAAAAGACACCAAGCCTAATATATTAAATGAACAACTAAATATAATATCATCACCCATACTTAATATCTTCTAGACATAATATAATTAGACAACATTGATTCTACAGTACTCTTCAAATTGTTTCAGCCCAAATACATAAAATATATATATATTTATTTAAAATGTATATATATATATATATATATATATATACATATATATATATATATATATACATATATATATATATATATATATATATATATATAAATATGAATAATTAAACCGGAGGTATGTTGAATTAGTAATATAACCTTGTTCTAACTTCCAGATACCCTTGCTTTTGTATAAATATATTACGGAGAATAACTTCCATTTAATTTTATTACATACTCCAGAAAATTTGCATTGTACAACCTAATATAATAATAACAATTGAATTTATTACCCTCACTAAAATACTGGTATATCGCATAACTCTCGGAAATATAATAAAACCTACACCGCTCCCCTACAATAAATTCACTAACATAAGCAGTGGGAAAATCCACACAAACCAGGCTATTGTACTTGAAACATATAAATGCTGTTGGATATTACTAAGAGTTAATTTTTGCTAATAGCCCACCTGAAGATCTTGTAATACAACGAAACCTAGGTATATTATGGTAAAGAACTTAAAGAAAGGAGAAATAATACAACATCACATAGTTTCATTTAATTGTGAATAATGAATTTTTACAAAATTAACGCCAAATATATTCAATATTAGAAAGTTTATCGTTAAAATTATTAAAGAAGAATATTGCATTACTCAGTCATTGACAAATTCACGATTGCTGTTGTAATGACGGCACGCTAGAGTAGAAGTTGAGTTATATTTTTGTTTATTAATGTTTTGACACATGTCCGCAATAGAAAAATTTGAATTAATTTGTACAATGACAACTCCGTTTTTAAATGTGAGCCTTCTTAGGAGCCAGGTCCAGGCTCCTGTAATACTTGCAGTAAAACTCTCATCAAAATCTCTTAATGAGTGTCTTATTGAAATATTTGCGACGCAACAACCGCGAGTAAACATTTTTAAATAATCTGCTCCGCTCGGTTGGTGTCATTCAGTTATTCTTCAGTCAGTGGGCGATATTGAAGTTACCATTCCTGTTATTTCAACATCCAAACATGTGAACAGCGTAATAATATGTAATCACATATGCTGCAAAATATAAATGCAGAAAACTAGGAAACTCAAAAGATCTCGGATAAAATCGATACATTGAAGCAGAAGTACCATCCTCACTCAGTAAAATATTGTTAAAATACCATAAATATGTGGGAATATCGAGACATTTTACTGAACCTGACAACATGTGAGTTTTAATCTAAAATTTCTAGCTAGCTCTAAATAGTGGTTAAAAGTAATATTATAATAAAGATCGCCATCGCGATAGTGCGTTTGCGGCTTTAACGATGCGGCGCACTGCTGGGTCCAGGTTTCGGTTCTCGGCCGTTCGTCGAGTGAGCCGATTGATATTCTGATTAACTATAAGAGGTTACTCTCGTAGCAATATAATGGCTAAAGATATAAACAGTGTGTAGTAAAATTTAAAAATAAATAAATTAATACATATTTTCCTGGTCATTATCAAGCCTTCCAGTCTAAGATCCTCCAAAATGGAACATCAAAACTGAAAATTTAAGCTTAAATCCAAAGTTTCTAACTATTATAGTGGCTAATATCCAGGGGATCTTAATCATCATCAGAACCTCGAACTGATTCTTGTGAGAAATATTCAAGAAAACTTAGTATTAGAGTTAAACAAATTTAGTATTAGAAATTTCTAACTTTAACACAGCTTAGATCTAGATATTGTTATCTTAGTCATCATCAGACCCTCGAATTTGCAGATGTAAGAAGTCACCGTTTAAACTAAAAGTTAGGCTCAAACTTGAAGTCTGTGGCTGTAATAATTATTAACATCCAGATGTTATTACCTTGGCCATAATAAAACTCCAGAAGACGTATAAGAACTGTCCAACAAAACTGAATATCAGAACTCATTGTTTAGGCTTCTAACTTAACTAGCGGCTTAAATCTAGGTGTTGTGTCTTAATCCATATTTCGAAAGTCCTTTAATGTAGATAATTCATTTTATTAAAGCCTTTATTTTAATGGAGATTCGAATAACATAGGTATGAAAATGGCGTCAAAACCGTGTATATTATCATTTTGAAAATACTGGTTATTTCAGCAATAAAGTCTCGAGTAAAGTTTTATCTACAATGCTTGTAGTATTAGATCCTATTAGGCGCATAGTTTACTTTTTATGTTTTTTTTTCAATTTGGGTATAACGATCGCTTAACTTCTACAATAACTTTAGCTATTGTGATGTGAAAAACATTTGGCGAGTGAGTAAGCATCGTTTTAAATATTACGCATTTTGCAGAATTATTTAAACTTTCTCCTTTTTTTGTTTAGGAAGACATATTTTGCAGAGTTATTTCTCTAAGATTTTGAATTTGCTATCAGATGTATTTAATTCTTCTTTATTTAAATATTTTATTGAAACAATGTGCAGTAAATTTGATTACAGGTCCTAAATCATAAATCAGCATGCATACAGGACGGTTAGAGCATAAAAAATAAATAAATAAGAATAACCATTTACTTAGAAAAAAAGCAGAAAAATTATTCAAAATAACATTTCTACCAAAAACTATAACTCAAGACTCCTTATAAACCAAATAATTTTCGTTGTACTAACTAAATCAATTTTACTTCTACTGTATAAATCTCCTTGTAACCAAATAATTTTCAACGACGCAAACTTCCATAAATCCCCCAAAACTGTTCCCAATTTTTTTGTCAGCTAAATACATAAATAATATTGCAAATTCTCGAGGAGAATCAGAAAATTCACATTTCACTAGAAGATTTCATCTTTGATATCTGACTGGCTCAGCAGCTTATATCGTTCACAGAAATTTTAAGTTCGTAATGCATTTCCAAGGTTTAAAACAAATGATAATTTTTTAAACGTAAACACAGTATCTTTTCTAAAAAATTTCCGTTGTTACATGTATAGGTGTAATGTAAGTATTATACCTATACATTTAAACAAGTTATTAGTCAATTTTATTTGTCTATGCATTATGTTCTTATAGGAATGAAGCTCGGTGAGTAGCCATAGTTCGTAAAACCGTCCTGTGAATGTCAATAAATAATAATACAAGGACTATAAAATACATTTCAAACCAGAATTCATTAATGGTTGAGCATGAGATAAAAAAATATTTCACAATTTTGAGGTTAGGTGTGGATTCTGTTTAAGACGACATGGTAAAAAAGCTTTAATTATTACTTATAATTATGTCAATTCAGACATGGGTCTGACGTTTTTTTATTATTTTAACCAGTATTTTATATAAACTCGTTAGTATTAGTTTTGCCCAATAAGTGAAAACATCATTTAAAAAAAAAGCAAAATGATTTTGAAACTGACTGACGAATAAATAAACAATGCTTTTTGATGTTTTTATTCTGATAACCCAGAATTTATACCATATATTAATTTTAATAGTATGTGTATGCGAGTAATGAGTGTAATAATATTTTTATAGATTGGAAATTAATTAAGGGTACATTTGTCATATAGAATTCTTGACATCGGAAGGAAAGGTTTTCGAATTATTTACAGGTTTATCATTGCATAAAATGTCACTTTGTTGAGAAATTATTCCTGTAAATATTTTCAATCTCCTTTGTCTTTTAGACATACCAGAAATATTATTAATTACAAAACAAGGTTACATTTTTTTTGTACAAAAATCGATTCTGTTCCCACACATGCATTAAATCGAGCATTTTTTCATTGCTCTCTTTCAACATGTTGAACTGTATTTAAACTGTTGATTTTATCAACAGATAAGTTTAATAAACCATTAACTTTGAATTCAAGGTAAAAGACAAGACTGTGTTAAAAAAAACCATTTTCAGTTTATTTATTTCAATTTCTTTAATATTTAAAATTGATCAAAGAGATTTTTCAGACAGTTTTATAAAATGTTAATTTGTCTTAGCAGAGGGTAGCAATAACTATTTCAACTCTAAAAAATAATTAACAAACCACTTGCATCAAAATAATTTCAATGCATTTATTTAAAGCAGGCTTATTTGTTTAAAAGATAATATTAAAATGTAGCCGTAAGCACCAAATGTTTAAAATATTTCGGCCTGACAACTAGACCTGACATAACAGAGCAGTAGGAAATACTATTTTATTTGGAGGAATATGTACATCCAGCCGAAATAACTCATTCGAGGATCATATATTAAAATAAGACAAGTTAAAGAGCGCCTCTGATCGCAAATTGTCTGTCAAATTGAATTAATAGCCTATTATACTCACTTTGTACTAACTTTTTGATTGTAAATTCTGGACGTAAGATAAGAAATTATGAAGAGACTTCAAGTTTTCTAACGAGGAACGTAGAGCATCACGTTGGGCTATAACTGAACAATGGGGATACTCGTTTTTAAAAACTAAATATAAAACCAATCAAGCACGTATAAAATTCGCATCACAAGAGTTCGTACACATTAAGCCATTTATATACGTTTAAGTATAGGTACATGGAATTTCTATTGAGTCATTTACAAATATAAATTTTCCACAACGTGAATATATTGCTTATTAAACCTTTCACGGTGGTAAAATATTTTGAATATTTTAAAAGTTTTAAGATCTAGAATAATGCCATAGTTTTGCTACAACATTTGGTGGGCTTCTGAAAATTCTACTTCTTTCATAATTTTATGGTGTAGAATTTCAGAAATAAGGGGTGGAATATATTTTTCGCATATTTTGCTCTCGGACAATATACTACCTGAAATCATAAAAAAAATATTTTTGGGACCCTTATGATTAGGCCCTTCAAACGATGACCCGCACTATAACATTATTAAACATTTCGTGTACTTTATTTAACCCCTTTTTAAACTAAGTACTTTGTGTTAGTTATTGATATATGTGCAGGACTAATACGTTTTTTTCCTATACAAAATTGCATGTTTCAATATCAAGCACCTTCTGAGAAAAATGGCTATAACAGGCAGACAGATAGAGATAGAAAAGTGAATGATCTCATAAATGAACCATTTTTCGTTTTGAGGAGCGGAACCATAAAAATTGTTAAAGCAAATGAATAAATAAATGTCCATGTTAGAAAAACATTCATGATCTCTCCATGATATATGTAATTACCAATTATAGATATAAAATGTAATTAATTAATTGTTGAATTTATTAACAAAACTTACTATAAACGCATGATATTTTATACCAATTTTTAATTAATTATATATTTCAATTAATTTAATGCAAATTAGTAGTTTCCTTATTATATTTTAGTGAGTAATTAATTAATTGCACTTGTATATATGAAATTCACTACTGTTCCAACTGATATATGAATATAGTTACATCGAAGAAATTAATTGTAAAAGTTTTTGTTTGTTAAATAATGAAGTTAACTGTTAGTGTTAAATAAAAAGTCAATTTAATAACAGTGTTGACACTTACTATTAACATCTGAAAGTGATACTGTAAATAGGTAAATATAAAGAACAACACAATCAAATATAACTCCAAAAGCGGGGTCGTCTGGACAATGTTTACAAGAAAGAAAAAAAAGCGGGTTTGCGGTGACATAATAACTGTTAGATTCAAAAAGAGAATTAAAGCAAAATAAATAAAACTCGAACTCTCTTTTGTTTTCAGCAAACAAACTGGAAGAGAGAGATGTCAACTAATGACATGTTTACTACACATCAGCGAGATTGCTCGGTGAAACAACTTAATAATCGTTGCAAAAACGGAGCGAACTGTAAATAAAAGAAGAGAAATTGTTTTAACAAACGCGGCAGAACGAAATATATTACTTTGTCAACAAGATAAAAATGGTCTGTATCATCGCGGGCGGCAGTTTATTCTGATTGATGGTGTCTTACTTTATTCCAACAGAATTATTTAGAAAATTAATTGATTTTTTTTTGTGAAAAGTTCAAGCGAGTCACGGTAAGCGTCATCGATGAAGGTTATTTATTTTATCAGGTGCCCGCAAAGTTTGGTTAGATAAATTAGGAGGGACACCGATGTGAGGAAGACAAATATAATGGTGAGCACAGGCAAGGGTTCTGTTTCGACGTTTTTGTGACTGAACTTTCTTGAGAAACATCTAATAAGCTCTTGTTTGCCTTTTGCCAGAGCTGTTATATTTTCGTTTGACTGTATTGTTATGATTACCAAAAATGCCCATTAATGCCAAAAGAATATTTATTTAAAGAAGTGTTATCCAGCTCCATTTGGTATAAAAGTGAATATTTCCGAAAAAATCAATAATATATTTTGAAAATTAAATACAGAAGCATAATTTTTGGTAGTAAAAAATTAATTTTTGTAATTTTGCTGTCAGTTATTTTGTTTCAAATATCATTAGCTTGACGTTAATTACTGTTTTATTAGTAAGTAACCAACCATTTTATTAGTAAGTGAACGACCTTTTTATTAGCAAACTACTGATATTCTGTTGTAATATAAGATAATCGCTAATACTCAAATCTTTTATTTCTCTTCTGACAATGAAAATGTTAATTAACTTACACAAACAAATGTCTTGCAAGCGGGTGTAGCATGATGACGTGCATTAATAGCGAGGTATATAGAAACATACATGATATTGAATTAATATTTATGTATTTGGATTTCAACGTGTTTATATATTTGACATATTATTTATGTGTGATCTCTTTCAGTCATCCAAAACATCAAAAGACAGTAATATATTGTAATATTAAATTTATATTACAATAGAACTGTTAGCAATATTGTAATAAATAATAACTTAATAGCAACTAATTAACAAACAGTTTAATTAATCAACATATATAAGGAAAAGGAATGAGAGCGGATAACAAGCGAAGGGTAATGATAAATGATCAAGCTCAGAATATCTTTCTCAGATGAATTTTTAAAACGTAAAGCAATGATACGCTTAAAATGTTAATATTGAGTTTATTCCAGAATTTGGCAGCATGTAGAGTACAGGAGAACTCGTGCAAGGTGGCGCTATATTCAGAAATAAGGGTAGATTCAGGACGTAATCTAAGATCATAAGCCTCCTAAAGCTTTCAATATGAAATTAAAACAAGACAAACTATGTATAAGGATTCTTTACACAATTGAAAAAAATTGTAGAATATGTAAATAATGCTGGTCGCCTATTTCCTTCCAGTTCAGATCTAATCCGAACTCGGAAATATGGTCATATTTACGCTGGAAAAACATGTAGCGAGTATACAAATTTTGAAGACACTCTAGTCTATGTAACCGATCTCCAGTAGGGTCAGGGTAGCAAAATATCTCCATAAACATCATTAGAGTTATTCAACTCTAATATAAATTCTCAGAGTTTGCGCGTGTGGAATCGGCATCGACACCGAACATAGTCGATAAATTTCTAATTAATAATCACGAATTTATTGTTCTTAAAATAAAATTAACAGTTACTACAAACGAAAAATAGTTATATTTGTAATTGATAAATTATAAATAAGAAACAACGGGTACACGTTAATGTTGTAACAATTAATCAGAGACATAAAAATTGTTACCTTAATTGACTACCCACCCATGTTAATTTTCATTGACAGTTGATTGGGTTTGATCAGTAGACCCACTCTCAATGATGTAAATCAGATTAAATGGGTAACAGATAATATTATTTAAATTTAGCGACACTCATAACAGTTCATTAAATCACCTTATAAAATTTATGTGATTAAGAAAATATTCACCCTATTTTCAAAACTACTATCTTCAAATTGACTAACCGGATCTGTCTCCCGGCTACTAAAGTTTATGATAAATCTATTTAACCCGTTAGTCGATATATCTGTGATATTGACTTATGTTACAATTACTCAATTAGATTAGAAAAGTGGGCCCAAACGTGTTATACCTGGCTTTCTATATTGATAATTTATCATTATTTATAAATAACGTTTGTATGTATTTGAAGATGATCGAAATTATTATTTAAAATTTTTTATTTATTTAATCATCTACTAAAATAAAATAATTACCTTTGACCTAAAACCCAGTATGTGCTAACTGAGTGTAGTAGAGTGCTTCCAAATATTATTAAATAGCAATAAAAAAACTGCTTTTCCAGTGCTATTTCTCAAGAAGATAAAAAGTCAAAGTATAATGCTATGATCTCTACTGTGAACTAGTAATCAAGCTAGTTAATTGTGTACGCTATGGGCGCAGAAGATAATTTTTTCAAGAAGCTTTACTTTCCGGAAATAAAAATCTTATCAAGCACGAAGATAACTAGAACAAAGAGAGTTCCGTACACATTTATGAAAAATTAATATTAAAATTTATGAAAATTTAATATTAAAAAATTTAATATATTGTGCTAACTGAGAGTGCTTCTAAATATTGTTACATAACAATAAAAAACTGATTTTCCAGTGCTATTATTAAAGAAGATAATAAGCCAAAGTATAATGCTATGATCTCTACTATGAGCTAGTAATCAAGCTAGTTAATTGTGTACGCTATGGGCGCTGAAGATGTTTTGTTTACAGAAACTTTACTTTACGCAAATAAAAAACCTATCAAGCATGAAGATAACTAGCACTAATAGGGTTCCGTACACATTTATAACAATTTTAAAAAATATTGTTTGTGTGATGTAACTAAACATTAACGTTTTTCGGATTTATTCCTTTACTTATGTACTGTAAGATCTTGCTTCTTACTAAATTTTAAGATTGTAGGTTGATTTATTTATAGGTGTCAAAATTTGTGGCATAAATGGCCGTGTTTTTTTATTACGCTGACTTCGAAGCTTGATTTTAACAGCTCTAAGGAGCTATAGTTATTGGTATTTAATGTTAATTTCAGCTTAATACCTTGGCGCGTTTTTGAGAAAATTAATAATATAAATTTTTAGAACGAAAATATATTGCCCACTGTGCCTTTCATAGGCGCATATTTAAAAAAAATATGTTTGATGTGATATTGCTAAAAATTAACAATCATCAGATACTTGCACTTGCCAAAACCTAGCTATTTGCTAAATTTCATGATTTTGGACCAACGGGAAGTACCCAATAGATTGTAGCGTATTTGCGAGTGTCAATGGGTATGGTGTATTTGCGGCAAAAATGCCTGTATTTTTAGTTTTTTTGTGATTGCGTTGACTTAGAAATTTGATTTTGTTATAGTTCCAAGGGACCGTAGATTTAAGTATTTGATAGTAATTTTCTGACACAAGTGGACTTGTCTGATAGACAAAAGGGTTTATTTTTTCCTTTTGAGGTACGAATCAATAAAAATGACGAGATAATTAATAAAAATGAAATGATAGCGCTCCACACCCATTTTTCTAGAGCTATAAACAAATAATAATAAAGTTAACAACCCAGAAATAATAGAATAATTACAGGGGTAGAGAAAAAATAGTCCAGAAATTAATCCTGATACTTTTCATGGGAGGCGATGCATCACTAGAGTTGCTTTACCCTTGAAGACGAAGAAAACGTAGATCAACCCATAGCTCTTATTCAAATTAAGGAACGTAAATACAAAGCCGTTGCATTTAACGAAAAGCTCAGCAAGTCAATGATGTGAAACGAATAAACAGAAGGAGATACCGGAGATCCGACGTCGATGCCGAATTTTCGTACGTATAAGAGTTGTTCCTAAATAAACTCTTCCCGAGATAAAAAAAAATTTATGCTCACATTCATCATTAAACTCTGTTGAAGCAACGCTATTTACCCCCAACACTTAGGGCTATTTTTGTTTATTCAGAGAATTTTATATTATCGGGTATTAGCTCTTTAAATCTAAGATTATCGTAACGATGAGAAATTTCATTATATTTTTTTATTAAAAGTATTAACTAAAAATTAAGACAATTGTAAGAATAATATTGTTATGAAATTTAAGATTTCAAAATTACTTTGCTAAAATATATTTTTATAAAATTCACAACACAGGTCGTACTCTAAACTAATAAACAAATAAATAACAACACAATGTCTACTCTACCACAACGCACAATACCTAGAACATGAAATTTGAGACAATATTTAAATAATTTTATTTACGCAATAAAAACTTTGAGCCTTGTGTTGTTGTATCTGAACACTGGTTTCAGGTCGAGGAAATATAATGGTGTGGACAGAGAGCATGTATATTCGATATATATTTATGGTTATCGCCATATTGAAATAGAAACCTTGTTATTAATCTGCACACTAGAGTGACCAACACTTGTACCTAGTAAAGAAATAGTTTTAAAAACACCTAAGTTAATGACGTCTCACAACGTTATCATACAATAAAAAACAAATTAAAAATACCTTTGTACTCCTTACTCTATTCTGAGTGCTCTTCTTAACAATGGGTGTGCTACACATGCATACATGAGCGCCCTCTTGAAATATAATTATGATTAATTTTAAATACGAGTTACAGTTTTTGCTAAAAAAATTAACAAGGTGTAAAACAACAGCTTTATTCTCAAAACAGCAACCCCAATAAAACGAACAAAAAAGGTAAGGGCGCGAGCAATTTTATAAAAGACAAATATATTTAAAATCTCTAATAAGTAGTTTTTCTTAAAAATATTTTTAAAACTTTTCTTCGATTTTCAACTTCCTGGCACTTGTTTAAAGAAAAAAATATAGAAACAAATTTTCAAACCCAAAACGGTATTCAAGAAACTTTATAAAGCGATTGCGGACGCTATGTGGCGCAGCAATGGTTTGTTCTTTATGAAGCCAACAATATAAATACTTTAGGAGCCCAAGAAAAATATGAAGCAATAAAAATGTATTTCTACTTACTACAAACATGTGTTTATTTCCTTGTGTTTCATTATGTACGTGTAGCACAGATGTACCGTTTATTTACTTTATAATTTGTTTTCATATTTCGCTTTCATATTTAATCATTTCGTTTTTCATGATAAAAGTAAGAAAACAAAACGTTGTCATTCCCACAAAATTAATTATATAAATATCACTATAATGAAGCATAAACGTTACTGATATTTATTAATATGAAACATTCCCAATTTTATTTACATTATGTTACTTAATCAGTACATACACTGGCGGTCGACAATTTCCGTGACGCTATCTGAACCGAGTCGCCCGAAAAAAATTACTTGAAAATTACTCTAAGTGATAAGGAATTTTATATGAAAATCCGCTTTAAGCAAATAAAACTAAAAAAATAGTTTAAAACTACATTTTAGGTGCTTTTCTCTGTCACAATTGCCACGATGATAAAGCAACGAGAAAACCATCCGTTGTTAAAATAGCGTACACTCAAATTCATAATGCAATTTTCTCCGTAAAATTACATCACGCCATTTAATTTAAGGGAGATTGCACATCTCCGCGTCGCTCTGTGTCAATACCCATGCCACATATTGCAATCATCTCCATCATTAGAGCGCCTCTAGGTATCCTGAGGTCGGAGCTGTCCTGGATTTTTATTTTCTCCTTATATTATTGGGTAATTTACCTTCACGTGAAACCTATTTAGGGTTATCATTCATTTTTGGAAATTAGGCGTTGCCACGGAAAATAATTTTTATCGGCGGGTTTCTCCCAAAAATTAAATACTTTCTTTACATATACCTTCAAATTAAAATTTTGAATAAAATACTTTTAAAGCATGTTTGCTATGGAATATATACAATAAAAACAATCTGAATTAAGTTTGAAAACCATGATAAGCTTTTAACAATTTTTACTGTACAATATCTATTATTATTAAAATAGAATTTGTCTTATGAATATAACTTGCTCCAGGTCAACTGTATGCGTGATAACATCTATATAACTTCTTTATAAAATATTTATTAACGAGTCTCTTGTTTCTTCTATTCACATCATTTAATTTGTAACTTTCAATGAACAATAATTTAAACCCCCGGTTATCAAATAAATCTTAAGTGAATTAAAATACCTATCGTTATTTATAGCCTTCCCAAAGTCTAGTATGCTTGAATTAATAATATATAAGACGAAATAATAACAAATGGTCACCAAAGTCCTACCTCGATTAACTGAATGTAATTTTAAGTGTGATATTTGAGTGTGTCGTCTTCCATTGATATTCGCAACGCAATGTAGTCGGTTTCTGGAGGGAGAGCTTCCATCAATATGACTAAGTATAATTCTAATTAAATATCGTATGTGAATTTCGATGTTTAAAGTGAAAATACCTTGCGTGAAATTTCAAATCCATAGAAACGATTAAATTTCGGGTCTGCTTCCAAATTCTTCTTACGGGTATTTTTAAATAAAATACTTTATCATGTATTCATCTCTCTTTTCTGCCTAAAAAATTGTTAGTGAAAATAATTGTTCTAAGCAACATTAGTTTTTGTATTCATCTTTTATATTATTTATGAAGACTAAAATAAGTACTATTTTGTATTTAATATAAGATATTAAGTATAAACGTACATTAAAGACATAATTAATTCGACTTTGTGACAATCGATTTTTCGATAGAAGAAATTATAGAAACTACATTTTTCTAACCTCATTATTTTTTCTGCTAAACTTATTATTTTTTGGAGTTTACTCCTTAAGAATTTATTTTTGTATATAGCTCCCGGTATGAAATTTTACAAGGAGTAAAATCAGAAGTTTACAGCAGTAGAAAAAGTGTAAACGTTAGGTGGCCTCTCCGCACAAAACTTTACGCATCATTCGCAACTTTAGAGTGACATATTAATATGTTTATTTGATATTTTCTTATGGCGTAATCGCAATGACGGAGTGTGATACACATATTGACATTTTCTTATGGCGTAATCGTAATGACAGGGTATGACGCACATACTTTTTTTTGGTTCGCTACTATCAAGATATAAATATTAAATGTAATTATGTGTGAAAATTTGATGTCTTCTATCCCACAAAATTAAAAAAGTCTCTTTTAATTATAACTTCATAGTCTGACGTTTCTAAATGTTTTTAATTTTGTTGTATAAATGTGATTTACATGAAAATAATTATATTTTCAGCATTTTTTTATTAAAGAATTTTCCATTTACATTTAATGATATTGATATTTATATTTGTATACAGTGTTACCTATTTAATACATTGCAAGACAATTGTACTTAAGAAGTACACTCCAGTCGCACGACGGAGTTGACACGCACAATTTTTTTTTTACTTCTAATGATGGAATGCATTAAGATCGTTTTTGGAATGCTTGCCTGTCCACATGCTAATTTAACTAACATAATAAATTTAACGATTTAAACGAACTAATGGCAGGATTATAAAATCATACCTTAAAAATATTCACAAAAAGTGATTACTCCTAATAAAAAACAAAAACAGTACAATTTTATTTTTACTTTGTGCAATTTGTGATAAATCTAGCATTATAATATTGAATCAATTATTTGAAGAATATCCTCATATATTAACAATATATTAAAAATATATTAGTCCGTAAATCGAACAAGGCTGCAATCAATAAATTTCTTCGTAGTCATCTAATTATAATTTAAATAGGTTTTCATTTAAAATGTCGTATTTTATAACTTCTTACGAGAAAACTTATCACAGACATAAAATGTTGACCAAAAATTAAGATAAAAGAAACTTAGAAAGTCTGTTCCTAATTAATATCTATTTGTCCATTCTCTTATCTTAAATGCTCAATGAAATGACTGCATAATACCTATTCATAGATATTTACAACGACGTTCTTATTAAAGTAAGTTAAACGATTTCCTTGAACGCAGATGAATTATTTAAAAATGTCTTTGGTCTCCTTCGTGTCATTATAATTTAAATAGTCTGGAACTAATATATTACTCGGAATCTTGTTTTTAGTATCTCTGTCCACTATAATATCATAATTATAAGTTGTGATTTAAAAATGATTTATACATATATATTCTTAATAAAAAATCAATAAGTACTTTTAATCGAATTGGGACACACAATTTTTTAAATAAAATGTGTTTTACAAACAATAGATTGATTTTTAACAAGAAAAGTTAGGTTTTTCATTTGAAATTAAATAAAAATATTTCGATATAAGCAAATAGCTCTAACAAATCTTTAAAAAATTATTAAAAATTTGCTTGTTTAAAAACATTTACGGGGCCACCACGCTAAATACCTTCTCATGAAAGATAAATTGTGAATATATTAGTATCTTTTGGAATATTATATTTAAACTGTATACTTTATTTTATTGTCCGTCTAATTAAAAACTGGTTTGTTGAATTCATATTTCAGAAATTGTTTCTTACCTCTTATGGTCATTTCAGATTTAAAATTGGTAAACACTTTATAATCAATTTCAAGGTCGAAGAATATATTGAATTACGTCCGATAATTGAACTTTAACTAGACTCTACACGTTCTAATTTACAGTCCGAAGAAAACAAAATTCAAGCTGCTAGCTAAGTCTATGAATAAAATCCAGCCAAATAACATTCATAATCCAGCGTCCTACAAGACTACTGTATGATTACAAATTATCTTTCACTTTTAAGGCGCTTCAATTTATTACGCTACATTCGTTTGTTACACACGCAAGTACGGTTATGTGTCCTCTTCCTCGAGCGGCCGGAATGTGAGGAAATGAAAGTTATGAATAACGACCGGACCACCATGACGTGGCACAGACCAAAATTTCCCTAAATAATGATATTATCTGCAACTAGATGGTGGGAACTTTTTTTTTAATATACGTCGTAATATCTAAATCTGTCCGTCCCTTAATATCTAAATCTGGATGAGACGTGAGTGAATTGTGAGATAAGGAAGAATAATTTTAAAGGAATCTGTGTATTACAAGAACATTTGTAACAGAATGCATACAAATACGGTATTTGATAAAGACATTTCAGCCAAAGTCTCTGCTTTCGTTGTCTTCGCAAATAAATAAACAAACTATTTTAAAGGAAACTTGACAAAAATATAACTTTACACCTCAAAAAGTGAACAGTGCCTATGAGGTTATTATAAACTTAATACGACAAATACTCGAATGTTTTATTTAGAACCTTTCGTTTAAATGGGTTTCAATCAATCGGGACATTAACGCAACGATATATAATTGATTTGATTACGAATCTCCTAAATATGTATTTTTTAAGGAGTATAAGCATAAAGTGTCGCAATCTGAAACAAATAAAGAATATAATTACAACTCATACTGATTAACTATTAGCTACGTCACACATATATTATGCATGTTTCACTAGACATTTAATAGCCATGAATATGTCAATATTATTCTTGAAATTCCATACTTCGACAGCTTTCTTAGTGGACTTGAGGTTAGGTTAATACTCAAGGATTCGTACACACGCAGGCGTAGTAACTACGCCTACCCGAATAAATATACATGTGAGGTCACCTATGAATGACGGACATCTGAATTTCTAAGAATTGACTATTGTTATTTTTGTATAATTAGCCAGTCATGGCTTTGTTTGGGCTTGCGAGTTTTTTAAACGCGCATCCAATACAATAATGCTTTCGAGATGCGGTTGGGGTTGCCGCTCTTCTGTAGTTGGAAATGTTTGCAGACGTCCATGTGGACGACTTCTATACTACACAGCCCCAGAATGCACGGCGGCTCCAACACCATCCAGAACTTAGTCACTGGTTGATTACTCATTTAAATGCATGTATATATAACCAGTTTGTTTAATATCCGTATATATGTGTATGTATATATATATATATATATATCACTGAGATATTAAATAAGTTTTTTATATAACATTTCATGGAATAAAAATTACAAGCATGTGGAAACAGATTTAGAATTCACTATATTAATATATGTTAATTGTAGATATTGAAATTCGGATAACTTCTCATTTAACAATTAGAAAAAAATAAAATTTAGAAAAGATAAATAATATTTTTATAAATACCGTTAGGCAAAATTATGATACATTAGTTACTGTTAAAGAAACAATAGTTAAACTTCATTTCAAAAATTACCAATTGATTAAAACTTTGAATTCCTCATTCGAATTTCTTCTCATCTACATTTTAACATATGTGACTTTTTAATTTTACTTAATATATTATAGGAAAATCTTCTATTTAATTCTAATTTTTCTAATGTTTTTACTCTTGAAAATGCGACCGATGTTAAACCAACATAAATTTATTTTTCTCCAAAATCTACAACAGCTTTATTTAAAGTTAAACCTTGCAACTTACGAATTGTAATTGCGAAAGCAAATTGGAATAGAAATTGTTTCTTTTGCCATAATTTATTTATAACGCAACCACTATTTTCATATTTTTTATGAAAAATTGGCATTGATTAGGGGGATTACAATTTTCTTTATAAATTATATTTTCAACGTGAACTAAAGCTCCTTTGACTAACACTTTTTCGACTCATTAATTAGAACGTAACATAATTTTAAATCCAAGTAATGAAACTATAAACGGTTCTAATCCACCTAATTCTGCATTTCAGACTGTCGTGTAATTCATCTGCAGTTTAAGCTGGAATATAAAGCATCTGACTGATTCAGTTCTTTTACTTTTGATTATTAAACTTTTCACATCTTTGTTTGTTGCGAATAATCTAATAGCATCACTGAGAAAATACATTCATTTGGCGATGGTGTTTGTATACTTCGAGTTATTCATTTTTCATAGTCTTCGGTAGTACATTCACTATTACTAATTCAATCGAGTATATTTCGAAAAAATTGTTGAGATTCGTTTTGTTGAAACGATGGTGAAAAAAATAAATATTTTTGAATAGTTTATGTAAATAAATTTTTTTCTTCTAAAAGAAATCCACTTCCTTCAGTTTTACCACTGTAAAGTGGCTTATGTTTCATAGGTAGCAACTGATTAATATCTCTAAACGTTTCGCCGAACCTTGAAGGAAAAGCTCTACGTAAACGTAGATCAATTCTTCTTAAAAGGCTACATCCACTCATATTCATTTCATCGATAAATATAAATTTGCATCCGTAAATTTTCTCTAGAAACTTGCTCAGTTTCAATGTATACTGATATCTTTGAATGTTTTATTTATTCTCAGTCAGCGGCACCAGTTGGGGCAAGCAATTGATAAGACGATAGACACAATGTTTGATTAAATCGAAAAAGATGAAGGTGCTATTTAGAGGACCGGCTTTGCTGTTTATAATTATTCTTTTAGCAGGTTGTTCTTACTCGTTTCCCCGTAGATAAGTAAGTTGTTTTTTAAATATATTAATCACTTTTGCATTTTCATCAAAAGAAAATAAAATTTGGGAATTATTTTGAACGCTAACAATGGGGTTTCGTTGATTTTCTACAAATTTTTCATATTTAATAAAATTTTCTAATGATTTCAATCGTTGTTCATTTGAAATATAATGCCATTTATGCCATATATTAATTTCTCTTCTACCTGAATTTGCGTCCTGGTTAATATATTTTTGGTTTAACAGCTACATCCGTCCAATCATATGGTTGATCCATTTCAACTGGATTTGTTTCTTTATAATTTTCTTCGTCTTCAAACTTTTGTAACATACGATCCAATATATAATTCAGCATATAACCATTGAAAATAATGTTCATATACAACCGTCCAAGTATTATGTGACAAATTTATTGTAAAAAAATGTGGAGAAATTCGATACAGAGGCCAGTCCATAACAATCCAAAATATTTTCGCGTTCAGGATACATTTATATCAAATTTTTTTTGATTATCTGTTAAACATTGCTATTTATATTGGACTCTAGTACTGTTTTTCTAATAAAACCATCCGATCTTAGTTCAGCTTTGCTAGCATATTTAACAATATATCTAAGAATGGCATGAACAGAAACAATGGCTTGTGAATCGAAGTTTACTCGCCAAATTTTCAAAATTTATGGACAGTGGCTATTTAAGTAAAGATTATTTCTTTTTGATGTATATATACTATTTTTTATCTCAAATAAATTGCATTTTTCCTTCGTTGACACATTCTTTCAGATGCTTAAAACGACAAGTAGTTTCAGATTTTTCCTTGTTTGACAATAGTCTTTAGTACATTTATGTATTTGTACTGCACATATTAAATGTATGTCTTCTTGTCTGTTCTTGTACATCTTCATTATATATGTCTGAAAAATGTTTTGATCGATGTTTTTCATAAGTTTTAGAAGGATTATATGCCATGTAGATATGAATTCATTAAACTAATTAATGATTTCTTGAATCCTTACAATATCATATAGGTTGGGATTTTTAAGGTCAGGAGCATTTTCAAACCAAAAAGGTTGAATTTGAACACAGAGGTAGTCTTCATAGGCATGGTGTATATGATGACCACCTTCGTGTTGAAATTTAATAGGGAACTAAAAATTTTTTTTAACGAAATGACTCATAGAAATATCTAATCTCTTATGAAACCAATAAGCAACAATCTTAGGATTTGAGTTTAATAATCTATATTTAAGAATATATTTAATGTTTTGATTGCGATTGGCGTAATTATAGCCTGAATCAAATATGCAAAATATCTAAGGCCAGTTTGAGTCAGCTGAGCTTATCCTCATAAATATTGCTGGAATTCCTAGTTCTTTAACCACATCCAGTAACTCTAGATTTCGCACATCTATATTAGCTAGATTATCTCAAATTAGCATTATGTGATAAAATTTATTTATATAATATTGGTTCACGTTGCAGTAATTATTGAAGCTTTTAATTGTTTCAATATTATATACACGTGAATTTTTTCTGACAAATATTCTCATTTTGCAAAGGTGTCCAACCCATTAGACTATTAAACGTAAAAATAGAAATCTTGGATATTTAGCGCGTCATCTTCATACATGATAAGAAGTTTAAATACTCGTTATTAGAAATTGTAAAATTTCTGCATCTCGAAGGTCACCAGTAGGAAATAAAATGGAAAATGCCCTATAAATATATCAATCAAACGTAAATTAATTAATTGGTAAAGAATCCAATCTAGGCCATCCAATCTAGAAAACGCGAGAACCATCATTTTCTTTCTTAATATTCAATACATTAGTGTCTTTCGATTGAAATTGAAAGTGACTTTGAAAGGTCATCGTTGGGGCTCCAAATTCACAAACATTATCATACAATATATTTTAGCTATTATCTTCCCTATCTAAATGAAATGAAATATGTATTTTTTCTTGACTTAATATAATTTGTTGAAAAACATTTTTATTATCCGGTAACCATTGTAAATTATTTTCATGACAGCAATACCATAGAGTGGTTCTTTTTGTGATAGAATGTTTCTTTTTAAGACATTTCAATGCAGCCTCAACATTATTACGGTTTACAATAAAAGCTTTATACCGTTCACCGTCATTTCTGCTAAAAAATCTCTCTTGAAATAGTATCAATAAAAGGAAGTAGTAAAATATGTAGTGACTTGATAAAAATTGGTGATATGTCCACTATATCCAAACTAACCACCTTTCAGTTGATATACTATAAAACCAGGTGAACATGAGTGATTAATTTTTCGCCAAGACATGTTAATTTATTGATTTCACTTTTTCCTTGAAATTTGTGACAAAATACAAACTCCAACTTGTTCAATGTGTAAGTCAAACCAATTACGATGACGTAAGTTGCAATGTGTCAATTCCATTTTTTCTGGCAGTTAAAAAATTATTGACATATTAAAAAAAATTAACATTTTCTCGATAACAATACCATTCAGCATCTCGAGTTCTTTGCGGAAGTTATTTTGCATCAGACATCAAAGAACGTTTACTGTCGTATTCCTTCTTCGTGGCATTTCACAGTGACAATAACAAATATGAAATTGTTAAAATTATTTCATTTTTAAAAAAATTAAAGAAACTAATTTTAACATTCTATATTTTAAATCAATCCATTTTCATATAACCATCATATTATTGCAGATATAGAATTTAAAAAATCTAAATAGAAGCAGTTGGTAAAAAAAACCGTGTCAATACAAATTGTGTGAATTAATTTGAAATAGATATGAATTGTAAGGTGAAATGATTGAAGATTAAAGTATTTGCAAATTTCATTCCATTAAAAATTAAGTGAAAAATATTAACCTAACTTCCGATTTCAATATATGCTTTCTATCTTACATAGTTATTTTTATCTATTCCCGTATGTTACAATTTGATACCGTCTGCATGCATGCCCTATTAATGCCGTAATTTTATAACGGATCGCGCTAGTACCATATGCTAGTACTACGTAACGTTGTTTCGTATTTTTTTATAATTTATAGAAATATTTTAATACAAAAATAACGATAGATGACAAATCTAGACATCACTTTAAATTATTATCTTAAATTTTAATCTACAGGTGTGATAGTTTATTCATAAAGTGTACCGCAAAATTGTACAGGTTGTGGGATAGTGTTAGGGCTCGCTTCGCTCGTCCTAATTAAAATACTGTCCAAAAACGTATAAGAATACGAATAAAAAGGGAAATTATGAACCTTTTTCCCTTCAATATGGAAAATAAAAATTATTTATAATGAGCAATGATTACTAAACTACTTACCAATATTTACGTACATTATGAAACTTATTTTGACAGGCATGTTGATAAAATTCGACGTGATGAAGAAAATATGATCAAGTCGGCCTTACAACGTAATAAAGCATATAAATTTGATCCGAATAACAATACTTTTAAACCAAATTCCAAAAGACGATTTTGGGCCAAACTCCAAATGATATGTATGTAATGAAATATACTACTTTTTTACACACAGTCATTTTTAATTTGAAATAAAACACTAAATCAATATAAAATTATGGTGTATTAATATTTCATTTTGTTAAAAGTCGCTCTCAAAAAATGTACAATTAACTTTACGTACTTGAAATACAAAAATATTAATTTCACCACACTTTTCATTTATTTACAAAACACGTCGAGCGATTTGCCTAAAGAACTAAATCAATATAAAAAAATATTTTTCATTTTTACAAAATATTATTTTAACATTTTGTAAAAATGAAAAATATTTTCCATCTAGTTTTGGTGAAAACAGCTCTCAAAAATTTTACAATTAATATCGGAAAAGTAGGTATTTCACCACACTTCATTTTAGTTAAAAGAAAACGCAAAAATTATTTTTCGAAACTCTTTAAATAATATTATATTACCAATCTGGAAAAAAAACAGTAATTTTCGATAATTAATTATATTATAACTTTTGTATCTTACCGTCACACGACAACTAACTTATGGAAATTGACCACGCATCGCGTTAAGACATCGATATAGGACGGCGGTATGCTGTTCGTGACAGTGATAAGCAATTCGCATATACCATTTACACTTTATGGGTAGCTTCCGAGTATCGTATACCTGTGAATATAAGCTTTCCCGTGCATAAAAGATATCGAAAATAATTTGCACATTTTAACAAAACTTGTAACTCGCTTATTTTTTAGTCTTTTTTACTTTGATATTTTTTTCACTGCCGGTTTTTAATTAACCTTTATTTTCATGACATTTTACCAAAAACAATAAATTTAGGAGTAGTCAGTTACTCTATTGAATTAATGGAACAATTTTTAGAGAATTTTATTCTGGCACATATAATGTTTTTATGGGTTGCATGGGGAATCTATAACTTCTATATGGGCTGTTTCCTGATTCTTGTTACACTGCATTGAAAACCGTTAATAAAAGACTGACCTGTATTAAATTCTCAATTAAAGATATTTTAAATAAAGATAGCATTAACATCTATTTATATGCGCTATGTGGTATACGCAGTGCATGTAATTTAACAGTTTAGATAGCTTAAACAGTACAAATTGTATTTTTGATATTTATATTTTATAAGCTTATTTTTAAGAATGAAATTTCGTGATGAAATTACATGTAAAATTGTACCACATAATTTTATCTTTACAAAATAAGCTTAAAAATATAAACGCCAAAAATAAAATTTGTACTGTGCAAACTATCTAAAAAATTAAATTTACAGAAACCTCATCTAACCTAAATCGTTGAAGAAAAATCTAGTTTTAGCACAGATTAACATACAATCAAAGTAACATAACGATATCAGCTAACTAATTCTTTAAAAACCTCTTTTCAAATTCTATAATGTCACAAAATTGTGTTACTATAAAACTCTAGAAAATTAGATCGCAAATCTTTACTACACTGCGAGCTCACACCTAGAGTAACTACAAAATTAATCAACACGACACTGCATCAAAGCAGTAGCCATATTATTATACAGTTGGCCAATAAAGACAGACAACGGTGGCAATGGATGAGAGTACCTGTATCAACATAATGCCCAAAAGCTGACATAATCCCATCAAGTAAAACAAATGAACTGTAAATGCAATTTGTAGGAACGATGGTTAGCAAAGTCGCGTTTACCCTAATCACTACGCATTTTAGTAAATATTGCGAGGTTTGTACGTTTACCTAAATAGTAAATTTAATTAACGATTTACGTGTCGACAAATCAAAACCTATGCATAGAGTCACTTGAGTCGACTTGACATGTCTTTTATATTTGAAATTGAAAATACTTTTACGGTGTTTTAACAAAAAATAAACATATTTTAACTGAAAAATCGATTGTCAAGAAGATATTTCTGTATGCTATAATATAGTATTTTAGTATAGTTTTTTGCAGTGAAGTAAAATATGATTAGTGCATCTATAATATTCGCCATATTTTAATACCGAGCCACATTTAAATATCTCCTTCTACTTCGTTAGATAAACAATTTAAACACCATCCCCATAGATCAATAAGAAGATGCAAATGTATTTGGAAGTGTATTTGATATCCACGTTTAAGTAATCGAACCAATTAAAATAATTTTCAAAAAGACATGTTCTTTTTAAGTTTAGTGTATAAAATTCGATATACATAAATAGGCTAATTTTCATTCAATTTCCCTCAATCGTTTCATACTTATTTCCTTTTACCTTACCCCTTAATGAAACATGGGGATAAGAGTTCGAAAAATACTCAACATCGCTCGGTACTTAGCTAATACACAATATACCTGATTTTCAGTCGAGCCTCAATTGAATAGCAAATTATGTTCGACGCAAACTTTATATGGTTTCGCTACTTTATAATATTTTGAACAACCCACACACATCTTCATACCTCGATACGAATTCATCAACTTATCTGCCCAAGACCTCGATCTACGGTTAGCAGACATGGCCGTGCTCCTTATTTCTAATGTGGACTCCATTGGATTCCAAATACAAAAATATATGACGCTTTCTAAAATAATATTCAAATAATAATATAATATCGGTTCCATAGTTGCTCACTCTATTGTTATCCCTAAGTAAATACTCTATCTGCTTCTAGCTTTATCCTTTCAATTTTTACTCGATATATCAAATTCAGTCACGTTCTTGTGAATATTTAATATAGGGTGTCCAGTGGCAGATTTCAAAGTTTGGACAAACATAGTTTCTGAACGCAACACATAAGAGGAGCGCGGGGGGCGTCGTTAGAAGCGCAAGCGGTGCGGATGTTTTAGTAGCCATGGAACAGTGGAGTGGAGAGCACCGCGCTTTTGCCGTCGAGGCGTACATTTCGAGTGGATGTTCGCTGTATGAAAAAGTGGTTTTTAAAAAATTATTAAAGGAATATTTATATGGAGATGGGCAAAAAAAGGATTCGAAATAATTTTTTTTCATTTTACGTATTTCAAAACATTTGTTATGTAACCCAAAACGTGTATGTGTAAATGTATATATTTGTACATGTTAGTGTAAGTACTCAGAAAGTAATGATGAAAGGTTGATGGATATTCCTGAAGTTAAAATGATTAACAAAAAAATGTTACCAGAAGTTTGAGTAAAGTTAACTAGGAAACTACAGCGGTTATTCTTGATATCACCTTTGAGAAACTCACGATATTTTTATACTTTCGAAAAATATACTAAACAGTATATTTAGATGGGTAAAATTAATATTAATAGTTTTAAGTAGTACAACAAAATTATTATCTATACTTAAATATTTACATGTAGTACTAATATACAGTTTTATACATATTAAAATGTATAAACACTGAAGGCCACTTAGTAATTAAAATAAACTATTTACAAACATTAATATTATTTTTAAAATCATATAGTATGCCTTTACGCATGTTTAACTAACCGTACCTCTTAATAAAAATGATATGAAATTTAATAAAAATAAAATGAAGACACATGTTCTTTTTGAAGATCGGTGCATAAAACCATAAGATACAGAATCATCTCTGTATATTTCCGGTTAATTTTAGATAAATTTCCCGTGAACCTGTTTTTTTTAATATATCTTCAACATATTCAGAAATAGGGCAGTATGACTCGTTTTTATGAGTATTTTTGGCAATAACTTTAGACTTGTCTTATTAATTTTGGCATTTGTAAAATTCGTCCTTTAAATTGATACCTCAAACTATGGGAAGCATAAACTTTTTTTGTAAAATTTATCCTTGCACAAATGCTCAAATAAATATTTAATAAGTTGTTAGAAATATGTGGATAATAAAAGTAACATTACTAGCTAGCCATCAAAATGACAACTTTCCACAAGCAACTCTTTCTGAGAAAAGTGGCTGTGTAGACAAAAATATGGGTGCACCAGTGATCTCATAAGGATCTTATTTTCTTTTATTTTTTTAATTATTAATGGTAATAATATATGTCTAAACGTGAAAATAGAAAATGTCTATTAAAAAATCTGAAAAATATTAAAATTATTTTTGAAAGTATAGTTATCAGATTTTATGTTATATTTCTGTGGAATATTTCCTCTGTCAAGGATATATATATATATATATATATATATATATATATATATATATATATATATATATATATATATATAGATATGTATAAGATAGAAGATATTCACATGACATAATTTTGATTCAACACATCTGTGCACATTAAATGAGAGAGCTGTATTCCGAAGAAATACCGTAAAAGAGCCCAATTCCTATTAACGAGTGCTCGCCAACAACTACATTCGTTTTCATATCTGAGTATGGTATATTCCCTAGTTCTCCTGACAGCATTCCTCGCTGGGCGTTTGTATTCCACTTCATAACTACACTTGGGATTCACTCTATATGTGCTTAGTTCCGAATGTTTGTGTTTTAGCCGTGATGTCATTTGTTTGCTTAGCTGGATACGACACGAATTAGCTTATCGAATGCATAGATTGCTAATTTTATTAAGTAAACGTTTTATTCTGCTGTTGTAAGCTTGAGTATTCATGTAACTATTTTATTGGTTTGTGCTAGTTTAATATGGTTTACGAAATGATGACAAGTACAATAAATGTATCTAAGTGGAAGACGACCTGTTAACTAAGTAAGTTAATTTCCTAAGTCAAATTTCAACATTAGCAAAAGAATATTTCCTAATTAAACTGAATCACAAAAACAGAAAATAATTCAATCTACAAGCTATCGATTTGTCTTCGGATCAAGTACTACCGCATAAAATATATTTGT
Organism: Druceiella hillmani; assembly: GCA_039881145.1. Taxonomy (NCBI): domain Eukaryota; kingdom Metazoa; phylum Arthropoda; class Insecta; order Lepidoptera; family Hepialidae; genus Druceiella; species Druceiella hillmani. The sequence goes on along the minus strand of JAYKKI010000120.1, from coordinate 1,715,134 downwards.
CGTCAAATCAAATGCAGTCTCCAATTATAAGCTACACATTAGCATCTATACTGAAATTTCTTGCCATTTTTATAGTGCTTTGAAATTCTAAACGTATTATTACCAAAATAGTATTGCCTCTTTGCTCGAATTAGAATGTAATAAATTATTTCGGTAGAAACAAATAAAATGTCAACATATATTTAAAAAATTTCAATATTATCTTAAAACTACACAGAAGGTTGATATTGCAATGAATGAATTTTTTTCTCAATCAAGGGGCCTACAAAAGCTTCACACGGAACAAATAACTTTGATTAGTTTTTTTCATTACATATATACATTCTGCTACTATTTTATTGTAATATTTTATAACATTACTTTGTCATTGCTTCAATATGCAAATTTGTTTTGATTTTTTTTAATTAAGCTGAACAAACAGATGCATGCAAGCGGTAACCTCACTTTATGTAATAGTTAAGATAACGTCATCCTCGTTTACTAATGCAAACAAATGACATCACGGCTAAAACACAAAATTATCTTAACTTTCAAAGTAGCAAGAATTTGAGAAATTAATAAAATTTATTATTAGCTAATAAACCTTCTGTAAATATTAGTGAAAACTGATATGACTAGTTTTATTTAAAAAGCAAATCAAATTAAATGTAATTAAAAGAGGTGATAATAACATTAATTGACAGACCAAAAACCCGTCTTGATGCCTTACGTAAAGTGCTTGATATTTATAATATTGTGAACCTGCTGTGAAGCTATTATATTTCACGTACTTACACGTCTCATTAAAACATGAACAAATATTCTGCAAAATAATAGCACAAACTTGGAGAAAAGAATATTTGTTCTAAAGAGGTGAAGAGAGCAAAGATTTCATCTATATACCATATAATAATTTTTCAGTCTGGAGAGAGGGATGGTACTTTGCCTTAAAACTTGATTTCATACTTAATAAAATTTTTACAGATTTCAACATGTTTTGCTGTTTTACTTTCTTCAAAAATAGCTTTTGTCGACCATGTTTGAAAAAATTACAAAAGAAAAAAGAGGTCCCTTATTTCTTTTTGTATGATATATTCCTTATTATTTATGTTATTGAATGTTTGTTAGAATTATGTTTTATCTATATTAATTAAACAAATAATAAAGGCGAATATAATAAATCAAAGAAAGTAGCAAAGTCATGTGTGACAGTCCCAAGAGATGAAAGCGGACTTTCTTTCTACGAGAGTTTAGAAGCGGCGCCATCAGAAAATGAGATATTTATACTTGCAAAAAGATGTCAGAATCAGAAAAAAAATTTAAAAGACAGCAAGTATATAAAAGATATGTCTGGCAAACTGCTAACACGGAACGAGGATATAAATAAAAGGTGGCAAGAATACTATCAAGAACGACTGAATGGGGGGTTTCTGCATGAACCACTAAACACAAAACCCCCAACGGAAGGCCCTTTTGAAAAAAATCACAACACGTGAGGATAGGAGAGCCTTATCGAAAATAAAGAATAAGAAAGCAATTGGACCTGACGAGATACTAGTGGAGGTGTGGAAAGGAGCTAGGGTATTGGCTTAGATCTAGATTTTATTATCCTGGTTCTAATGGAGGTTGAAGAAATGTCAATAAATTTGTGAAGAAAAATAAAAATAAAAATAAAAACTGTAAAGAAATCCCGTGGGCGTTTGTGAAGTTTCCTTGAACACAGAGCGAGCTCACTACAACACAACGGCCCTTTCGAATGCCCGCCGGCTATTGGTAGGAATCATTCTCGCCCTATAAGGAGTCAGTGGCTAACATTGAGACGCAAAGTATGGAAAATACTTTTTTCTTAATATATCCATAACTGATTTATATTTTAAGAAACATTTCATCTGATCACTAGGTATTATTAAAGTATTTACTTGTAAGTTTAGTGTAGAAACTAATGACATAAGTGGAAGATAGAGAGTCAAAACGACAACATATATTTTGAAAACAAAGAATATTTCAACGACATACGCTATTAAAGAAAATTTAGCCTGTCACCTTTGTTGTATTAGATCCTATTTGGCATATAATCTACCCTTTCATGTTAATGTTTTTCAGGAAAAAAAATTGATAATTAGTACATAAAATTTCAAATAAGATATGTCCAATTTTGGCGTAACGGCCTTTTAATTTCTACTCTAAATACTATTGTAACGTGAAAAAACCTGTCCAGTACTAAGTTACCATAATTTAAAAAAAAAATGCGCATTTTTCAGAAATATTCAATCTTGTTTCCTTTCTTGTTAAGACAAGAAATATGTTGCTGGTGAAATGGCACAGACACCTATTTTTGAATTTTCAATGAAATTTGTTTAATTATCGTATTATTGAAATAAATTATATTAAATACAGCTCAGAAATCACGAATGAACACGCGTACAGGATAATATAAGTAACCATTTTTGTAAAAAAGAAATATTTTTCAAAATATAATTTTTACCAAAAGGTATTTAGATTCACATTTCGAAATTAATTTATATCACTACCGTCCTAGATGACCGAATGGCGTAACTTATGTGGGATGAAATTGTTATAATATGCCGTCTGTGATGGGTAAAATAAATAGAGATTATTGAGTAAGAAAAAGAGTCTCCACTTGCTATTCTTATATCGAATCTTTCACAGTGCGATTATCTACTGTGTGGCATCTTATTTCGGTTGCTTGACATTGTTATAATGCAAAGTACGAGTCTGGATAAGACTGGACAACAAGTATTGGTTCATTCGAATTACCACCTACTTTTAATGCATAAAAGCATTGGAAGTCCCTAAAGAACGATATTCTACTACTATACATCTTATTTTCGAGCACAATAGTATGTAGACTCGATATGGGCACATGACGCTAGTTTTTCTACAAACTATCGGACTTGAATGCGCGAAGAGAGAACTTACGTGAATTTTTTTTGATAGCGAGATCGACCGCTTGGGTTTCTTTCTGTGGCCACCACAGTTTTTGGTTTTTAACCTTGAGGTGTTTTCTTTTTATGAGGATTTTATAAAATAAGTGGTTGACAGACGCTTGGTCACCAGCCGTATACAGTTATTTTAATTATATATATATATATTTACAGTAAATTTGTTCTCACCAGAGTTAAAAGAACCAGTCTTCGTGTTCACAAGATTTGTTAAATTATATATTATTTGATACTGCAGAGCTTGTATCAGGGTCTATGGATAGGGATTTTCACATGATACAATAAATTGTGATTTTTATTTATTTTTTGTATTATTTATACCCTTTTCATTCCCTTACACACGATGAACAAATTATTTGCTGCAATTGAAGTTGAAACAAAACAGTTCATTCAAAATGGATTTCATTTCCAATTTAAATATGCTGGAAGCTCATGTGCCACTTTACCTATAAAATCTTTTAAAAAATGCCTCACTATTTTAATGTATATACTAAATGCGCAATTTTTTCAATAGTTGGGCTATAAGAGAAGAAGTCAAGCTCAGAGAAAGGGACAGTAAAAAAGATATATTTTATTTATTTATTTATTTGTCTACTTTAAGATATCTAATTCGAAAGCAATGTTTTATAGTTAACTATAATACCAGTTCAACCCCACTCGACGAGCGGCCGGAAATCTAAAGCAAGTCTCATAAAAATTATATTCATTCATATCACAACTTTTTAGAAATATTATATAAAAAACAGAATGGGATAATTCCTTCATTTCTAGCTAAATATACATTTTTTTATTGAAAAATAATTCAAATATTTGAATAATTTTAAACTTGTAATTTTAACAATCTATTTTTTACTAATGTGGAGAAACTAGATTATATTTATTTCAATATACTATTACTAAAGATTTATAAAAGTTCCGAGTTCCATGATATAATCAACTAAATTGTATTGTCTTTTTATTTTAATCTCGTTCTACTTATTAATTATTTTTGTTACATCTGATGATCACGCCATCAAATTATTTTAATGATCATTTATTATTACATTAAGTCAAATAACGTTGCAGATAATCTGACATTTTTTTATAATATTATATATCTTATTTTATATCATTAATTATTTTTATCATTACTTTTCATTGATTTACTCCTTTTTTATTGTTAACTTTTGTTATAAAATTTTATTTAAATGATTCAGAAAAAATTGTATATTTTATTTAATTTAAAAAGTCCTCATCAATATCTGAATCTATCTTGTATTTTTAAGCAATCACACTTCAACAATGAAAATCTCCAATTTGTCCCAAATTTCCTCCCATGGGTGCCTGCTTATAACAAGATATAATCAATAAGACATATCATCACTAATTTTGTGAAGAAGTAATTAAGAAATGTATTATGCTGTTATAAAATATATCTGTTTCTAAATTTGCGTCTTTATTATCATAAATTGTGAATAAAATGCATCAAATTTTCTTTTATGATGCTAAATTTTAACTTGTTGGATGTATTAGAATATTTACGTCTATTCTTAGATTTATCAATATCGTATACTGGTAGTTATGATATATGTTTAGTTCCTAAGACATTTGACTCTAATAAAAAAATATAATTTTTATTAACTGAATATTTTTTTACAATTCCATACCAGGGAGGTCCGAACGCGGCACTGCTGCTGTCAATGCTATTTTTCCGTCCATCCATCAGAGGCCTCTAATTAACATGTATATATATATATATATATATATATACATATATATATATATATATATATATATATATATATATATATATATATATATGTGTCTATATATAGTCCGAGTTAAAATGGGTGTAGTCGTATGTAAAATCAAATGCGATTACATTTTAAGTATTTGCCTATGAACATATACCATTATTATTTAGGTTTGTGAGATATCTTTGGAAAGAACCGTTTGAGTAGAATACATCGATGTAGGAAAATAATAATATAGATGAACATAAAATATGCATTTTATAGACCTATTTTGTCACCACGCCTATCTAGTTAAACCTAGGCATCTACTACACCTGTACTTCCAAGTTACTAGATTAAGTTAAACTGCATAATAATTGTTTTTAAATCGTGAGTAATACGAACATATTTTTTTAGTTGTTATTTTCCTAAATATTTTATTTTATTCTTTTATTATTAAAGTTTGCCAAACTTTAATGTAAAATACGTATGGCGAACTTAGACTGCAGGAGAAATTTCTTTCACTAGCTACAACAATAAGTTTCGAATAAACTGTCTTGTAGACTATGAAACATTATAAACTTATAAGAGTACATTTAGCAAAACCAAATACATTACAAAACAAATATTGAGATAAGATAAAACGGGAGAAGAAAAGGACAGGAGCGCAGAAGAATTAAGTTTTAGCAGAAGTAGGACTTAAAAATACGATCAATATTTGACTGGTGTCAGGATCCATTTGAATTCAAAATGTTGTTGCTTGGAGAGAAAATAATTTTTCCTAAAATGTATTTGTATGTGATAAATGTTTGAATTTGCTAATGAGATAATGTGAATACTGAGGATGTTTTTTTTTATATAAAGAGAAGCATATGTGTGTGATGTTGGCTTTAATTGCCGATCTTAATAATTTCAGCCATGGTCTGTATTCGGAAATGAGATCTTATTTACTGAGGGTGAAGATGAATCGGATCCATAAATTGGGAAGGTGTTCTAACTTGCTGTAATACTTTTTATTAAGATTAGATTAGCACAAATCTTCATGACAAATCAGTGATAATAGTGTTAGATAAAGGTAGATTTTTAATTTGATGGGAAAAAAAATTAGAACGCTTGAGAGGAGATATCCTGCTATGAAAATAAGACAACTGACATCATTTACTTGAGGCTACCAACTAAGATTTTGATAGATCAGTTGTTACAGGACTTTTTTATTGATATGTATGGACTTACTTTATTATTCTACATTAGTTTAAGGAAAATTTACGGGTATAATATAATGTAAATAAGTAAATTGGATACCTATATCAGACTCTACATTTAAAAATACAAGTCTCTCATACAAAACCGCATGCAACTTTAAGATATGTGGGTGTAGAGCTGTCGTAATGCAAATTCGTCACTTGTTTGGCCAATTTTATTTCCTAATATAAAACATAAAATAAAAACATAATATAAACACTGAACAAATTTAGTAGCTACAGTGTTTTAGTAAACAATATTTATTTATGGTAATATAAATTGTGGTATAGTTTAAATAGTCTTATTTCTTTTTGCAAAATACTAAGTTAGAGGGTATATTCTTACTTTTGCTCATAAAACCCTAACTCATTAAATAATAAATGCTGTTCACTAATTACAAAATAAGCCAACGTTTTTCTTCAACCCAAAGCAAAACACTTCATAAAAACATTTGTCCTAGGCCCGATCTTGAACACAACGACTTTTGTCGATGTAGCGACCGATCGAAAAGAAAATGAATATTGTACTTAATATACGATTTACCTTTCTTCCAAGAATTTTACAATTTCATGTCAATGAAATGAAGATGACCGCGGGTCCTTATCGACGAGGCTACCTACCGGTTCCTTTTAGCTATCGAAAACCCTAATATAAAGGGAAACTAGAGAAAATATATGTTTCTATAAAAATTAACTCGACGCAAGGATGAGATATTATTTTCAATAATATTCCCTAGGGGTAATCGCAGAAATGAACCAGTCATAAATGCCAATATGCCGAACGATTTCGTAAGGGTTTCGCTATCGGGAAAATTTTTCCCGTATGTTATTAACCCACTTGTACTAGCTAAGCTGAGGAGTAGATATCTTTTTCTTTTCTTACTGCTTTAAGCATTTAGTATCGTCCGCCGAGGAGGGACACGTTCATGATCTCCGCCGCGTAATCTAATTGAACTTATAATTGACTACGCTTACCTTTGTCTTTTGGATAGGAGTAATTCGATACTACGTATATTTGACTTTTAGCATTATTTATAGTGCAATTATACCAGGTATACATGGAGCTATTATTCACAAGTACAAAATGTATAGTGAGAGAAATTTATACTTAAAATGTGTTATACAATCACTCTGAAACCATTGAATTAATATGAAAAAATGTTTGTTCAGTTGTTAGTTTATTTTACACGAGTTCTATGTACGATATATATGCATGATTATTATAAAATATGCCATCATTAAACCAAGTGTCAAGTAAGGCAGAGCAAACTAGAACACAGTGCCGTCATTCACAACACAAACTTACAAAAGTCTCTTTTGTATATTCCAAAAATTTGCAAAATAATAGGACTCAATGCACCACTTTCAGGTTTATCTCCCATCGATTCTATGTTTGATAAAATTTAGAAGGAGGGGAAACATATTGCTCGTCCCTTTAAAATTTAACAATTTTCACGGGGACTAAAAACAAAAAATGTTGAATGGGATATACCAACGTCCAATAAAGGCCTCGAGCTCTTGTGGCGCTAGGGCGGGTGGTGGGCCTGGCTGAGTGATGGACGAAAATAATTTTAATGATTCTTCATTTCACTGCGGGTATCTAAATGTACTTGACATAAGTAGGAGACTATTCTTGTGTCGTTATGGTTCCATAGTAGATCTTAAGTAAACTTAACCTGCATCTTAAAGTTACATCAACTTTATTTATTATTTCTTGGTTTTTCATTTTGTATTAGTCATAAATACTTGTCTAATATATTTAATCATATCAATATTTGCCTACATAGACTGAAAAATGATTTTATTGCATGAATGTCATAACGGAAAAATATGTTCCAACTTGAGTAACATATTGTAATAGCAATATCATCTTAAATATTCAACGTTTCAAACCGACGTTAAACTATATTTCCACAAACATAACACGCTGTAAAAATTAAATCCTACGTTTAGATTAATAAAACTTATGAGAGACTTAAAGTTCCACTAATAAATTATAAACTTAAGTACCTAACTTACAGGGGTTGTATTTTTTCTTACAACATATTTTTACAGTGTTAATTCCTATCATCATTCTGAAGTTTAAAAGTTTATGATGGATGTGTAAAAACCCAATAATTTTCGAAATAATTGATTGCAAATTTAGAAATTTAGAAAAAATTTAAATCTTTGTTCACAGAATATCTTCAATACATTTCTAACAAAGCCAGTTGCTTCTAGGAAAATAAAACTATAAAAATAATCAGAAATATCCTGTCTTAAAAATAAATTTCACTAATATGATCAGTTGACGATTCGCAAATTGCAAAAAGTGCATTTTTCATAATTTTCATTAGTGGTGTTATACATCATGGTAATTTAAAATTAATTAATTAAAAACAAATATGAATAATTATTTTTTCATCCCTTTTGTTGTTCGGATTAATAGGTCTGATCATAGCTGCGTAAATATCTCACGAGGAATAATACACCTTTATACATACTAATAAACTAATGAGAAATTATTACTAATAAATTTAAATCGAATTTCTTTTACGCTATGTGAGAATGATATTATTATATTCTTTGTCGATAAATATACAATTATATGTTTATGCATTATCAAAATAAAGTGCGCGAAATTAAATTATGTTCCGAAATATTAATGGACGGAATTAAACATGAATATAACGATCGAATAACGTGTTTTTGTTATTTTATCTGAAATAAATTATGAAATTATTTATTGCGTAAATAAAAAGAAAGTAAGAAAACGTGAGTAACTGATAAAGACTTCCCATAGTTAATACCACTAACTTCGACTTCACTGTAAACGACATTTGGCAATGCTCAAACGACTGGGTTTTCTCTCAGTATCAAGCAATTCTAAATTCGATAGTAGTCTAAGTTTTTTTAACAAACTTGTGATATTAACGTTTTAAAATGGAATATACTTCAGTTTTTTTTATATAAATTAGGCTATGAATTGAAAACCTTATCTACCATCAAATATTTCATCCGCGACTAAGTGTTAAATGACGCGAAAATTAGAAGACTTATTTCTCGATCTTCGACGATAGTACTCAAGAGGCTACATGAGGTACATATTGTTTTAAGTACGATCGTATTATATCATTTAATTAATGGAATTATAAACTGTGCAATGAGGGACCTGATTAAATTTTATTTATTGAACCTTAAGTTCACGACATTGACTGAATTAAAATCCGCCTCGTAGCTTTTATGAGACGCGTGTACAAAAATAAGCTACTAAACAAACAGAGAGAAAATAACTTTTAGCAACAGTCAATTATTTCTCTGTATTCCCACAAAATTGTTTTTTTTTTAAATCTGTGATATAAACACAATTTTTTTTAAACTGTTTATTATATTTTAATAGTATATCTTAATATACAAATTAGATTGCATTCTTTAATATAACCTTTCCGTTAATGATTTTGTTATAATATTTAATATGTTGTATTATCTAATTTAAAGGTAAAATTAGGCTGTTTACTCGCCTTACATTATCTAGTAACACCGACCCGAAAGTTCACAAGGAATTTAAACAGTCTCGCAATGTAATTGATATCCAAGCAAGATAGTTTGAAAGTATATAATTATAAATTCCATAAAAAAGGATTTTACGAGGAAAATAAATTAATAATTCATTCCCCTACTATCACTTATAAGTTTGGTCTATGCATTCAAATTAAATATTGTTCAACGGGAGATTAGAAGCAATCATTCCGAGCGACGTTGCATCGCGCAAACGTGATCTCCAAACTTCAACTCAATATTTCGAGCGCAGGCCGGCTAAATTATATTGAGATATTTAAAATTACCGAAAATGTCGACAGAACATCTCGATTGATTGTTATCAAAATAAGTCATCGGCGGGTATAAAAAATATCGTCGATTCAAATATTTTTCCCATACGGCTCGACGCTACTAAATCGTTAATTCAATTAACTAAGGACTTCGCGGCCGTTAAATTTATTAAACATATTACTGGAATTTATTTCTAGATTATCTTATTTTGCTCGCAAAACGGATATTCTCGTCGCGTGTAAACGCGGTTGCTGGCAAGTTTTCAATCGTCTGACTTTATTTCCTTGTTGCTGGGAAAACGTCCTGCTCATTCTTATAGAAGTCAAAGTTACGCTTGGAGATAGATACTTTATATCTTGCCTTTGTACCATTTCCAACAAAGTTAATCTACTAATGCAGAAGATTCTTTTTTCTCCCTACCTATTTAAAACGAGTACAACTTTTTATTAAAAAAGCTGCGGAAAAATATATGCTGCAACTGATGTTTATATATCAATGATACTAACATATGTCTCGTGTTTTTTAATTATTTAACATTGTCATTATTTTTATTTCTAAGAAGAAAAAATATGGGTATTAATTACTTGCTTTAAATTGATACCAATAATATTTCCATTGCGTGAATAATTAAATTTATTCTTAAAACATTTTAATAATTTCCAAACTTGTGCCTAAAAGTCACTTTAAACGGGCGAAATCGTATTAATAATTAAGACAGAACAATTGGATTAATAATTACGACAGAAAAATCGACTTTACTTACTTAACTCTACTCCGGTAGTTTTAAGCCTGTCACATAATATCTTGATACTGACATGCTAAAACCTAAACAATTGTTTGTGGATACGTTTATATAATCATTTATATATTACAATAGATTTAATTAACGTAAATACAATTAATTTTATTACATTTTGCATGTGCATATATTTGTTAATCTGTATCGATTTGTAAATATAAGATAACCCAAAAAATTAATCAATTAAAAACGCAATGTCTTTCGCTACAAGAAAGACTTTTATTTGTTTTGAAAATCGTTATACTCATAATATGAAAATCAACCTACATTATTGGTTGAACTTCAAATTTTTTAATTGAAATTGAAATCACCCCTATTAATTTATGTCTTATTGCCTTCACGAAAAATTAATTATAACGTCACTAAAGCACCCTTAAATTAGGAAGTTCGATTTAAACAGCACAAATGCATCAAAAAATTATGAACGTATTGAATGATATAACGGGAGTTATTCCTATGGAAAGAAAAAAATGGCTATATTTGGGTTTTTGTATCTTTCGAATTGTCGCATGATTTTGATACGGCGTCTGTTCCGACTTACTATATACGTTTCACTAGTTCGATTTACTTTGCTTAATTTTTGAGTTCACAATATAAACCAAGAAGTTTTAAAGTTAATGATTAAGTATATAAATAAACTAAAGCTTAAATAGAAGATCAATAGTAAACATTTACCGAATTAATAACCTTTACTTTAATAAAGTATTACTTTAACAAAATTTTTGTCTTTAGGGAAATGACCAATATAAAAAGCAAAATTAAATATTTTGAAAAAAAACCAACGATGGATGTGGTCGTTATAATTGAAAAAGGATTAAATAATTTTTTTGAAAACCCCCCGACTAAAAGGAAGTAAGAACCCATTGATATAATTACAAACCCAAGAAAATCCATCGGGACTGCCATTCCGTTCCCAATACCAATTACATTGTAGCAGCATTTTGTATGCTTTTCTAGCTATCTTTTCTAGCTGTTTGCGCACCTAAGGGAATTTAAATTAGTCAAGAATTGATAAAACTGCCAAATTTTAGGCTTGGGCGGGACATGGCAGCCCCAACGGATATTCTTAGGTTTATAATCATATTACTTGATCCTTATTTTCTTTTAGTCGGGGGTTTTAAAAAAAATATTTAATCGTTTTTCACACATGTCTCGGGTTTAATCAAAATTTTTAATTTTGCTTTTTATTATTTGTCTTAATAACTAAGCTTCAAAAAACTCGCCGAAGGGTATGACTATGTTGTTCTTAGTAGAGTAAGATCTTTAGAAGGAGTAGTAATGACTGATCTAAATTGAAGAAAACTCTTCAACAATACCCATAATAGTATAGCATTGGAAAAGCTTGAGGAATATGTTACGTGGATAATACATCGACAAGGCAGAAGAAAGGCCACAAAGTAGTTAATCTTGATTAATCAAGAATGTTCATTACAGCACACACTGACGAGTTAACAACGTAACTACTGTTTAGTAATATTTGCAATTAAATCTCAAACTGTTTATCGAAAACCGTGTCTAAATCGCTCAAACAAAGCTCGAACATTCTGGAAAAGAATGGGAAGATTCGTTTGCAACAAAGTGTTATAGCAATCCCTGGCGAGCTAACACCATAACGCATATCGAAGAACCATCACCGATTAGTTCCGAATATTTTGCCAAAAACCATGTATAAATCGATCTAACCATTTTCGAGATAAATGAGAACATTCGGTTGCAATAAATTGTTGCAGCGCCCCCTGGTGAGCTAACAACATAACACCTATCTAAGAACTATCGCCGATTAGTCCCAAATATTTTGCAGAAAACAGTGTCTGAATCGGTCAAAGCGTTTTGGAGATAAATGGAAACATTCATTTGAAACAAAGTGTTAATTACAGCGCCCCCTGATGAGTAATCAGCGTAACACCTACTTAAGAACTATTGTCTCTTAGACTGAAATCTTTTTCAGAAAACTGCATCTAAATCGGTTAAACCATTTGGGAGATAAATGGGAACATTCGTCTTCAACAAAATATTTATTAAGGCACCTCCTGTTGAGTAAACACCGTAAAAACTAGAATAATAGTTAATCATGTATACTTGCGGTACTAACTCGATACAAGGTCGGTGCAGGCCGCGCACCTTTAGGCGTAGTGATGCGTGGCGATGCGCCCTTATTTTGGGTATATGGTGATCGCAGGGATTGTAAGGTGGTACCAAATTCGGAATTTTTTGCACGCTTATGCGGGATTGAAGTAACTTGGTCGTGTACGTATTTTCTCGTCGATTTAGGTATGTTGATAGCATGATTATTTCAGGTTGAAATTAATACATTTTTTGCACAAAATTAGTATCATTTTCTTTTCTATACGGAAATCAAATTATAACGGAGTACCCATTGTGAATATTTTTGAAAAAATGTGTTTGGAATTGAATGTGTGGAAGTTTTGAATGCGTTTTATTAAACTTATTTTTGTCTGTTTCTGTTCATGGCATAACGCAAAAACTATTAAAAGTATTTTGAAGACTTTTTCATTGTTTGGATACTTACACTTTATTTTATAAACTGAAGTACATGTATAGATATGGTACGTCAGAGTTGAAGGTAAAAATTGAAGGCAAAAATAAAATAAGTTTGAAACAATAGTCATGTTCAGGTTATACACAGTAAGTACTAAACGAATTTTGTCGAAATTATCACTATTAGAAAGTTAGGATCCAATTTAAAAAGTGAGAATGTGATTAAGAGTGTTTGTCCAAAGAGGCAAAGAGGGCAAAATAAATGTTTGGTTAGTATCTTGTGTTCCAGGCGGACGAATAGCGGATAACAATTTAATTTCGAATATAATTTTATTAGTGACTTTCAAATATAAATTTATTATTTTAAATATTAATTATTATTATTTAAGTATTACAGCCAAACTTATTTTTTGTAAAAACTGCGCCAATAAAACAATTCGGTATATCAAAATATCATTCTTCCTTATAGATAATTATTACAATATCTAATTTCCTTCAAAAATGATTGACTTAATCGTCACTGGCTTCCACGGGACGCCGCCCGCCCATCCGTCTATAACCTTGCACATTGTATGTTCACAATAAAACATGAAAGATTGAAATGAAAGTATCTAAGAATCATTGTCAATGAATCACAAATTCATTGTATAGAATCATTGTATAGAAAATCGGTCAAAACGTTTTGGAGATAAATGGGAACATTGGATTGCGCACACAAACAATCTCTCACCCTAAACGCATATACCTCCTTCGTCCGTCGTGAGTGAAAAGTGGCAATGTTAACATGAATAATCTGAGTAAACGTGGGAGTAACCGGAAGTAAATTTTTTTAAAAGGAAATCAACTTTTTTGTATCCAATTTTGCTTAAATATGGTAATCTAATAAAAAATCCTTTCCAAATTTAATAAGATTTTATGGTATATGCAATTCCCTAGGAGTACATATTCGTAAATATACTCACCTTTTAAACGGTAGTAATTTTTTTAATGAAAAGAACAAAGTTTAATTCTATTTTAATTTCACTCTAACTTTTATATAAATGTTACAAGTATTTACAGTCATGATTAACTATTACAACATTGTCATAATTCAAAACTGTATATTTGATGTACAACATATTTGATTCCACATTCCAACCATAAACGCACGTAGTGTTTTGTATGCAAATAAACTAAATAAATATGTCACGTTTAGAATAAACACTTTGCAGAGAAGCGGCTATTTAAATATATGAATCTTAATACGAAAATCTTACTTTGCGGTGGAAAATGCTTGTGATAAATTGTGAATGGCTTTTATGAGACGCGAGCGTCAGAGAACAACACAGACCATCTAGACAGGCATTTTACCGAAAACCGCATAACGACATCGTGTGTGGCACGACGTGGCGGTCCTATTCCATGTACATAAATGTCTGTTTAATACACGAAATTTAATAGGGAAATTCAACGTGGTTATTAAGTTAAATACTTATGGAAAATCCGAATTATTTCTCCGAAATAATTCAGATTTTGTAACGTCGAAGTGATAAATACCTGCTCAAATAGGCCACAAAAATTCATAAACGCAGAAATATATTTTTTAATTTTTTAATTGAAACCTTATAATCATGAGAAATATCTGTAGGTTTTTTGTTTTATTCTCTTGCCAAAGAAGTTGAACCTCATACTTAATGAAAGAAAAACTTAATGAAAGAAAAGCGTTGAAACTCATAACTTATCTTAAAGAAAATGAATGAGTCTTGTAAACGTAAGTACAACCACAAAGTTAAATAAAGTAGTAGTACTACATCACGTGGTTTCACTTAATTGCAAAAAAAGAGGGTCATGTGCGCGTAGAACCGCCTTACTGAGTATTATGTACTGCTACATCATATTAACGTAAAGCTCAGTAAGTAGATATTCTACAAATATATAAAAAAAGAAAATAAAAATTTAAAAAAATCAGTTTATCATATTATAGTCCCCCCATAAATTTATAAATTAGACTCTAGAAATTACAATTTGATTTTAATATTGCCGTGATATCTCTGGCCGTACTTGAGGAAAATTTTCTTGACAGACACGCAAATATACAGTCGTACTACAAAATAATGCGGTAAATATTTCCCATTTTAATTCTCAGGCGCGGAACTCTAAAAATAAACAAAAGCTCTCAGTGTTTCTTGCGTTTGTTTATTATTATGTAGGGAAACGTGCTTTTCAACTAACAAACTTCATAAGAAACCAAGAATTTTGTATTTTATACTAATATATGGGTTCGTGTACATGCCAATTATTATGTAGGAAAATGTACTTTTAAACTAACAAATCCGATGAGAATTCAAGAATTTTTTATTTTATATTATTTTATGGAATCGTGAACGAGCCATGATATAGATTATATATTTTACTTTTTTTTCGTCAACTTTGTAATATAAGAGACTATTTAAACTTTCATGCAGCTAGCATAATTACATATTTTAAATTAGATTACCGATGTTGAAACCATTGAAAGAAAAAATCGCTTCCAATCATACAAAACAACTTATATTCAAAGATCGCAGTAACTGAGAAGACTACAATGGATTACTAATGATATAACAATATAGATGTGTTTAGCTAGAAAAACAATTCGTGGTTCAATAAAATAACGGCATTTAAAACAAAAATAATTAAAGGAATTATAAAACAACAAATTTCTCCAAACCATTATTGAATTAATTTGATAAGACCATATTTGATCCGGATATTAAATTGTAAAATATTCCATCACTTTTTGTATATTTACGTTATGTATTTATAAATAAAGCAGCACATATATGTTACATTCCACAATTTACTAGCCCATACATAATATATTCTACAATTTAACTGTGATTTATTTCACAAATTAACATTATATACTTGAAGCAATATTAAATAGAATGAAGTATCATATTTGATACCAAGAGACAGCAAGAAAACTTTTGTCAAAAATATGTCAAATATATTGAGAAATATGTCAAACCTAATCCGAGCTACGAAAATACTACGGCCCTTTAAAAAGTACGACGGTTGTAATGGATATGAATCTTTATTTATTTGAATTGCGATTATGAAGATATCTTGAAAATATATCTCATATATATAATCAGAAATATATTTTCAAGGTATCTCCAAATATGATATTTCAAAATATTTTTGGAAACTTCGTTACTCGAAACTTTGGAAGGTTTCAAGCAGTCTTGGTTTGAAAACTTCCTACATATATACACATTTCTAAATAGTTTTATCTTAAAGCATCATCGTCGTGTTCTTTTAAAATATGTTAATTTTTTGTATTGTACAATATAATGTAACATAATATAATATAGTACTTACATAACCAATACGTGTAATCAAAGTACTTACATAACCTATACATGTAATCAAATTATTATTTAAGTTTGCATGTCTATGCATTATTTTTAGAAAGAAGTACGGTGAATTACCATAGTTCATCAAGCTGACTCGTGAATATAATGTAAATGCAGATATTAAGGGCCTGTTTACATTTTTAGGGATAAACCTCCATTTCTTGCCAAATTGGTTTTAACTTCTCGGAATAAGCAGAATAATGATTTTGGTATGGAACAATTTATCAACCCTTCATACATAATTCGTCTTGATTCGTTTTTATTGGTTTCAAATATTTATTATATAAAAATCACTTTTTTGCAAATCATTCCTCGTAAAAATTGCCAAAGAGGGGCAAGTTTAGAGAATTCGTTTCAAAGAAATTTAATTTAAATGGGAAAAAATACATTTTATTGTAAATTTTTTATGGATTGATATCATTTGATTATGGCAAAAACAATCATTTTTTTAATAAATTTGAATGGTATACTTAACAAAACATTCCAAAAAATATCTCAAAATTATTATTACCCTCTTATTTGTCAAAAAACTGAATCAGAAATAATTTAAAAAAACCGAGTCGGTAAAATCTGAGTAGGAAATTATAGACAAAACTAGAGCGATAATCCTAATCTTATACATTATGAAATATATGCGATGTTTTACACCATTAGGCAATATATTTACGTTATGGAAAATAAATAGTTTAATTCAAATACTATGTGCTCTTGAGTATTTATAACTGCCTATGTACGGAACCCACTTAGTGCAAGTTTTACAGGTTTTCATGCAAATACTTGTATGCGTTATAATTTTAAAATATCTGTACCGTAGTCAGTCAAGCGTTATATTTATACTCAAATTATTTATTGCTCAATCTCATTATAACTAATTTCGATTTCATTCCACTTATTCGACCATTTAATGCATTCTACTTTTTGGTCCAAAAATTATTTTAAAATAATTTTTTCCTTAATTACTTTTCATATCTCTTTTTGTTAGTTGGATTTGAATTTAGAACATATGCAAACTAATGAAACGCCATAACGAGTCTTATTTTTCTCTATCCGAAGAATCTATTTTATTAGGAAACAAATGTTTATCCACTTTGTTTTTATTGCAGGTCCTTAAGTTTAAAAAGATGCGGCTCAGCTTTCTTTTCTATAGCACAAAATTTAGTTTAGTATAAAAAATTGAGTACAGGTAATGAGGTTGTAGCAAAATTCATACCAATAATAAGCATCCATCATTTTATAAATACAAGATCAGCTTTCCATCACTGGCCACGACGTCTCCCTGTTTGTGGTGGTACTAAAAGTTAAAATAAGTATTTACAGCGAATGATGATTAAATCTGAAAAGATAACATGGAATTACATTTAATGAAATTTTATAAAAACTGTTTGCTGCTAGAATTGGTGGATCCTCGACTATAGAGATTAATGAAATTAAGGGATCATTCATTACATTCCTAGACAGGCATTTTAGCAAAAGCCGCAAAACGAATCCGGGTGGCGCGCGCTGTGGTGATCCCATTCCATAAACATATATACCTGTTTTATTAGTCATAATTTAATGCAGAAAGTTGATTCTGCAACTACAATAAATACTTGTGAAAAATCTAAGGTATTTTCGAGACACTTTTCATAATTCAGGTTCAAGCCACGAAGTAATATAAAGCGAAGATAAACTTATTTAAACGAAACACGAAAGAACGTATGTGCAAAAATATATTTTGTAATTTTTAATTTTTAACTTTCTGTATGTTCGGGTTACGAAGGATACTTATAATGTCATCTATTTGCCCGCTTATCTTTTATTACAAATTCCTGCTGGGTATTGCGACTTACCATTATGAACACAAGTGAATGAATCTTATAGAACCAAATATCATCATAAATAAAAATACGGTCAATTGCGAATAGAGCTCTGTACAGCTTTATTACATTGTCGTAAAGTTTAACCAAACAATTATTTTTTCACATAATAATTTGACATACAATTATAACTTAATAATTTTTTTTTTAAATTATGGAAGCACTTTCATTCCCAACCTAATTTCAATATTTTAGATCAATACAGTATATATGACACAGCTCAATTTTTTTACAAGCCTATGGGTAGCCCCATAGCCTCGTAAATGGAATCTATTTGTTGTCCATCTTTTTCTCAGGTATTCCATAAACTAAGAGATTCCATAAACTCTAAAAATAAACAACATCTCTCTAGAACTTCGTGCGGCTAAATGTGCTAACCGACGTGAGTATGTTTTTATCCGATAGCCAGTGGAACATATCACTTATGTAGGTTAAAGTATTTTTAAAACAAATAGTCCTAAGGGAAATAAAAAAAATTTTATATTTTTTAACTTTTTTCAGATCATATTTTTCACTTTTCTTTTTGAAACTTCAATACAATTTTTCACTTTTCTTATCAAAAATTAGAATAATGACATATTTTAAATTAGCTTATTATCAATAAGCTAATTATGGAGATTAATTAATTACGGCTAATTACGGAGATAGAAATGAGTCAAGTAGAAACAATTATAACTTTGATTTCAGTGTAATAAGTTTGACATAATCGCAAATTCTTTATCAAAATTTTCATCCGCATCACCAACTTCTCTCTCAATAACCACCATTACGGAAACATATCCCTGATTGCTTGCATCTAGCCTGTTGCTATTGGAACGAAGTTGTTTGACGCGGCTGACACGCAGATCGTTACGTAAGGAAAAAGCGTTATGCCCCCTCTAGTAACAAAAAGACTTAAAATTTTGTCGATATAGAATTTATTTCGAAATTTAATTGATTTTGCACCTGCCAAAATTAATCAATATAACGAATTTTTTATCAACAAAAAATCACGTATTCATATTTGATCGAATATGTTGACTAATGTGGAAAACTACAATGGATTATGAATAATATGATAAAACAAGGTAGCAAAAATATTATATGTATAAAAATTAACGACACTTTAAATGAAGACGATGAACGTAATTATGCAAAAAAAAAAATAAATTAGACGGACATTGTATTTGTATATTGAAAGTACACCTCCGATATAAAAATCGAATTTGTTCCATAATTTAGTGAAATAAACACGATTTATCCTACAATTTATTAGCACATTCGTTTCCACAATTTAACAGCACATAAGTAAATTATTCCACAGTTTTATAGCATATATGTGATTAGCGGACTAAATTTATCGGCAAATATGTGATGAAATATTAACAGAATAAGGCATCGCATTTGACAAAAAAAGAACAAGAAGATTTTCACAGCGCAATCTAATCTCATCACAAATACGACTGGAAAACTATATCACAAATAGTTCAAGCTACTTTAATTCCGTAGCACATTAAAGAGGATGGAGGTTATATTTGCAAATCTTTATTCAGTTTAACTGCCGTTTATCCGTAATTCAAACCTAACATCAGTCAATCCTGAAGTAAAAACTCACAACCTATCATCGGGCAAATTTCGTCGCAGAAAAACTATAACTCAAGCCTTCGTCCGAATTCCCCTACTTTATAAAGCAAAACAATTCTCATCATAACTTCACGACGCAAACTTTCAAAAATCTCCCCCAAAACTTTTCCCAATTTTCCCGTCATCTGCGAATTTCGGCCGTGAAATATTGTTGTTCATTTTAAGACTTGTGCAACAAACATTTTTTTTGTTTAACGCACGGGTCTTTTGCTCTTTTTCGAATTCGATAAGCCAGCCGTTGATTAAAATTATTGATATCAAGAGTACGCACGACGTATATTCACTGTCTCTAATATTCTTAAAGGTATCAGAAACAAACAAGAGAACAAAGCAAGTGATTTCAAATAAATAATCCGATAATTGATAATATTAATATAGTGCTATTAACTAAATAAACTAATTATGTAAGCAAGCAATCTGTCAATTTTTTGGGTTTTGTAATTGAACATATTTTAATTTTTTAGGTTTCTTAAATAAGAGAACCTTCATTAAACCACTCAGGTGTCTGTCTATCGTTCATCACAGTCGTTTTTTCTCAGAAACGGTTTGACCTAAAAATTGGCTTTATAATGAAACATGTTAACCAGCAAATGTCTCAATAACTACCACTCAAAAATATTCATATAGGACTTTTAGGAAGGGAAAATTAGGCACAAAATTTTTTTATCGCTCGTATTGTGTGAGGATCGTTTGAAAGGACTAATGATAAGGGTTAGTAAACAACAATTTTCAAAATAAAATTTTCATAATTTTCCGTAATATATATTCGGAGATATAGTGAAAAATATGCCACCTCAACACTCTCATTTCGAAAACTACTCAAGCTGAACTGAAATGATCAAAAAATTGGATTTTTAGAAGTCTACTCAAAGGTTTCAAGAGAATTAGAACGCTGACCCTAGATATCATAATTTTTTTTAAATGCGATCACGATTATATTACACTTGTGAAAGATACAATATACAATATATTTGTCGTAAAAAATTAACATTTGTAAATAGTTTAATAGATATATTTACCTTTGAATGATTATAAGTGTCTAAATGTGCACGGCTCGTATTGACACTCAAAATATATCTAATTTTGTTTATGTTACGTAAAAGCAAATATGACATTGAAAAAAATTGTTCTGACTATATATATAAGATTAAAAACTTTATGAGTAGCATTAGAAAATGCAGATTTCGACATAAGATTAAAGAAGACCTCATAATCAATAAGTAACTGACGCAGTAGCTTATATCGTTTACAAGAATTTTTATTTCGTAATGTGTTTCAAATATAAAACAAAAGACGATTTTATGAGCATGAATTTATTTTATGAAGACTTACCTTTGAATCTATAACATATACTTATGTGCATATAATTAATGGATTAGTTATTTTGTATGTCTAGATATTAATCTATTTTTGAGCTAGGCGAATTGCCACCGTTAATTAGGCACACTCGTAAATATAGATAGAGAAAAATGAATATGTAGAAATTAAGGAGACAACAGATTTTAGACCACACACTCTTTAATGCACTTGTTCCGTATGCGATATAAATAACATTTAATAATTTTTAATTTTGGTATATTATAAATCACAACACGGTTTGAAGTCATTAAAAGATGTTCAGAAATAGGTAACTAAATTCACAATTAAATGAAACTACCTGATGTAGTATTATTTCTACTTTCTCTAATTTCTTTAACCACGACCTAGGTTTCGTTGTATTACAACATCTTCAGGTGGGATATTAGCAAATATTAACTCTTAGGAATAACCAACAGCATTTATATGTTACAAACACAATAGCGGAAGCCTGCTTTGTGCGAATTTTTCTATTGTTTATGTTAGTGAGTTTATTGCAGGGGCGCAGAGTAGGTTTTATTATATTAGAGAATTATACAATATACCAGTATTTTAGTGAGGGTTATATATTCAATTGTTGTTATTATGTGAGGTTATACAATGCAAACTTTACGGTGTATGTAATAAAATTCAATGGAAGTTATATTATTAAATAAAAGAACAAAAGATTATCCATGAAAGGATAATGCCAATATGTACTATGTCTGTGAAATATAAATCGAATTAAATATAACAAATACATGACATAGATAATTTCACATTTTGTAATAATATAAATAATTTTGAATATTGAATATATTTGGCGTTAATTTTGTAGAAATTCATTATTCACAATTACAAGAAACTACGTGATGTAATATTATTTCTACTTTCTTTAATTTCTTTACCACGATCTAGGTTTCGTTGTATTACATGTATTATCTTTGCTAATATCCCACCTGAAGATGTTATAATACAACGAAACCTAGGTCGTGGTAAAGAAATTAAAGAAAGTAGAAATAATACTACATCACGTAGTTTCATTTAATTGTGAAAATAATAATTATTATTACCTATAATGCGTAAAATTTTACATTATTTTTCAACGTACAATTGAACTGAATTATTTTATGCAAAAATATAAGTTTTATGATTATATTGTGGACTCTAATTAATTAATTATACAATTATAATGAATGTGTTACCACTGTTTCGATTGAGATTTGGAATCTATTATTATTTTTTTGGCAAATAAAACAATTTTATTAGATAATAACTAAATATAAAGCAGTATTTGAGTTTAAGATTCGTATTATACGTGACCATGGAATATGTGACCAAGATTTCATCAATTACTATATTAAACACTTTAATAATGGTAAAATTTCAGTTTGTTTGTCGTAATATAAGTTGAATTATATTTTAATTTAAAGAAACGATTTAGTAAAACAAGTCTATGAAATACGAGTAAAAACAATTCAATAAAAGGGAAAATAATTATTAATTATACATAAATAATAATAATAACAAAAATAAATAA
Source organism: Druceiella hillmani (assembly GCA_039881145.1). Classification (NCBI taxonomy): domain Eukaryota; kingdom Metazoa; phylum Arthropoda; class Insecta; order Lepidoptera; family Hepialidae; genus Druceiella; species Druceiella hillmani. The sequence continues at coordinate 1,692,400 of JAYKKI010000120.1, read as the reverse complement.
TGTGAAATATTTATTAAAAATTGTAAACAAAATTAAATAAAAACAAACGTTCATTTTTAAATTTACGAGATTCATAATGCTGATATATACAATATTCAAAAATTAAACGAGAACTTTTCCGAACGAATTAGTTGTTTGAATATGAAACTATGAAATTCGAGTTAATTAAAAATAGACATGAAAACATTAAATTAAATTTTGCCTTTGTATAAATTCTCAATATTCCTTAGCATATTTATATGATTTTTGTTGAAGTTAATACATTTACAATTGATCAGGTGATTTCACTTTAAATGCATTTACATTGTGTTTATGTAGATTTGGTATTGAAAGTAATTTTGTAGGGGCAATTAAGCAATAATTATTTTTGCTTAAGAAGACTGCATTATTTTTATTCTTTCCCTTACAGTAAGTGGTTTATAGGAGGTGGATGTATAATCAACCAAATATTGTTAAAAACCATTATAGGAAGTACCACTTAACTTACAAAGAGTTAGAAACATTTTTCGTGTAGAGATCGTTTGCCTTTAATTCGTATAACAATAGTGTTAGTTTGCTACGACGACTCATGCAATTGCATAAGAACAGACGTATAGCTGATAGGACTAGCATCGGTATAAATCTCAATGCACAAGGGAGGATCCTAAATTGCAAGGAAGAGTTAGAAACACTTTTCGTGTAGAGATCGGCTGCCTTTAATTCGTATAACAATAGTGTTAGTTTGCTACGACGACTCATGCAATTGCATAAGAACAGGCCTATAGCTGATGGGACTAGCATCGGTATGAATCACGATGCACAAGGAAGGATCATAAATTGCAAGGACTAGCTTACTCGTTAAACATTAAAGTCACCCTTTTGCGAGCAGTCCACTCCTAGGTTCGCAATTCAAAAATTAAACCTTTTTAGTGATTGCGGCGATATATGTACTCTTCTGACAAAGCTAGAATACACCATTTTACACGAAAATACCTGGCTAATCTCGTGAACGACAACGTCAAAAGTCATGGCTTGTCCGTAACTGACTTTTGCTAATTTTTCAACCTAAATAATTAGTATATGATGGTAAAGAAACTTTTCTTTAAGTTTATGGAGAAGCCAAAATTTGTTAAAATAACAAGTACACTACGTAGGAGTAATAATCCCTGATATATGGATCTACTAAAGATTAAAATGCCATCGATATAGACTAGGATCTCACCAGATTCAATAAATTTGTGAAGGGTTTTCGTTTAATTCGCTGATATACAACAGGTGCATTGGCTAACCAGAAGTGCACTTTTAAATATTCAAACTGCTTACCGGGTGGGTTAAATCCAGTAAATGTAATTGGCACTCGCTCTAAGATAATCTAGGAAAGTCCTTTAATCATATCGAGGCTTAAGAAGTATTTGTTTTTTCCCAAGTGATCGATGTAATCATCAATTCATGAGAAACGGAAGAGGTTTCTTTACCATGATTTTTTTTTAAATATTCGCGACCCTGCGTGTTTTCTTATATAAAAGTTTAAACTCCTTAAAACTATCCAAATAACGACATACATGTTCAACCATGCGCAAGCTTCACCTTTCAAATAGTTGTCTGTAGGTAAGTGACACACTCGAGTAAGCACTCTAGTCATTTAAAGACTACATCAATCATAAATTTTATGAAAATTGAGGCTAGAAAGATAGAAATGCTGGTTGCATCTCATCATGTTGATCGAAAGAATTGCATCCATAATCGGTCTGTAACTGTAGAATTCATTGATGGCACGTTCATTTCGCCATGGTAAGACAAAGCAAGAAGGACCGATTAAGCGGTGAATTTATTTTTATATTATTTTTGATTAAATAACAGTACCTCTCCTAAAAAAAGTGCGTAAAGTACTTCAATACTGAAGCGATATATATCACGAAAAAACTAATTAAAACTATGGGTTTCGAGTAAAGTCGTGGTATATAGCTAGTTGCTTTATAATTCCTCCTATGATAGTACGTAGACCAAGAAAATAAATGCATTCATTGCAATTTGTCTGCGCTCGGCGTAGTTTTTAGCTTACTTTGAAAAAATGTGAAATTTAAAAAAAGTACGTTCATATAAATATCTAGTCGATGTCGTATATTTTGCTACAGAAATAATATATTACTTTTTAATTCGGACAAAAGGGGAATATCATTTACGTAATAATATATCAATTATTTAAGAGCAATAAAACCATTGCAAGAAATTACAGTAGAGATAATAATGTGTTGGCAATAGTTGGGGACGGTTTTTAATTTCAAGTCAGATATATATCACGCAACAGTATCTGATCCATATCACCATCGCCTTTCGAATGAATTATATTTTTTAATGCGACTCGATTTATTAATCTCTTGCAAACTTAAAGATTTAATGAGTTAGTTGTTCTTTACATTTGTATCAATCTCATGAATTATATTAAACAACACAAACCAAATAAAAAAGATATAATAAGACAACATTTAAGCTTCTAACAGGAGAAGAAACGTTTATCTGTCGTAAGTATGAAGTTATCCGCCCTCGCATTCGATAAACCAAATCGTGCCATATTCACGAGGAATAATCGGAACATATTGAATGAGGCCCAAGCTTACTTATAAAGTGGAACACAAACACCCAGCGAGGAAAACTATTACGAGAACGAGAAAATATACCATTGGCAGATATTGAAAAAAATTATATTGGCGAGCATCCGGTTATACGGTTGGCTCCTTTGCGGCACATTTTTTGAGACGTAGGCTCCCTCGTTTAAACCGCACAGATATATTGAATCAAAATTAAGCGGTAAGAATATGTGTCAACTTTGTTTATCTTTTCCTTTTAGAGATACTTTATTGACAGATATGGAATGTTATTTTATCTAGTTTGCAATTATTTTGTTTTTATGTTCTCGTGTGGAGGTAAAACGTCAGTTCTATTAGATACGCAGCAACATAGTTTTATTTAAAAAGTGAAGTCAATGCTTTAAGTAGTGAATTTTATGAAATCTAAAAGCAAAGTTCTTGGTTCATCAATGTTATTTTTTTATAGAAATGAAACATAAGAATTGATAACGTGTAGAACATAATATGCAATTAGCAGATACATTTTAAATGTCGTCTAATAAACGTGTTTTTCAGCCTTATCATCCGATTGCAAGGGATGGTAATGTATGTCGCGCGTATTAATTTATTTCCATGAGTTTCACCACCACTGTTTTTTCTCAAAATCCAAAATTTGTTTCTTCTAATAGCCCAAAAGCCACCAAACCCGAAGTGGAAGTTCACAGAAAAACTTGCCTTGCCTTTAAATCTTGTTTAAACACATTTCAATGTTAGTAATTTTTTTTATATGTATTTAAAGGTTAGTAATTTTTTTTATATTTTTAATATATATAAAGAAGGCTTTGTTATAGGAACAATTCCAACTCTTTTAGTCAAATATAGCAAAAGAATACTATATTTAGCTATTACTATATTTACTATTAAGAACGCAGAAACCAGATGTAGTCACAAAAAATTTACAGTAACTAAAATCCATTTAGTATATACTAAAACTCACACTACGAGCATTTCATACAAACTCGGGTTCATATAAACATTTAAATATACACATAATTTTCACTAAATTATTTTAAAACATTAATATTATTTTTCACTACCGAAATATACTGCTTAGTATATCTTTCATAGGTGTAAAAATATCGTGAATTTCTTACAAAATATGAGATTTAGGATGACCGCTACAGTTTTACAATAATTCTTTCTGTATCTTTCTGAATCTTTAAATAATTTTAACTTTAGTAATTTCGTGACATCAATTTATCAATATGTCATAATTGATTGCTTGAATGTTTTAGACCATAAAAAAATTTTGAAATTTTCGTAAATCACTCCTCCAATTTTAGCCCCTTAATTATAATATAATAAATATATATAATATTTCACTTGCCGACTTCAACATTTTCATATAAATATTTCTTATTTAAAATTTTAAATTTATACCCTAAATTGTTCTTGTAAAAAAGCGCTATGACCGAGAGAAGAAAGGACGCGAGCTATGCAGGAAGCTTCTGTTTTTTCTTACGAAATATTGAATTCTAATGATTTTTATAAGTATAACATATTTGCAAAAACGTGCCTGAATTTGAGATATCGTGAGAAAATAGAAAAGGACAAAGCATAAAGTAAATAGAATATTAACTTAGGGATAATAACAGAGTGTGCGTCATTAGGAGAGGTACAATATTATTATTTGAGTATTACTTTAGAAAGCGCCGTGTATTTCTGGAATGAGATTCTGGTATTTCTGGATTGAGTTAATAATTTAGTTCTGACACACACATACACACACAAACACACACACACACACACATATATATATATATATATATATATATATATATATATATGACCGCAGTTAATAATATATTATGTCCGTATATTGAAGATATAGGTCGCCATACATCGCAAATAACTACAAATAAAATAACTATTAGATGCGCCATAGTAAACTTCTCCAAGAATTGTTTCATCGAAGTCAATAGAGTAATGGAATACTTTTAAATTAGCTGTTTTTGGTGAAGTGTCATAAAAATAAAGGTTAATTTAAAAGTAGTAGTGAACAGAATTAAAAGTTGATTAAAAAATAAAGGAATTAAGAGTTTTATTCATATAAGACAGTTTTATTCATATAAGAATTTCATGAAGCTGGAAAGTGATATTTTTTCAACAACAAAAACTACCAGTATGAAAATTCAGTATGGACAAAATTCCTGAGGCGCAAAGAACAGATATTAAACGTATAAATATAAACTATATAAAATATAAAGAAATAAACTATATAAAGATATAAACGACATGGGTTGGCAATAGATGTGGAAAGTAACCATAACGCTGTATGGCGTTATGGTTACTTTCCACATCTATTGCCACGGCGTACTACCGTATGTACGCCGTATGTACGCCGTATGTAGACATCATAGTTTATGATGGTTATTCATCTGGTTTAATCTGGTACGAACTCATTTGAAGTTTATTCTCAATTATCATTAATTAGATCATGTTAATGACACTTCTTTGGGAATGCTTTACTAAAATAATACATTTTAGTTCATCATATTTTTTACGTTTCCCTTGCATTTTTTATGACGTTGAATTTAAGCTGACAATGCTTGAAGGTCATATATGGTGGAAATTTATGAAAAGTGAAAACACCAGTTAAATTTTAGATAAACTTAATGTACGTAAAAAGTGGCGAGCGAACAAAATATCCTCAATGTCTTTTCAAAATTGGTTGAATAGATGGATAGTATCCATCGTTTTAGAGCACGTACAAATTTTATTAGATATATGAAACGAAAATTATAATTTTGGTCCTTACAATTTTCTGCGTCTGTATATTTATATTTCTCTCTTTTAAGACCCTATCGGTCTAAAAAAGGAAATTTTCAGTGAAGTTTAATGTATCATACATAATTTTATAAACCAACCATACATGTGTGTACCAAAATGCTAACGAAGTATTCTAAACTGGCAAATATTTTGATAACAGTTTTAAAAATTATGCTTCTCTCAATCTACGGATCTAAAGGTAACTCTCGCTTCTCTCTTATTTCCTCTTCGGCTAATTTTTATTTGTATATGTTTATTAGTATTTGTTGGTAAATATGTACATATGCTTATTTCAATTTTTTAGCCTTTTTGAAATTTAACCGTTTTGGTTTTCTCATTTTCATTAATTTAAATAATATCAGTTTACCACGAACCGTTCAAAAATAAAAATGTGAAAACTTGCATTCTGTTTATATCAGTAAGTCCTTTTTATAAATTATGTTAGATAATTTATAAAAAGGATAATTTGTAGAAAGGATAATTTGTAGAATGGATAATTTGTAGGAAGGATAATTTACATAATGGAGTCGTCTATATCAGCAAGGTCTTTTTATAAATTATCCGTTATATTAGTTGAGTAAAACTTCTTAACGAAAATACTAACCGATTTAAAATATAGTATATATTGCGAATGTCTTTGTATATATCTATATATATTTAACTATCTATCTACTAGTATCCTACATGCCTTAAGTTTTTGCCTACATCTGAACATAATTATGTACCTATCTACTAAAATCTTAATAACTTCGTGCCATTTATATGCCTATGTGTACTTACTTTACTACATACTATTAACATCTTAGTTGCTAAATGTCCTTGTATCTATACATAATTCCCACCTATGTACCAGTTGGTATCTTAATTGCTTCATACCTTGTATGCAACATGATGATTTTAAAAATTTTTCATGGTAACCATTTTTGAACAAAGAAATCGTAAAAAATAAAACAAATGAGCCCAAACTCGATGGATTTGTTCTTTTTCAGTGAGGAGTTCTGTGGTCACCTTTTATCCTCACCATTAGATTTTCCTCAATATATATCAATAAAGTGATAAGCACTTAAGAAGTCTATCAAATAAGTTTGGAGGATCTCTGGATCATCTGTTGAGGAGTTCTAGGGATATATCTGCAGTCTATTGTAATATCAATACCAAGTAATGTGTATGAAAATCCCTTCAAAAATCTGAAACATCATGCAAAATAAAAAAGCGCTGTAATAAAGTAAGTAGTCAAAATTATTTATCTCATATACACTAAATTTACAGGTTGGCGCGCGTTGATATAATTAAGCTTTTTAAGGGAATAAAATATTGCCGGGGCGTAAAATATATGCAACGCTATGTTGGCTAAGATTAACGGTGACTTGAAACGACTAACAGTAAATTATTTTTGTGGGATATATCGTTAGTAGGGAAATGAAAATATCAGTGAAGTTAAATGCATTCATTTAGGTAAATGAAAATGGTCCAAGTTTTGTTTTTCATCAAGAAAATGTTGTGCAAAATGCTCTACATTTGCTACGCTATTGACTTTGTCAAGCAATCTAACTCACCCTTGACCAATATCTGACTTTTTCTTTCATGTATATTTATAAACCTCGTTACGCGACAAATTTAAAGTTTATAAGTCGACCGAGAATAGGTCGAAGGTTTTAATTACGAACATGGGTGTAGATAGGTTTTGATTTAGGGTGGGGCAAAAAATTAAAAAATTACGTTAGATACCGGAAATATCTTTATCTGAACAATAATCAAGTACAATGAACTGAACTTTCAACTATATTTTAAAACTACCTTCCAAAGATTTTAGCTAATTCTTGTCGAAAATTTAATTTTAATTTTTTTCCTTCGAAAACCTTTTTTCTATGCGTACTCATCATATACAGATCGACTAGCCTGTTTTGTCATTGTTGGTCGTAACCAAGTTTTTACTTTATTTTTTTTTTTACATGTTGTACAGGGCTGTCAAAGCGAAGTGTGTAGCATATGAAACAGGTGCTACACAGGCTTGTAAATAAATGGTGTTTCTGTAACAAGTGTAGCTAGTTCAATTTCTTTCAGTTTGGCTTTTGACACGTTATGTTCCTTCTATTTATTATAGCAAAATTCAACTTCACCGAGAAAACTAGCAAAACTAGAAAAGCAGCTAGATATATTATAAGCCCACTGAAGTAAAAAAAAAAATTAAACTCGTATGAAACATCCATAAAAAAATCTGTGGATTTAAAGTATCACCGAATGGTGAATTCGCCATTTGTTATTACTGTTTATTTTTTTGTATAAGACCAGCAAACTTTTCTGTTTAGTATTCTGCTTCTAATTCAAAACAATTTTTTTAAGTAATATAATAAGAAAATAATAGTCTCAGTCCTTTTGAAATGAAGAATTTATAATTTCTTATTAAGAAGAGAAGAGATAAGGAAAAGACAAACATTTTCAACAAAATTTCATAAGGAAACGAAATAGGGATAATTTTTAATAGCGATATTCCTGGAAAATCAAATCCTCTGATTTTTTCCGTGGAAATCAGTTATCATTAAAACAGAATGAAGAAAAGGAAAAGTGGCATATTCGTTGAAATGTGTCAATATTTATTCACACGAATTTTATATCACATATCATGGCACGCTCCCATTTCCGCCCAAAATTACCAAATTCTTTCCCGTTTCTACCACATATGATTATTTAGCTCAAAACAAACATCAAACAAATTTAAAAACGTTCGAAAATTTTAATGTATTTTGCCCATTTATCGACCGCTTATCACGGTATCAAACTAAATAGAGGTAAAAATAAACCGTTCTATCTAAATTTAATTTTTGTATGGAAACGTAAATTGTGCTAAACTGTAATATTTAAGTGCGTACTAAAATATTTATTAATTGATTATCTTTATGCGATAAAACAAATTGAGTAACGAAAGCACGATGAATCTGCAAATAGGAGTTCATCGATTCTAAGCCGTATAATTAAATTTTTTTCTACTTTGAGAAAATATTTGCGCTATTTATTAATGTGGAACATTTCTATATTATTATAATGTACAAATAATATCATATTCAATTCTCTAATTGAAATTAAAGGATATAATGCGCGATGGTCCTGGTAAATAAGAAAGCTATTAGTGTAATGAAATTATAAGGATTCTTTCCGTGTAATATAACAGTTTAATAATATAATTTAATTTATTTGCCAAATGTCTAAACTAAAAAAAATATTGCGATAATTTTAATGTTTAAAATATAAATGAAATTAAAATTTATAATGAAACTTTAATTTATAATAACCATAATCGCTTTTTTTTGAAAGACATTGCGAAATAAGTTTTATAATACCTTCTTTTTTCGAGATACTAGGATATATTGTAAAATTATAGTTACTCTGGGATTTTTCCCAGAGTAACTATAATTTTACAATTTAATAATAAACATAACATGTTTCGTTATCTTTAAATATTGCGTACAAATGATAGACTGTATGTCTGCAAACAATTATGTATCATTTTAATAAACAAACGCCTTTTTGCACATTAAAAATATTTATGTCATTTTATCTTTTAATGCCTGCTACATTAAATTAATGAACCAGTACACAGAAGTAATATAAAGGAAACTTAAACAAAATATTATATTATTATTCGGTTTCGTGTAAAAAATATAATTAACTTTTATCTTCTACGTATAAAATAACAGAGAAAGGACTGGTTCCTGAAACTGTATGCGAACATGTAACCAATTTCGGAGTTTAATCTTTTGAAGTGCTAATAACATTGAAGTATAATTCCACCTTCACTAAAAATATTTACTGAATTGATGTGTAGCTTGCAAATTTATCAACCACTCATCATAATATTTTCAGTTTTAATAGTAATAGTTTCGAAAATTGGAATAAATAATAGAAGATAAACGCGTAAAGTTTAAATTAAAACAAGATTTAATTGAATATAACACCGAAGAATTTTCAATTTCGAAAGGAAATTAGCTTCTCAAAATCAGTTTTGATTCATATTGATCGTAACGATTTTAGTTTTGTTGCTAAAATTTTGTCGTGCATTTTAAATCTTCAGAAATTCTATGGAAGGGAAATATTGAAAATTTTATAAGTTTAATTAATAGCTCGTTCGATGACTTAAGTTTCTAACACACAGGTGGTTTAGTTTATAAGGTGCAGTTGACAGATAGTACTGAAGGCAAAACATTTTGTTTGTTGCAAAAAAGATGCTCACATGCAAAATTTCTATAAGGGCTTACTTTCACTTTACTCTTGAATAGACTAGGAAAGTCGTCAGTTTATTTGATGAAATATTTTAGAAAATATTTAACTTACTGTACGTAAGTACATAATTATTAAATAGTTAGTTGTTTGTCAGTTTGATACTGAAATGTTTTATTAAATAATATTAACTAATATTAATAGATTACGGATTTTATTAAATCGGTGATGAGATTGCTTGAAAAAAAATCTTCATACTGACAGAATGCAACGCAATCAAATATCGTCGTGGATATAATATGATTTGAAGTCTGGATTATATTTTTTTCTATTTTCATTAATCGAATATGTTATTCAATCAACGTATACATCAGAATTTTATATTTAATAATTTATGCATATTTTTTTTTATAATTAATAACATATTTTATTCATTTTTTTAAATCTATCTTATGAAATTAATGAAAAACATATCGGTCATTATTATACTGTGAAACTATTACGTAAATTAAAATGCTTTAAATAGTAAAAATTTAATCTCGTTAAGATGACAATCTATAGCGATAATAATATGAAGTGTATACTGATAACAATATGTAGTGTGATAACAATATGTAGTGTATATTTTTATTTAAAATCCGACAAAATGTAATAAATTAACTTAACGATTATAGAAAATTCTGTGATTGGTTACGTTCTTTTGCTAGGTTTTATTTTGGCACATAAGTACATTTGTGGGTACTAATGAATAATGAGCAACGTAGCTATACTACTTTTTGCAATCAATCTGTGACTAAATTATATGTCTCCTGCATAGAAAAATATATGATACGCGGATCACAATAGTGGCGCGCGTGCCTTTACTATGTGCCATCCCTAGTTATAGGTTGTGAAAGTCGTGAAAGTTACTTTAAGTAAGTATATGATCGTGAATATCGTAAAAGTTACTTTCAGTAAATTTTTGTCATTTGATATCGATAGTTTTTGCAGTAACTGCAACAGAACCGAATTGATTACCCATCCAAAAGATTAGTTGCTAAAGTATGGTAAAAGATGTAACATTTTTAAGGCCTAAGCCATGGTTTCCAGATTCTTTATTTTAATGTGTATAAATGGATTTTTTTCAAGCTATTTACAAGTAATACTTTATAAAATTTCTTAAAATAGAACATAAAATCCTAAACTTTTTCGAAAATTCCATATGAGTCTGGTTTTTTTTTCGGTTTACAAATCTAAATCGAACGTTGAGTTGAGTATAGAAGTCGGTATAGGATCCATACTTTTGAGTAAGCGGAAATTTATAACAAATAATAGTCAAAACCCCTCTTGTATTCTTTGCCCTTATTTCGTGATATTATGGAAAATTATTTATATAAAGTTCGTCAAATTTATGTTCATACATCATTACATCTTTGAACTAAGGAACGTACAATATCTTCAGTTTTTAATTTCATGCACCACGGACGTTTGACTATTATTTTATACGCCTATTTATTATATCTCATGCATTTACAGGTCTTTACACTAATTTCAAACATGGAATGTATATAAACTAGCACATTCTCTTATTTCGTTGAAAGAAATTGCAAAATTTCAAAATATATCTATGGAGCTGAATTCACTCCACATAATATTACCACTTTCTCCTACACTCTATTATGCTTCTAACCTCTAAGTGGATTATTGGTTTGCATTTTAACTACTAATCTTAGCAAACTGCCACTTAAAAAACTAGATGCTTTAGTCTTCAAAATAAAACATGCACCACATGTTTCGCTGCATGAAATTCGATTACAGTTTTAATTTTGTGTCATGACATGCCCTAATTTTATATTCTTTACTATACTTCAATCTACGCATATAAATAAAATTGAGTCCCCTGTCTACCATCTTGACATAAGTACCTACTTTGAAGTTCAAAATATATGAAGCCGGCTATACATGTGGCAAAGCTACACTTTTCAATCTAATTAGACTTGAACAAAACATGCGACAGCAAGAAGACACGATATTTATTGACGTTTTAAACGCCATGAGGATCGAAGAACTGTCGGAAGAACCTCTGGGCTTATGAAATAATTCTATATAAAGTTTTAACAGCTACTAATAATGAAATATGGATTGAGAAAACATTAAATATCTACCCGTTGAATGATCAAGTGAACAGATATAATCAAAAAGTTCTAAAGTATTTTCAGAAAGAGGGGCAAATGTATAAACTACAAAAGCACTAGGCCAACTTGTTGATACCGCACGAAATCAGGTCACGAGTAATGTGGACTCTGTTATACTTAATGACGTCGATAATAAAGGAGGACTTCCTAAACTAATGATAAGATACAATATTAACGTGGCAAATGGCAATCTGGATATTACTATTAATATTATCTGGCCACTCTCCCAATGTGATCAATTGTATGATAATCCATTAGTTCGTGTTGAGTTCGGCCCAGAAGTTGTATTTATGATTAAATGGATAGCGATGCAGTTTCCAGAAAAATACAGTTATAGTACTGTTGAAACCGCTGCTGTTACCATGCCCAACTCAGGAGCTGGGCGTCTACCATGCACAAAATGCAAGTGTGGACTGCAGATCATGTAGTTTATTATTTATTATTGCATCTCTTTGCTGCCAGAGAGGCTTAAGTAACTATCATATTCCTTAAAGTCACTTGATAATCTCTAAATAAAAGAACTTTATTACTAGAAGCTAACAGGAAGTTCCATGTAATGGTTTCACAGAGAATTCCTTTAAATAAAATGTCTAGGTTACGCGAACATGAATAAAATAATTATAATTTGATTTTCGTATATCTCTTGTATGTTAATTTATATGTAACTTGATTTTTGTTTTTGGTCTAACAAATAAATATAAATTTATAGTTTCAAAATGAAAGAAAACACTTTATCTAAGTAATATGAACGATAAAATACTAAATAATCTTTAAATGTGAAAATTTTGAGCAAGAGCCAAAGAATATCTCTTATGACAAAAAAACTAACTATGATGTAAAAAAAGCGCGGGATCTTTGATAATAGTTAGTATGAAAATGTAAATCGAGGTCGCCTCGTTGTGGATGGAACACTTCAAGTATAGTTTTATTCGTATTTAATAGGTTTTTTATGAAAATAACATTTGAAAATATACGAACAATTCCTCTTATAAATTTAATCTTCAAAAGTATTAGGCGTGACATGATAGAAAATAAGAGTTGGGAATTGGTCGATAATTTGACAGGAAAATTACAAAAAAATTTCTACTCAATTCTTTTCATTTGCTAATTTAATTTTTTCTTTTCCTTTGCAAATATTTTACTGCTATCATCGACTATAAAAAGTTTTTGATATTAATATGTAAAATTTAATACGTAAAATTAATCAGTCGACTGATTGATACATTGAGGTTCATACACAATAAATAATAAAATTAATAAATAGACAATGTTATGGTTTTTACATAGACGTACGCACTTAAATCTTGGACTTGCATTGGGTCAGTTTTTTATTTCAATATTTAAGCCCTGTCTCATGTATAGTACTTATCTTAATTCACACTTTATCTGGAGTAAGGGGAACAATGTATTGGCAGATTATATGTACTTTATTTAATACATAAATACATAATATTTATTTATATTTGGAAAATAAATAGTGATTCTATTGATTTTGGAAATATCAAATTTCGCAAAAATTTATTTACGGGTTTATACTAGCATTTTTATTTTATTAAACAGAACATTTTAACTAATTTAATACATTTAAAACAGCATGATTTTTTAGATTATTTTTCGAAATCAAATTCGGATACGTCGGACAATAATCCGCATTCATGTTAAACGTGCAATGAAATTTATATTGAGGTAACAAAAACGGAGTACAATCCTCCGTCTCGGCAGGCCATCGTTGAATCTAAGCATAGCTACATATTTATAAGTAGGAAAACAGGACAATCAGCATTCTGTTTTAAACCAATGAATCTCCATAATCTGCGCTCAGAGCCGAGTATGGCCGAACTTTGAGAGCGACGAACTTAAAGCTGCCACCAGCCCGCTGAGCATATCGCACAGTTCGGTTGCTTAGGGGAGAACAATTCTGTAAAACCTTTTTGCGACTCACTCGATGCACGTGTGGATCTGTCTTTTAAAGTTGATTGAGGTACTAACTGTGACTGCGATGTAAGGTTTGGTATTTATTTTTAAGTACATATTTGTTTCTTTCATGCTATCATCAAAGCGCGAAATATGTTTCGTTAAAATTAATTTTTTGTGTTTCTACACAGGTTTGTATATACTATATAAATTACGTATTAGGCTGGCAACTTATAAATAAAGCACTTTTTTCACCGATTTCTGGAATGTTATAGAAGCTTTTGGAATGTTATAGAATATTTCTTGTAGGGTAAATTAGGAGTGCGCCATTAGAACTTCTGTTTAGCTTACAGTTGTTCAGTTTGCAATGAAAATATTTCGAAGCGTACTTAGAGAACTCTGTTTCGTGAATGTTGTTTAGGGCAAAAAAACAGCAAATCATCACGAAATATATATATATATAAAACGATGGGTGAAGATATGTTCTCTTACCACATAGCCAAGCACTGGTTCCTAAGATTCAAAGAAGGGATCTGTCCGATAAACCATATTTCGACCTGCCTGGTGAACCTCATCCAAAGCGACTTATTACAATTGATTAAGAAAAATTTAAAAGCCCTATTGAAACATATCCCAGATTAAGTTTGCATTGTTCGGCAGAGCTATTTTCATGCTCTTATACTGCAATGGAAAAATAACTTCATACTTTGAGAAAGAAGTGAATATATTCCGTTTGGCTACCACATGAGCTAACACCCATTAAACTTCACAAGAAAGCTAATGTGTGCTTGAAGCTATTGAGATCCCATCGTACCAACGAGAGGTGAAAGTATCTGGTTACAGAAAATGTTAATTTTTAGCGTAAACGCTAGTGTCTACCTACCTGAGGAAGGTGTATGTAGACCAAAATATAATACTGGACAAAATATACTTTTGAGTGCATGGTGGGGTTTAGATGGAGTTGTTCATCGAGAACCCTTTCAAGCTAACAGTACAATTAAGAAAGCAAAGATTTATTGTTATTTAGCAAATTGAGCAAAGTCACAGATAAATTTCCTTCAAATCAAAGCCAACTTTATTTTTTACACGGCAATGCTCAACCCCACATAGCAAAAGTAACCCGTGAAAAACTAATTTTACTTGTAGAGAGTATGCTACTTCACCCACCGCACTCTCCAAATTTTTGCCATCCAATTACCATCTGTTTCGTTCTGTGTCTAATAATTTACGTGATAGATAATTTAAAGATCAACAAACATCAACATCAAAATCGAACTTCACCGATTTTTCAGTCAAAGACTCGAATATTTCTACAAGGACGGAAGTTTAGCTCTGCCTACACGTTGGCGACAAGTGTCGGATTTAGACGGTGTTTATATAATTAAGGATTGATTTTATAGATCACATATGAAAAGTTGAAAAATTTGTATTACTACAAACCTAATATTAACTAGTCCCTGTTACTTGCTTTCTTATTTGATATATTTCGAAGGAACTCTAATAGGTATTCTAAAAACAGAAAATTAGTATAAGCATACACATGAACAAATATATAGTAGTAACAAAAATTGCCTAAAAATCTAAATTACAAAAAATTATAATGGTCAATACGAAATATGTAAAAAAATCTTTCAAGCATGAATAAAACTTGCACTATATGGTGCCTTACACATTTCGGGAATTGTAAATAATTTGAGCGTGCAAAGTATGCCTGCTGAAATATTGAAAACTACTAATTTTTCGCAACGTAAATATATTACTACTTATCGTGTACTATAATTTTTACAGGCGTCTGCGCCTGTAACACGATATATATTCAAAAAAATATAAGATCTATAATAACCGCTAAAGTTTTCCTGTGATCTTCCATTTACATTTAAAGAGCCCTGTTTCTTTCATGATTTCTGGCTCAGTAGTTTTGGAAACACGGTGGTGGAATTTTATAACGTTGCATTTTTTAGAATGCCCTTTTAAATATGCAATTTAAAATTTCTAAAAAAACGTATATATATATGTATATATATATATATATATATATATATATATATATATATATATATATATACGTGTGTGTGTATATATATATATATATATTAAACTTTTTCAAATATTGCTACACTTTAATTGTTTCATGAATATTTAAAAAAAAAGTTGGTGATGTGATATATGTGTAGAATGTGTGGGTTAATAAGTTTGATTACTATGCTAACTTTCCAGTTTCTATATACCTTCTATATATGGAACCTTAAAAATTTAAAATTAAGTACAGTTTTCACTTGTAATAATTTGATAAAAAACTAGTTGAAATATTCGATATATTTCTTCTAAGAATTTCATTCATCTTTATTTTTAGCTATCATCACACAATTTCATTCATCTTTGTTTTTAACTATCATCATCAGGTGCAACCATCAGTATTACTTGTCATTATTGATACGGAATGCCAAAAATAATTTCAAGTGACTGACGATTTTATAGTGAGAAACTAGACTATAGGTAGAATTTTCACTTGTGTATTTGTTTATATATTTACGTGAGAAAGATATGAAAATTACTGGGAGGATTTAAATGAAAATTTCATTGCCATATTTTTTAGCTTATTAGAAAAAATAAGAACCGAGGTTCTTAATGATATTTCAGGTACACTTGTCTCTCAGCGTATTTGTTTGTTTCCACTCACTTCGCTCGGGCAATACAATACAATATCTATATGGAGTGATTAACATTTTTAAATTACGAAAAATAAACTAAAATGTTTGATAGTAGAACGTTGAGATATAAAAAAAATAATCCTGTCAATTGCGAAAGGAACTCATACTAAGTTCTATAGGCACTTAAGTACATATAAAATATAGAACATTTAGGGGTACATAGTAGTTCTGTTATAATATTTATATATCAAAAATTTCGAAAATTTATAATTCGCGAACGAAGTAAAAATATTCCAAATGATACAAAAATACAAAAATATTATACGTATTATAATATGGAACGTAGCAAAAATTACAAAACATTTTCTATTGTATTTTAGAACATTTAGACTTTCAAAAAATTGTTATCCCCTAAGGTTATTTTAAAAAGTGGGAAAACATGTTTTCTTTGATTCGACTTATTCAAATATTTTCATTACGTCATCCAGTAAATTTTTATCACAAACGATCCTAAACTGCAAGAGTTGTAAGATAATAAATGGACAAAAGGAACTCACAAGCGATCAATTTTTTCTATTTGGTTACGATATTCTATAAAATATCGTCCTACTAATGATCACGATATGCTTAACCATCGCTTACGTACCATACTAACTTAAACAATTGCGTAAATTACACAATATATCTAAGGAAATTCGTTGGTTAAAATAAAATGTTGAATGTTATTGATTTAATATCACAATCAAGGCATAAACATTTTCTAGTCAATTCACGTACATTTCCATATTTACGGTTAGTATTTCCTCCGGCCCAAGTGAGTTACCTTTAAAGGATGGAAACTTAAGTTATATTAATTAGGGCAATTATATTGGTCGTAATTTTGCCTAAACTCACCTCTGAAATAAGTGGACTGGAGGTAACTTGAATCCATGGCACAATTATTTTTATATATTTTTTTCATAGGCCTTAATATTTGCTCATCGTTTTTCTTTGCTCCCCTATCTGATGTACCTCCCACACAAAAGTACGCGAAAAGTTTGAATGTTGTTGAAAAGAGTTACGCTTCTATTTTCGTGTTTACTCTTGTCTTTCAGATAAAGTCTGTAATCTGAAAGTATTTTCGTCCTTGTGGTCGGATGTACCTGGTGATTTGAGCTGATAGAATATTTTTTTTGCTCTCGTAATTTTTTGCAATTTGGTTGGAATTAGTTAGAAAATGACATCTAAAGTTTTTAATCTTGAAATTTTTTATCCTCATTTAACCGAGGAAACGACATTTTTAATATAGGATGTGATAAAATATATAAAATTAATGAAATGAAAGATGAAGTGTGTGAAAATATTTCCAAATTATTTTAATTATAAATTTGCATCTCTTCTTTTAGCAATCCAATATTTCTTTATCCACGATATAATTTCTATACTTAAAATAAAAGGTTGCTGTTATATTAATTATTCGTATTACTTGCAAGATTTTGCCGTTATTGCACATAAAAATAATTAGTATGATTTTGTTTTAATGTGCCATTTATAAATAATTTCATCAATATTATATATAAAAGAGAGTATTTAGAACACCGCACTCTCTTATAGCCTCGTGCATAAACATTTACGTGCTCTTGCCATTTAGAAATGAACCTTTATCAATATCTTCAAAATATAAAAATGTATGAATATTAATTCAAAATTAAAGTGTAAAAATTAAAAATACTAGGTGGAAAATAATTAAAATGGGTTGGTGAAAGGATTGCAAATCAATATGAATTACATTCACTTGGACATTAAAAAAGGAAGCAGCAAATTTGTTTCTTCCTTTTTTCCGTAAAAAATGTAGACAAAATATTCTGAAACGATTAAACAAACAGAAAAATTAACCAAAGGTGTGCAGAATAAACAAAAATATTTTCGAATAAAGTAAATTCAAATTCTTTAAGAATTTGCAGAGATTTTGTATGGAAACATATCGCCTACATTGGATTCTGTTAATTATAGTAGTTATTTGTATCAGTAGTAGTCATATGACTGTCAGTCTACGAGTTGTATTGAATACTTGTGACTTATACTTAGTTTTGTATTAATATTATTATATTATTTTCTTGACTACTGTAAAAAAACACTGAATCACCATAGGCAAATTTGTCCACATATATTTTTATTTAATTTTAAAATATTTAAGTTTTAATAAAAAAAACGTGTGGATAGAATTCTTTAATAGTGATGAAGAAAATATAAAGCAGTAATCCGTTTGTGTGCATTTCCTTGTGAAAAAGAAGAGTGAAATGTACTATTGATGTATATCCACTATCACAATCTGTATGAAGTGGTTATCGATGATCAAGGGTTGGGCGCACATAATTTACGCATGTCTGAACTCTAATTCGACCCGTTATGCCGAAATATGGCTCCCCGGCTCGAGTACGGCCTGACATAAGCGTCTTGCCCTTTATTTTGGACGAGTCATATATCACATGTGCGATTAAACCCTTTTCGATATTAACCCTTGTTACAGCTCGGAACGTTTTGGTTCTGACTTGCATATTGAGTCACAAAGTTATGATCTGCTGTTTAGTCATATTAGTAGTTTTTATTTGTTCTTGCTTCACAAATTATATTTAATCATATTACACAAAGCTTTCTACAATAATTGTTTGTTAATTTTTCTAAAGCTTTTAGCATTTATGTCAATGTAATTAAACTATTTTTCTATTTTATTTGGAATTATAAGTGAAGTATACCGATTATGTAATGTCAAGTATAAAATATATATCCGTCTTTTATAGAATAGTGTTTTCACATTTAATGCGTAAACTTTTGTCAAGTAAATATGAAGTGTAATATTCTATCTATAAATTTGCACATTTTTGTTTCAAAGTAAAAATAACAATTGCGACATGTCATACTGTCCATCGGTGTTGATAATGTTGTCATCTCGATATCTTATAAGGACTGACAATTCTTGTCTATATCACAAGTGTGATATTTCAAATCGCTTGAAAATAATATTTTTAGTTTAATAAATAAACAAACCTTCAGCGCGGCTATTTCGGGACTAACTTGTTTAAAGCTGGCACGAAGCACCGCTGAAATTATTTTAAGGCACGTATTCGAAAGTGCGACTCGTTGACTGTCGCAGGGGAGTACTACGAGAACTTTGACATTTCCTAAATCATATTCATCTGAAATTGTTAGTGCATTTCGTGGCTTTGTCACAATATATAACTAACGGGTCTCTGACTTAAACTATTTTGGCTCTGTATTGACGAAAAGTTTCTATATAGAAACGGTGTATTTGTATAAGGAACCCAATATTGGCCTACGTCTACGAAATGCGCCTCTAATAATGTGTCTTCTTTGATTAAATAACTTATCAGAATGAATAACTTAATAGTGACCGAATAACTTATTAGTGTAGAAGTGTTAAATGTGTTTCATTTTCCAGTAATGTCTCTGAATAAATTTCGCTTTAAAATTATTCAATCTCAGCGGTATTTCAGTAAAAATTGTCAAGACACAATATGAATATTTTAACAAATTTTAAAAATACGCCAAAAAATTCTTCAGATTTGGTACTTCTATTATCTTATAAACTCACTTCGAAGCAATTGACCCAGTTTTCACAGTCTGAAATGTTTTTTACATTCAGTAAAAGATAGGCAACTAATATAATATATAATCAATAGATGCATACAATAAAGACTATCTTTGTCGGTAACGTACGATAAAGTACGTTACGTCATAGGTCCAGAGTTGTAACTTCTTGTTAAGCAGATTACCTTTTTGGTATTGGTTTCAATCATTTTTAGTGTTGTGGGTAAATATTTAATTGAGTTTTTTTATAAGTTATGTGTGTACGATGATTTTTAATTATGTCTGTAATGAATTGTTACTACCTAAAAAACATAGATATGAGTATTAGTAAAAGTATAATCCGTTCTTCAATTAAAATGTTTATGCGTTATGGATGAATGTTTATTTATGTAAACTTAGTTTTTTCCTGGTTTAATACATTATAGTTTATTTTGTTACCGTAAATAGAAGTTAATATTTTTAAGCCATCTTTAATCAAATTTAAAAAATAAGACATTATTAGTTGTTCTTATGTAAATATAAAAATACATGAAACGCGAATGATATGATATATTCAGGCGAAGAAGAACTTTTGCAGAATATTACTTCAGTGGTTTATATATCAAGTCATTGGATACTTCTTAGATAGTTAAGTAATTTTCGAAGATTTCTTTTATGCTAATTATTATAAAGTTGCCGACTGATCATTCTTATCGCTAATCTTGGTTTTTAACGGATTTTTATACATAATTAAGTTATTTATCGGTAAGGATTTTGGTGCATAACAATGTAAGGTATCTGAAAAATAATTTGATTCCTCCTTAAGCGTACTCATCACCATCCAGCACGACCAGCAAAAAAATACGCCGCGATAAAAAAAACGAGAAGGACAAATGAAGCGGTATGTGAATCGCCTTTTTATATAGATATAATGTTTAATTTTTTTCTGTTTCTTGCGTAAATGAATTCTGTGCAAAATATTTTAACATTGAAGCGACCCGGGTCTAATATACATGTAATATGTCATTATAAAATAAAAGAAAAAAAAAATATACATCTTTATGAAAAATACTCTAACCCGCGCGTGAGAAGCCGAAGCGGGCACTGATTTATATTATTTTAGAATATGAGACAGACTATGTAGAAAGCAGTCTAGTTCGTCTGTTTTGTGAAACAAAAGCTTATTATTTTTTTGTAAGGATTACTCAATTTATAACGAAGATCTTATCAATGTATGATATTTGCAAAATGTTGAAAATAGCACTTTAGGACTAATCAAAGCAAAATTATTAATTATTAAGTGCCTTATTTTGGGCTAAAAATTAGTCAAAGCTATTTAATCAATGTTTTATGTGGAAAAACTTTCATTGACGCCTTGAAAATATTTTCCTCTACACAAACTAATAAAAAATGGGTAAATTACGATAGGAAAATTTACCTTAGTTTATTTACATTTACACCTAAACGTAGCTTTTTATTGTACTGGAGAAATATAATTACAATATCCCAAGACTTGTGGGAGATAATAAATTCTATTTAAGTAATTTCTCACGGTATCGATTATTCTGTTACTGCTAAACCATAAAACTTATATCAAATAATATATCTGAGAGATTTTCAACATCCTAGAGTCCTTTGACAACTACGGTCTCTTCTCCAAACCGAGATATTAAGATGTTATTACTTTGAGTTATCTCGCCCTGCGGCTAGAGTGTTAACGTCATAACTCTCTGAGAGTAGGCTACTGTTCGCTTGTGATATTTTCGTTGGGCCGCATAGTTTGAATACAACCCTTTGGATATCATGAAAGATGATATAGAGTATGAGGATGAAGTCACAGAGGTAAAAACATTTGTAGGGTTCTAAATATATTATTTTACGTACACTTAGAAATAGGTTACCATGCCTTTGCTAACCATTTCCCAGAACATAGGTTGATTTCATTTTATTTGTAACTCTCTGTTTATTTCTTTTGATTAAAAAAAATTTAGTGCTATTTTAATTATGCGGGGAAAATTTCTTGCGTGACCAACAGCAATATATTAGGTGCACTTTGTTTAATAAATATAAAGTGTAAATTACTTTTTTAAAATATACGTGCGAAAACAAAACACTTGAAAAATGTGGGTAAATTTATTTAAAACCTGATTGCAATTTATTGTAAATATACAAAAGTAGCTAACATATTTATACTATTGCGTACATTTGATACACTTTTGATATGGTTTGGAATTCAACATTTGGATTCCTTGACTTAATTAAGTATTAACTTTGAATGCTCTTAAGGGTCAAATCACGGAACTGGTGGTATACCACTGTATCATGGTTAGAACTCAATATAATTGAATAATTTTAATTTAGGTTTCAAATTGACACGGATTGATGTGCACCAAGCAACCTTCTACAGCAGATTCGCTTCATTCCGACTATCATCCTAATTAGTTTTAATAAACGTATTGATTTTTTAAAGTAATCATTTCATTGGTTGTTATTTTATATATGATTCTGCAACGCAAACGTAAAGCGAGCCCAAAAGATAACCAACGTAATATCATAGGTCTCTAAGTACCTTCACATAACATTTTGAAATCATTTTATTTATTATGATTTCTCTTTACTCTCCGACTGATTATTAACAGAAAATCACCTTAATGTAACTCGCTAATATATGCATATAAACTTTTATTGGTATTTTTATTGATTTTAATATTTATTAATAAGATAATAATAATATACGTAACTAATAAAATAAAGAGTCAATACAAACTAGTTCAATTAATATTGTTTTTCTTAATTTATTCCTCAACTATAACGTTGTGTCGACTTATATGCACCTTAGCACCTAAGCTAATAATGTCAACAAATTATTTATAATCATTTCCAGGCGCCTTATAACAGATAGGCAGAAAAAGAGAAAAACGTTTAAAAAACTGTCAGTTTGTTTTTTATAATTTATTTAGAGTTTACTTAACTAATATTTTTGAAAATACTACTAAAACTTTTCTTTTCATTTTGTATATCAGTAGATAAATACCGGTCGCATGAGTACGATAAGATTCCCTTGCCCTTTTTTCATAAACCTCGACTTCATGGTACTATTTCATTTCGCGTGTTCGGCGGTTTCTTTTATGGTGATATTTTTATATTTACATCCTACTTTAAAGTTTCAGCAGATGTCACTCACTCACGTTACATCTATATTGAGAATGTCAGACGAGACGGTTGAAATCGAATTATGTTTTGTTATTGAATTTCCAAGGCACTGAAAAAAAGTGGGGGGTGTAATGATTGAAACAAATATAGGAGAAAGTGAGAGAATGTTTCAAATCAAACGAGTAACCGAACTATTAGTGAACTTAATGATCACAATTATACGGTTACATGATACACGACATCAATACTTGGGTGCTCGATCAATTCGATAATCAAGTCAAAGTTATTATAATTAACGTAGACAGGTTTATTACGATTTCCCAGCAGCCGTGTTTGCTTCGATAGCTTTTATGTTTCCGTGGGTTTTATACAAGCACACGTAATTTGGTAAAATAGAGGAGCACGCTATAACGTTGCTTTACTTTCACGCACATATTTTAAAACTTCAAATTTTTTAAAGTTATTATAGTATTAATTAGTACCTAAGGAGTACATGAAGTTTACTGGAAGCTTTTATTACGCTAAACGTATTTGCACTTAAAATCAACTACTGCTATCTTAAATATGGGAAGGATATTTACGGAACATTTAGGTAAATACTGGAAACCGAAAGAAATATTTATGTGCCAAGTTTTATTCGGTGGTACCGACAAAGTCTAGATTAAACTTATCTAAATTGAATAAGACATATTTCACATTAATAATTTCATTCTTATGTGAGATAATAAAAATATCCAGACAATTGTATGTAGTCGCTTATTGATGGTTTTCTTTTAACACACTACATTCGAAGGCAAAATGATACTGTTTTGTGCATTTGGAAATTGTGATCTCGCTCGAACTCGTTGTTGCAAATAATTTTTTTCAATTCCCCTATTTTCGACCTTCCAGAAAGAGGAAAATATTTTTTGAATTTTTTATACCGGAATTAGATATAGGCAAGTAACTTACATAATTATATCAACTTTGAAGTCAAAGAAATTTTTAATTACTTAAATAAATAACTGTGATAGCAGATAGAGAATCGAACGAATAACAAAATTTCATCGTAAGGGTTTATTTTTTATCATTAAATTTGATCACTTTAAAAGCAGTTAGATTTTGACTAAAATTTGTAAGGACTTATCCTGAAAATACGTTAAAGATTATTGAATTGACTAACAAGACTTCAACTCTTATTCTTTGTTACAAAAAATAATTACGTCTAAATCAAAACACAAAAAAAATAAAAAATATATGTATGTGTATGTCTTTATCTATGACGTAAAAAGGTCACAAGATCTTTTTGAAGATCTTCCCTAATGTCGTATTTTATATTCTGTCAACAATTGCTAAAATAAGTAACAATCAGATGGCACAATGTAGGCACAGTGTGATGCAATTAGCAAAACTCCGCCCCAATTCTGCAATTTTCAAACCAATATATTTTGCGGGATGTTATCTAGCGCTATCATAGAGAAAATAAACTGAGTCCTATTCATTACTTAGTTAGTTAGCTAGTCAGTATAATTACTAATAATAACTCTTTACAGGCGCAGTCGATCCCTTCGAAAGTAACTCCAAAGGCCTATCGTCAGCGCTCCAAAACTTATTTATTTAACGTAAAAATTAGCAAATAGTTCAATTTCAAATCCTTATTCCTGCCTTAAAAATTCGGACCACATAATGGTTTTGAATTTAATTAGGCTGACAAAATTCAGTGTTATTAACGTCGATAATTTAAATGTTTCCTTCGCGTCCCATTTCCGGCCAGCCAACATCTTCCGTCCTCTCGCCGTTATCTCTATCCCATTATTTAGGACCAGGAACTTGATGGCGCATACAAATTAGTCAGTGAACACCTTGGATATTTACTTTCAATTCGTCCGGGTAATTATTCTGAAGGCAAAGTTGACCAAGTAATAAGTCGGTAGGCTTAATAGTAGATAAAATGTTTATTGAGTAAATGCGCGTGTGTACAATCGGCGCCCTCTTGTCGAAGCTGCAGAGTGAAATATTTTCATTATTTCTCGCTGTTGTATTAATCTCTAGATATAAAAATACCTGGTTGGCCGAGTTTTGCTCAAAACTATTGTGATTTTTTATTTAGAAATAAAATAAAAATAAAGTTCTATAATCTAAATAAATAACTATTTTTGTAATACATTTTAAAAAGTTAAATAAACTTGGTGGAAAATCAGTTTCCTTTTTATATATATATATATTTATCTTATGTATTAATAACAATTGTAACACGATATTGTAAGTGTGACATAGTTTTCCTGTGATAGGAGTACTTTATATGTACTTGGTCTATTTACTCTAGAAAATACCACATGCAGGGTACGCCAATAAAGTCAAAAGTTTGGCTCAGGTATTTGTACAGCATAATAACGAATCCTAGAAATTTACACAATGCGTGAGATATCCGAGTTGACATTTTGTCGAGTAAAAAATTATTCTGGACATATTCCCTCGTTTTCCGGATTGTTCACGGGTGATCATTTTAGTTTTCATTATGTTATTACATAGGATTGTCACAATTAGTGTCGTCCAGTTACGTAAGTCTTCTGATATATTTAAATCATATAATAAGATTATTAAAGCAAATTCGATAGCAAAATTCAGTTGACGTGGCAGTAAGTCCAAATATAGACCGAATTGAGGAATTTCTTTCTAAATATTATTATTCAAACAGGATGATTTATCATTGGGTTGTAACTGTGTTAAATTTTGTACACTGCGGGAAGTTTAGCAACGATATCATTGTCAATTCTATTGGCGTATTTGTTGAATTATGCAAATATTGATATACCTTTCATTCTTTGTAGTCGTCAGTAACAAAGCAGTTTCCTGACCATCCATCAATAAGGTTCTGGTTTTTAAAGCCATTTTGTGAAACAAATATTACTATATCCAACGTATTCATGGGCAATTCTTCATTGCAAAATTTGAGCAAAATTTTCAGGAGGAGAGAAAAGCTGCTATTGGTACAAACCATAAGCATGAATCAACATACACGTCTTAAAAGCACTCCGTAGAGAACATATAGTGGTAAGATTTAATAGCTCGTTTTTATTTGATCGTTTCTATGCAGGAAGACATTAAAGTTAATTTCATCCCAATACATTGCCATCAAATGGAAAATGTGGATTTCTAACGCGTCGTAAGCATCGCGTTAAATTTTGGAATTATCAAAGCTTTCATTAATATAGGTTTCATTCATATAAATTGAATCTTATGTTAGTTATCCGATAGAGATCGATGTCTTCCAATAAAAATGTAGTAGAGAGCTTAATAATAATGAATAAAGGTCTGCCTAGTTCTGCCTGGATCACGAATGAAAAATCATTTTATTTCAACTTACAGTCTGTCCGTCTGTCTATCCGTATGTCACAACCATTTTACTCGGAGACTATTGGCACTATATGGATGAAATTTGGGTGATAGATGTTTCTATGAACCGCCATACAATGAAATAGTGAAATTATGAAACAAAATAAGATTGGGTGTGACAGTGGGCATGTGGAGTATCGTCAGATACGTCTCAGAAAATTATATAGAACTTCAAAACTTTTTTATTTAAGTCAATAATTGGTGAGATATGCGTTTCCAAAGTCTAAAGTTTCCCATCCAACTTTTCAACTAACGTGTGTAAAATTGTTAAAAAAATGATCGTAGTAAATGCTGAAATAAATTTTCAAAATAAATTAGTTTGAATAAGATATACTGTGTAGTTTTTGAGATATGCAATTTTTCGGGACAGACTGCAGAAATTTTTCAATCAATCTTTGTTTTTTGCAGTATTTTTGAGAATTACAAACTTATAAGTTTAATATTGATTAGTGCTACGGAACCCTACGAAAACGAGTCTAACTCGTACTTGCCTAGTTTTTTTATTTTCTCTTCGACATCGAATATTCTCTTATTTAAATCTCTCACGTAAAGTTTTCCCGTAGTTATATTCTCACCATATCATTTACATTACGATCAGTGTGTTTCTATCGTTTTTGAGACTTGGCTTAATTATATTTAATTATAATACTTAATTTATAATACGGAGTCATGTATACACATGTATATTGTAGCGTTAATAATAACAAATTTCATCATTTTCATATTTATATAATCGAATCATCTTCAATAGTATACTTAAATAAAAGGTGTTTTTTAATATGTCTTTAAATACTTGGTATAGATCGAATCAAATTTAATGTGATTACTGTTATTGTATACATTATACATGAGAACATAATTGAAGATATTTGTTCATTAGCATCCACTCGTGTAAAAACTTATACACTTATGGCGTATATCATATTTTAGTGGATCTTGGATACTATGATTTTTATTTGTCGCGAATTTTAATCATAAGACTCTAAGATAATTTGAATCGCAAGACTCACCCACGAAACGTGGCGTTGAGTTGTAAGTAAAATATATTATTAAGGTAAATAATATTAATTACTACAACTTGACAGCTACTGAATACGGACGTGTTCGTGTGCGTTCCGTGTTAGAAAAATGAATAAAAATAATTATAAGCCTTTGTGTTGAAATTTTATTATTGCAGTGGATTACTATTTCATGTATCTATATTTTGAAAAGTATTTATATATCTCGGAAAACTAATGAAGGGATAATTTAATACAGATATATATTTAATATTGTTGTGCGATTTGTATACGGTTTGTGCTAGACTATTTTATACGCTTTAAATTTAATTACATATAAGTGATATCTTTCATTACACCTGTTATATTAAGTTGTCTTATCAACGGGGATAAAGTTATACTTTTATTGGGCTATGGGAAATTATTTATTCTTTTATTCCATAGCGATCATACTCCTCATAGAGAACCTTTGTCAGTGTCAAGTTTAGAAGTTGTGGCTAGGCAACATTGACTAGATATTACCCAGATAAAAAAAATAATATACTGAATAATAGGTTACGTTGGTAAAAATGTTTGTAATTAGCTCAACAAAATAATTCTGAACTCATTATCAACTATTCTTCAATAAAAACTGCAAAGTGCGTTCACTACCTTCAAGGATTCTAATAGTACGGCAATTCTGGATTATATTAGAAAAATGATCCAGTCTTAAATCAAAGCAGTTATTCAGATCTTGTAAACAATTTCACAGCGACCACAAACAAAATACATAAAAATGAAGCAGCCAAAAAGCTTGAAAGCAAAAATAGTAGATTAAAACCTGACTTACGGCTCATTAGTAACCACTTCGCCATACTTCAAAATATGTCACGCAGCTACAACATAGAATTACAAGCTCTTCTTGAGCGGCCAATATGAGAATATGCTACAAAAATTTAAATAACTCTGTTCAACTAGACATAGTTATGAGTACTGATGATGTAAATATATTTTCTGTAATGGATACAAATAAAGCAGACTAAGAGATATTTTGGTGCAACTATATTTCCCTCGGTTTCAGAACTCTGTTGTATCGAGGTGCTACAAGTAATCCAAGACCAGAAACCCTGAAGAACTGCTTAATAGTTCTCACCTAAGCATCACCGGCGAAAGTATGTGAATTTATGTTACAGAATATATCTCTCCTGAACGCAAGTATCTTTATTTAGAAACGAGTCTAAAAGTTAACAATTTAAGTATAAATGGGTAAAATTGGACATAATTTATGCACGTAAAGTCTATGAATCAAATTCTATTCAAATACAAAATATAAATTGTTTAAAGAAATTGCAAAAATTTAATATGAATAAATTTGCTTATTTTTATTTTGTCATTGATATTTGTTAATTATGTCATATATTTATTATTATGTAATGGATATTTTTATTATATGATATTTTTATTATAGGATATCAGAATGTGAACAGAATCGGAAGTAAACTGAGAGACCAACTTCTAAATAGTTTTAACAGCAATCACGATATAATTTGCCTGTGTGAAACTAATTGTAGTGAAAACGAGTTTGACGTTGATTTTCTGGGCTCCCATTAAACAGTTTTTCGAAGGAACTGATACTCAACGAGTATGAGCAAGGACGAGGGCGGAGTAGAAATTGTTGTGAAACAATATTTCTCAGTGAACCGTTTGACGGCTTAGGGGAGTCCAAGATGAATCTTATGGATAAATGCTGTAATGTAAAAATATACATATACACACACATGCACGCACGCACACACACACACACACACACACAGATATATATATATATATATATATATATACACATAAATGCGTGGCATCTCTTCAGGAATGCACTAAAAGCATGGCTAAACATTTCAGAATATATGTCAATAATAAAAAATCATAACTCAATTCCAGTGACCATACAATATGATGACTAAACTACTAAACTCAAATTTTAACGACGTTTGTGAAAGATTTTCACGTTTCTTTAGCTTTAAAATCAAGCTGATTCCAACAACTGTGCCTCAAATCTTTGTTTTCATTCAAAAGTCTCGACTGCAAAACAGGCGCTGGCTGGGCTGGGTGTTACAACGACATGAAATTTCCACTAAATATTCTATTCAGTAAAACTATTAAATCAGGTACATTTCCTGCTCACTGGAAAACCGATTACATTATTTCCATTCACATATCAGGTGACAAAAATCAAAGTTAAAATTACAGACCTATTAGTACCCTATTTACTTAGGCTAAATCCCTTTTGTATAACACTTTTTCTTTCCATTTTCAAAGATATCTCTCCATCAGTCAAAAAGGTTTTGTGTCAAAAAGATTAACGATAAGTAATTTATTAGTATGTAAAAACTATCTTTGTATCGCTTTTGCCAAAAGAGGACAGGTCAACTTATACATACTTTTCGAAAGTGTTTGGCAAGGCCAATCATTCGATACTTATGCACGAAACATGAAACTTGGAGCATCCATGGATCTGATCCATCTCAAATTTATTGAGATAGATCAGATCTTACCTTAATACAGGGAGTCAATTTATGAGCAACGAAAGTCATTTTTCTGCATCTGTAGCAACGCTTTCAGGGTTATACAAGCCTTGCATTTAGACCTCTTTTCTTTGCAATATCATTAACGATGATACAACTAATTACGTGTCCCTGTTTAGTCTATGCATTAAGATTTACACCATTGTCAATGACGTTAAAGACTGTTTAAACTTACAACAAAACCTATTTGTAATAGCCGAATGGCGTGTTCTGAATGTCGATACGTGCCTTATTATCTCCTTCTCTACTCGAATAAATAAAATTTTATTTAAATACAAGTTCGGCTGTTGGAACCTACAACGTAAGTGTATTGTCAAAGATCGTGGAGTTCTTTTTTTACTAAAAACTGACATTCCGTTCTCACTATAATCACGTTGTTCATAAATGTACCCAAATTCTAGGATTTATCTCTCGTTCCACTAAGGGATTTAAAAACCATCACACTTTTAATAATTTGCATTGTTCACTAATTAGTAGTATCCTCGAATATTGGTCAGTTATGTGGTTTTCATACTACAAATCACACAGTGATATGATTGAACATTACAAAAGAGGCTCTTGAGTATTCTTTGTTACAGACATCATCTTGGACGAGATTAAAAATGCTGCAAAATCCTATTAGAGATTCAATTTGTCATCCCTAGCTTCAGAGAGAAAAAGTGCCGATCTATAATATTTATACAAAATCATGTATTTGAGTGTTGATTATCCCATCCTTCTCTATCGCCTGAACTTCAGCACCCGACTCAAATCCCGTAAATCTATATATAGAATATTGGTACTACCAGTTTTGTAAAAATAATACGTTTTTTATTACTCTACAAATCGAGTGTGTCGCTTGCATAAGGATATTGTTTCTCAACATTCGTCTTTGGACTTTTTTGAATTAAAAATATTAACATTTAAGGAGAAAATACAAAATATATTATTTATAAACTAAAACCCAGCTAAAATGGAATTAAGATTTTGTTCAGTGTGTAGAAAACAATATACCCCTATATACAATGTATATAAATATAATAACACTCTGTAGAAACAATGTGTCCCCAACATTATATACAGAAGTCAAAAAATTATTATTATCTCTCGTTTTAATTATTTTTGTTATGTTATTATATTAATACTAACACTACTAATTGATCAATATATGATGTACTAAATTTAATAACACTAGTTACATTTGAAACGAAACTGCAACTTCGTAATAACATTCGCATTGGGACCTGGAGTATGAAGGAAAGCTCCATGTATTAGACCACGAGCTAGAGCGATGTAACAGTGTTATCACGGGACTAAGTGAGACGCATTGGAAAGACAGTGGGCACAGAAATCTAGAGGAACACACTATCTTCTTCTCAGGAAACGAGTCGTCCAGTTTTACTGGAGTGGATATTGCAATACCCATGATCTGGGCTGGGTCTGTCGTAGGTTATAACCCTGTCAGTGATAGGATCATTAGCATGAAAGTCAATGCTTCACCATGTGCGTTGAACATCTTCCAGGTTTACGCCCCCACAAGTGCCGCTCCCGAAGATAAAGTCGAGGATTTTTACAACCAACTGGAGGTTTGTATCAATAACATCCCAAAGAGAGAGATACTGATAATTATCGGTGACTTTAACGCTAAGGTTGGAACCACTACCCTGGATGTGGGACTGCGAAACATCGTCGGCCATTACGGTCTTGGTTGCAGGAACATCAGAGGAGAACGTCTAATTCAATTTGCAGCAGATAACGACTTTACCATTATGAACACAGTCTTCAAACACCACCCCAGGAGACTGTATACTTGGACCTCCCCAAACTACGAATACCGCAACCAGATCGATTACATACTGGTTAGAACAAGATGGAGGAGCTCGATAACCAACGCACACACATTGCCGGGAGCCGACGTCATGTCTGACCACCAGCTACTAGTGTGTAGCATGAGAACTAGACTGCGCAGACCCATGGTCAGGAGAACGGCCATACGCTTAGAAATCCGTGATAAAGACTCGTTTGTTCAATCACTACTAAATAAAGAACAGTGTTGGCGTGAAAACTGTTGCAAGGAAGAGAACGTTGACAAGCTTTGGAAATCCACCGTGCAATCCATAAAAGATGCCGTGCACGAATCACAGCCCAACGGAAGATCCAAAA
This sequence comes from Druceiella hillmani, assembly GCA_039881145.1. NCBI lineage: Eukaryota > Metazoa > Arthropoda > Insecta > Lepidoptera > Hepialidae > Druceiella > Druceiella hillmani. Next base: position 1,660,275 of record JAYKKI010000120.1, on the reverse strand, counting down.
AGAGGCAGTGCTGGATGTCGAGTGAAACTTGGGATTTGATTGAGAGTCGTAGGGACCTGAAAGCCAAGGGCACAAAAGTGCAGGAATTGAACGCCATGAGTTCCGTCATACAAGCGTCGTGCCGTCGCGACCGTAATACAGCGTTACAATCAATATCTGAAGAAGTAGAGAAATATTCTCAAAAGTTTGGAACAAAAGACCTACACATGAAAATCAAACTTATAACCTGTCAGTTCAAACCGAAGACGTGGGCCATTGAGAATGCGACCGGACACACCGTCATGAAAATCTAAAAGATTGCTAGCGTCTGGGAAGAGTACTGTAAGTCTCTGTTTGCTGACACAGCAACAAACATAACACCTTACCAAGAAACCACAGAGCAAGAGCCAATGATATTAAAAGATGAGGTGCGGGCCGCTATAGACCATCTTAAACGGAACAAGACTGTAGGCATTGATGAGATCCCGATCGAGACAGTGAAAGCCATGGGGGAAGTCGGAGTAAACATACTGCACACCATCTGCTGTCGTATATGGGTCGCTGGAGTTTGGCCGAGCGATTGGTCACACTCCATATTCATACCGTTACACAAAAAGGATCGACGAAAAAGTGCAGTAACTACAGGCTCATTACCCTAATATCCCACGCCAGTAAAATAATGCTGCATATTGTTAACACAAGGCTTCAGAGTTGTTTATCCCAAGAAATCGCCTCCGAACAAGCTGGTTTTGTAAAAGGTCGAGGTACAAGAGAATAGCTGCTGATATTGCGACAAATTGTAGAGAAGGCTAAAGAGTTTAACATTGTCCTCTATATATGCTTCGTCGACTTCAGAAAAGCCTTCAATACCGTGAAGTGGTAGAAACTGTGGCTGGTCCTAACGGAAATGGGTGTACCGCATCTTGTAGAACTCATTAGGCGTCTATACGAAGATGGCGCAGCCGCCGTCCGAGTAGACGGTATTGACTCCGAATGCTTCAAAACGCTAGCAGGTGTTAGACAGGGCTGTATATTATCTCCTCTTCTCTTTAACATATACACAGAATACCTAATGCGTATAGTTCTTGAAGATTGGAATAAGGGAATATCGGTGTGATGATCCATTCCAGTGTAAATGACTGCTCTCACTCCGCAAAATACCGAACTACATGGCGTCACATCGCGAGGGCGGCAGTGGCGAAGGAACCGGCTGAACCATGATCACGACCACTCTGTAAAGAGTGCACGACTGAGAGAGAGTTACATTTGAAAATGTATAAATAAATATTCTAACCATTTTGTACATACATAATTAGAGTTTTATTCTATTTTTATACTTTCATTTTTGTATTATACCCTTACGTGATTTTAAGTTGTTTCGTGAATCTTTCATAAATAAATTATTTAATTTCGTCTATTTTCAGTAGTCGATGGGATATTGATGGATTGCCTTATGTTTTGTACAGGCGATATTTGTGTATTATGATTGGATATAATTGTTAATAAATGGGGCTGGTATTACTTTATAATTTAACAAAACACATCGTCATTTGAGTATATGAAATCGTTAAATATAGTGAGATGGACAAAAGACGAAGAAAAAATTCTGTTCACTTTGATGAAAATTAAATATAATTAAGGGTACAGAATTTTCCACCAAAATTCACATGGATATTTGCACATATAGGGCGTAATTTAGACTATTTCAATTAAACTTAAACGGAAACGCTATAAACACGAGACCGAAAATTTATCTTATATAAAAATACGATACAAGTAAAATAAAAATTAATATTGACGATATTTGTTTTAAATTTAATCTGTTAATTTCGTATTTATATTCTTAAAAATTTCACTGTGCGTATTCGCAAATTATTTATTTTTAGGGATCAACATAGTACGACATTTAAATACAACAAATCGCTCAAATCGCAACAGACAAAACAAACAAATCGCTTTTTAAACTGCGTATCGCTTGCATTCGCCCTGTAATTGAGTTACAATGTTCACGATAGCAGGAAAAATGCTCACGGCAAGTTAACACGATAGATGCAAAAGGATTTTAAAGCTATACGGCCTACGGCTACGAAGATAGAATATTAATTATGTTCTTTACACTCTTAATGCAGCATCATATCGGAATACTTATTGCTTGTATGAGATCTAATGTTCTGGTCCTGTAAGAACATATTCCTGGAATATATAAAGAAAATAAGTTGCTAAATTTGAGTCAAATATAGCCTAAAAATATTTGTTTAGAATTTATTTTTATGTATAAATTCTATACGATACTCATATGGAATATTATATAGAATATGAGTATATTAAATTATTGCTTTATGTCAAAATATTACATTCATTTAAATGCGTGCATTTCAATTAAGATATTTAACCTATAATACATTTTATGATAAACAATCATTATGGCGAATAATGTTTGAATTTGATACCAAATCGGAATCAATAAATTTAAAAAATATATTATATTATAAAGTACTTATTTATATATTTTCTTTATTTGTTAACATACAGTTATTGATACACTAAATTCTGGTAGAATAAATTAATTGACGAAACATCTTGAAAGTCCCTGGCATTATGCAACCTAAATCCAAATGTTTTCAATGATTCCTTCACTAGATCTACCAAATAACCACAAAGAGTTATGCGCAAATCGACTTTAACTTTCAGATCGACTACTTGAATACGTCGGTATAAAGGCTTCCTACCAATGGTAAATTCATATTCAAGAGGAGCACGTGCTCGACCATAGCTAACCGCATAGCCTCTTCTTGAATTGAGTCGTAAACCGTTCACATCGCTCCACTTGAGAAAGGAATCAATATTACGCTGCAGCGTGCAAGTCGCTTCCTGTACCTCTAATAACTGAAAACATCTTCATAATTTCCATAGATGTTTACATCTCTATGGCACATTTTTATATCAAGAAATAAAAATCAGTTCTTGTCTTACACGTCTTTAAAATGTCATATAGAATTTAAAAAGTGCTTCCATAGATGTGTCTATCTTTAAGAACAACTTTAAATCATCGTATCTTTAAAAAATTCACATAGAAGTCAAAAAGTGTTTATATAGATGTTTACATCCCTACGGAACATTTTTATATCATCGTAACTATGATAGAAAACCAGTTCTCACCTGTCATGTTGTCAAGATTCCAAATTGGAGTCAAAAAGCGTTTCCATATATACTTATACCTCTAAGGAAATTTTTATACCATCATAACTATGACAGAAAATCAGTTTCTGTTTTATAGGTCTTCAAAATTCCACATGGAAATCGAAAAGTGTTTCCACAGTTTTTAAATATCTACGGAACATTTTTATATCATCGCAGCTATATACAGAAAATCAGTTTTGGTATTGCGTGTCCCCAACATTCTATACAGATCTCAAAAAATTATTTTGTCCCTCTTTTTTATTATCGTTGTTATATACTGTAATAAATAATTAGGGAAGATGGTAAAGTTGGTTTATTAGTCGCATTATTTATCGAATACTACTAAAGCGCGTACGAAAGCAAGTACATGTCAGGTGTAGAATGCGATGTAATGTAAAAAAAGTCTAGGTAGCGAGTACTGAATCAATTTTGGTGATTTCAACACGCGCTTTTATAGACCAAAAGTAAGATCCGTAATAGAGACGACAATAAACCGAGCTTGAGCCAGCAGGCTTCTCGCTTTGTCGCTGAAGGTGCCACATAGAGTGAGGTTTCCACTATTCCATCCGAGGGGTTGTGATGGACCCATCATCGGCTGCCATCATTGTTTACCGCGTGCTGGCTAACACTTGGCATTGTCTTTTATATTATTTGAAATCGTCTTTCACGTTGTACAATGTGTGGCTGTCGCCGTTTGGTAGGTGCGATAAGTGCAGATACAGGGCTCTGAGAAGCTGGCGACCGGTTTTCTTAGAGTGCGCTCTCTTTAGCGCTGAGTGAAGAAACAAAGCGGCCGGTAATATGACGGGTAATTTAATATATGAACCGCGTGGCGAGTTGCTAGGATACGGTGTTTATACTTCACTGTCTGCGTTGATTATGTAAGTGGGATTTAAGCGGTCGATTGGGAGCGTCGCTTGTATGTCCGGTAGTTGAATGTTTTACTGTCTCGTTGTAACATTGTCCATAGGTACCGCCTTGGGCCATTTCGTTGTTCTCTCAGTAATCATAACTCATAATCGATGACCGCGCGGTGTAGTTTATTATAAAGTCAAATTCACAGGAACAAAAATAGAAATACATTCATATTTCTCAAATATCGTAATACTAATTCATATTCAAAAATATATTCTAAAATATAGGAATAATGCCTAATTTATCAGTATAAATCAGCTAGCTTCAACTCAAATTTATATTAGAAAATAACAAAATACATTACGCCATCTCGAATTATTTGGATTATAAAATATTCTCTAGGACTACAAGAGTTTTATAAGTCAAAGAATATCAAAATAGATCGCGCGAAAATTTTCTTATAGTAATTAATTTACACAAACATTTTTAATAATATTATAAGAATATCCTAAATTATCAAGTGTCTTACCAAATAGTGTTTAGAGATTTGAAAAGTGTTTGGAGTGTAATGGTCTTTGAATGGGAGCAATATGTTTTAAAAAACGATGAATTTGAAGTAAATTTCTAGGATTATTTATCAGAAATTAATAGTAATATTATGATATTAATTAACGTTTAATTTTTTCTAGCCGACAATGGGCTTTATTTATTTTTTCTATTAGATTGGTTGGATTTTGACTATTAAACTCAGCTTCTTAATTTCTGTCAACTTATCTGGTAGCCAAATAGAATATTTATGTTTATCCCCAACACATGAAGTTAATTTTTTATTTTAGTATGTTAGAAGGATATTAGATCTGCCAGATAAAGCAAACTTAACCTGCGACTTGTTTCAATAAGACTTCTTTTTTTTTTTAAATTTAATGTAGGTGGTTGCCTTAGATAAATATTACTGAATATATTGAAATTTCTTTCTTTGAAACTTTTAAAGATATCTGGCTTTATTGCAAGAAAAAACGCCTTCATCCATCGTTGTAGCTTCATTGCGGGTTGTTTCGCTAAACTTTCCACTTGAATGGAATTTACGAATCCAAATCAATACAAATTCACGAAGAGTACTTAACTTTTCGTGAAACTTCTACATTTTTTTTGTTCTTTATTCGCCAAAACTTAATTATTAATTGAGCAAAATGTCTAATGCCCTGCTCTTTATATACTCTATTAAAGATGTCTGGGAAATTAATATAACGTTACCGCAGGAAAGAGCGGCGGGCTATTTGGTGCTAACCTTATATTAATGCAATATTTTTTCCCTCCACATTACAAACACACACATATATGAACTTTCAGATAATTTCAATTTGAAGTATGAGGAACACTATCGGTAAAAATATAGAGAAAATGTCTAGAAAATCAATCCGAAATTCACCTAAAATTGGATAATTTCGATTTCACCGTCGACCACTCTCATTAGCAGCTAAGTACATGAATAATTTCACATAAACTAAGCCTGTGGTAAAAAGATAGTTTTGGTGTAAAGTAGGGTGATTTGTTCACAGGTGACTACTGTTATTTAAATGTGTGAACTGTCGCAACTATACTAAACTCTTTAGTTGTAAAATATTATATGCTTGTGCAATCTCTTTACGAGAATATGCTTTATGCAGAAAAATAATTCTTATTATAATGAACATTCAAGGTAATGCAGGATTTACAATAAGGGACATTGTTTTGAACGAGAAAATTACATGTTTTCTAAGGATTTTATAGGCCCATGCCGCTCGATATCAATTGTTTACCTCGTTGCTTACTGTGCTTGCCAAACAAGACTAGGTGTATTTTATTAACACATGCTCTTTACACAGATCTTTCATTTTATGACATCAAGTCTTTCAGATTAATAGAAATTTATATCAAGTTTTAAATTCCTGAACCAAATTAAAAATCAATTATATTATATCTGTTACAACACTTGCGTATTACGGTATTTTTCCACAGGGATAATTCACGTCATTTACCTGGATCTCGTATCTTATAATATCAAGTTTTTTCTGGTTTACAGAAATTTATTTTTAACTTTTGAATTCTAGGTCACAATAAAAAAAACAAACTTTTGTTAGTCTGTGTGGAGGATCATTGTATACGTACGGAAGTACTTCAGAAGTAGTAATTTTTTTCGTGTATCAAGTTTTTCGAGATATTAGAAATTTATTTTAACTTTCGAATTCTAGTTCGAAATTGAAAAAAACAAATTTTTTGGTCTGTGCAGAATCACACATACTCGTTGATTTTCAAAATGGAATATTGAAATTATAAATTTTCCTCGTAGTTCAATTGCTTTAAGTATAATTGGCAGTGTACAAGACTAGCTTTATTGTAGGTATTTTACAGGTGACAAATTATTCAGTCACAACTAACACGGTATTATCATTGTGATTATTGTGTATCGTAGATAAATTCAGCTTATTGTTTTTTTGTTTTGATGTCTGAAAAAATTCGGGTTAGTTGTAACAGCAGAAAATTTATTTCACATATATAAATTTCAACTAAATTTTTTCTTACGAAAATTTAACTTATTTCGCATCCAGAGAGAGAGAGAGAGAGAGGCAGAGAGACAAATCAGATTACCAAAAACCTATGAAATCGATCCAGGTATTTGATAAGATGTATAAGAGAAAAATGGAAGAGGCGATGGTTTTATAAGAGGAGAAGATCTAATAGATTGAATAAAAAATAATTAAATATATGTAGTATTGTAACTCGTATCTCCGTTAAGGAGGTAAACATATGGTGGGTCTAGGAATAGGTGTCGGTAAAAGAATCCAATTAGATACACCTACTTAATGAGGAAGGATTACATAAATAGGTCAGTAACTTGAAAACAATATTTTCCAGATGTAAAATGATAGTTTTAAAATATTCAATGTATGGAATAACTTTTTAATTCGCATTACTTATAAAATATTTACGTTATTGCCCTCAAGAAATATAAGGCATCCTGGCTCTTTAATATTTTATCATACCTAAGGATTTTATAAGCCCATGCCAAAATATTTTAGAAGGAATGCGAATTGAAATGTCTATTAAATACATAAAGAGAAAACAGTATTCTTTAGTGAAAGTTTGTTGTTTACAAGCTTAAATATACTTGGAGATGTATACTAATAAAATAGCCATTAAATATTTGTCTTTATTGCTTAAGAAATGTAAAACATAAAAAGATTTGAAAAATTCAATTACGAAAGTTTATTTAAAAAATTGGTTAAATATCAGTCGAACCTCGCATAGTTAGGCTTTCATACTAAACATGTTATTAATGAAAGACATATAAAAATTACATTTTAACAAACGATACTTCCTTGCAAAAGTGAAAAAACATCTGTTGATAGAAATTGCTCTACTTTTACAAGCAAATAACAATCGCGTGCAACCACTAGCTCTGAAAACTTCGTGTAAATCCTTTTATAATTTCTGATGAACAGACTTATTTTTTGTGACCAATGGCTTTTAATATAGCGATGATGATCAGCGATTTTTGATAATGTTGTCTGAAAAATAAAAAGGAATCATAAATTTTTTCGCTTTATCAAAATATTTCCTCAAAATTCATATTAAACTTTTCATACGTTTGTGAGTGGGCTAAAATTTCCTATAATTATGCTAAATTTGAACTTTTAATGCAAACAATTTCTATGGAAAACAGACAAACAGACCATGCTGATGTTATAATTATTTACTTTTTTCAATTTTATTGATAGACATTAAAAATTATTGAAAAATCTTGTGTGGTATAAGATAAAGACTGAGATAAAAAATAGTGTGTTTTCCTAAGTTAAAACCTATTCCTAAATTATAATATTAATTAAAATAATTATTAAATCAAGTTCAAAGGAATATGAAAACGTAGTCTCGCAGTACTAAACCGTTATCTACTGACACATAATAGTCTTTTACACAATACAAGGATATCAATTGTTGTAACAGTAAGGTTAACTCATAATGAACAGTGTCATTGTTCAAGAAAATGAAGTTATCATGGATAAAATATAGTAAATATACGAACAAAACGATAAACATAACATTTTGTAATCTATAACAATGAAGAATTACATATATGCATTTCCTTAAATTACTCTAACGGTCTTGTCAACCTGCTCAGAAACCGATAATTTTATAAGTGTGAACTGACGCTCTTTAGAATATCAGTAAAGTTATCAGAGCTCGCTTCGGGAAAGGTTTTAAATTCGTTTCAAAGGTAATTCTTCAGTCAACACGTGACCAAGCCGTGTACGAAATAAGAATGAAAAAGAAAACAGATGTGTTATTTTCTCGTCAAATATCCGTTTTTTACGAGTACGAAGGTCGCGCACAAAGACATAGGAGGCACTCGAGAGTACTGACATAAAATCCTTGTTTGATTTGTGTGGTAAGCAATGAAATACTAAGTCCTTCTGAATTTTTATAAGATAAAAGAAAATATTATATAAATACTTTTTTGGTTGTCATGTATGAGATTTCAAAAGTTTCGTATCCTATGACAAAATACATATAAATGTTGATTAAATTTTAGAAACCTGTTACGATATATTATGAACTCATGTCATTATCGGTATAAAACTTTAAAAATTGAAATAGTACAACAATATTCATGATTTCGTTAACTCTCTACTTTCATCATATTTGTGGCTCGATTCTAATTCGTGCTACATTTCATTGTTATACATATCATTGTTAGTAGTGACAGAAAAGTAAATTAATAAAGCTACACAAAAAATTTACAAAAATAAAAGAAAATCCTGTACTCTTAATTTAATACCTGCATATGTTCATATAGAAGGAATTGAAAGTGCAGACTTACTTAATCCAATAGGCCTGAAACCTGATTGAAATTTATCTTACCATAATACTCTAATAAAAAGCACGACCAAATCCGCCTGAACAGACAACCAACCAACCATGTACTAAATTTTTCGCCGTTATTGCACTCCTTTTTAACATTGACAACATTCTTCCTAATTGGCCTCCCTTGCTTCAGGCGTCTATAACCATTGGTCTTTTGCTTATTAAACTATAATTTGAATAATTTTTTTTCAGATATAAATATTCTAAAGGATCTTTGAAAAATCATATCACTGATAATATTTTTTTTGATAGATTTATATAACAGTTAATCATGTTAAATTGAATTATCTCTCGTGGAGTACCAGAAACCATGGCGAATATTAAGGTTATTTCGGTAATAATTAGAATGCCCTTTTTCTTTTTTCTTTTTAATAAATAAAAAATATACCTGTATTGGAAATTAATATATGAAAATATAAAAAAACTAAATTATTTAATACAAAAATAAATAATGGGTAATACAAAGAATTTTATAAAATATGTTGAGAGCAATCTTAGTTTGCCATAAAGGTTTTTAGCACCATCTGCACGTAATTTTAATTTAACGACCTCGTTTCCATTTTTTTTGAAGTGCAACTTTTGTTGCTATGGTGATATGGGTAACAACATGTGAAACACATATGAACCCGAAAACCGAGCCGTGGGTATAAATAACAAACTGCCAGTAAAGTAATCATAGCTGCTTTCATTTTCATTTTTCTCTTACTTGTAGCAAAACCTACGTTCATATCTATACACATCAACTCATGTGTTCCACTCAAGACTCAAAAGTCTGCTAAGGTATTGTACCCTATTATATTTAGTCAGACGTTAACTGCTAAAATCAGATATAAATATAATTTTAGGTAATATTTTACGATTCACGTTTAGTGGAAGTATTGCGAATTATACGGATTATTGTATATATTTATAAAAATCATCAATCAGTTCCACTATTTGCATTAAGGCGAATACAGCTAGATGATTGAACATGTTCTAAAGGCGTTCTTCCAATATCTGTATATGAGACCGTATGGTTACTTCCTCTTTATATTTTTTACCGAATTCCTCTTGGATATGTCAAATACCCATTTTTTATATTAATAGCTGCTTTCATTTTCATTTTTCACTTACTTGTAGCAAAACCTACGTTCATATCTATACACATCAACTCATGTGTTCCACTCAAGACTCAAAAGTCTGCTAAGGTATTGTACCCTATTATATTTAGTCAGACGTTAACTGCTAAAATCAGATATAAATATTATTTTAGGCAATATTTTACGATTCACGTTTAGTGGAAGTATTGCGAATTATACGGATTATTGTATATATTTATAAAAATCATCAATCAGTTCCACTATTTGCATTAAGGCGAATACAGCTAGATGATTGAACATGTTCTAAAGACTTTCTTCCGATATCTGTATATCAGACCGTATGGTTACTTCCTCTTTATATTTTTTACCGAATTCCTCTTGGATATGTCAAATACCCATTTTTTATAACTCTTCTAACTTATGAAACACTTCTAACGTATTTGCGCTTATGAAATTTGTAGTTTACAAATTAAAACGAAAAATACTATGCTCTGTATTATTAAATAAATTTTGATCTTTGCAATTGATCACACCAGAGTGTGATTTGTTTGTAATAAGTGAAAGTAAATTTTTCAAAACATGTCGCTTTGGTGAAACATATTTTTTAACGATACGGATAGTCTATCTGTAATATATCCATACATATGTGTGTTTATGTTTGTGAACGTGTGTGTTTGTGTGTGTATGTATAAAGAAATATCTGTATATTATTTATCAAAGGTGTTTTTTGTCGGTATGATATATTTTTCTTAATACTTTATCAAACATTATGATGGAGTTATAATTTTGAATATTACCTTCACTTCTAATGACGAAAAATAAACAAATAATTCAAAATTTATTTTTTAATTGTTTTCACTATGTATTATTGCTCAAAGGTCTTTATATCGTAAACAGTACAATTTGATGACAATCTGTTTAACTGACAATCTGATTCGCCATGACTATTAATAAATCACAAGGTCAGAAGCTCACAAGAGTGTTTTTTTTCTCAATATACATGATTTTCACACGAGTCCGTAGATTCAATATATTCATGTTTATGGGTATATGTATACATAGCGAACGTAAACAATAATGACATTATTATTTCTAATATTGTTCTCAAATAAGTTTTGTGAATTAAAATGTTTAAGGAAAAATATATCTGACAAAGCTAATATCCGCCTTTTTAATGTTTAATAATAAAATATATTGCACATTATTATAGCATTCTTTTCACACTAAGACTTTTTTTCAAAATAAAACACTTATCACTTATTTACTTTCTTGTTAGATTTATCATTTGATGACTTATGAATTATTCACACATGCCAACTGATAATAAATAAATACTGTTTATGCAATCAGCATAAATATTTTCATTAGGGATTTAAATAAACATATCAGAATATAATTATAATGCAAGGAAATTATAAAGCAAAGTCATAAATAGATAAAAGTTTAATTTTAATAAAATGTAAAATAGAACTATGCACTTAATACAGTAGTGTTACCAAGCGGGTATCAGCAAAGTAAATACATCTTAATTGGAGCCATCAAAATCTGCAAAAGTATCCTTCAAGGGTGGGCATTCAGATTTTATCCGCTTTCCACAACCGCAAATACCTTTGAAAATAAATATGCTTATCTGCAATGAAGATCTGTAATTTCGTGCACCAAATCTAAATAGACTCCTGATTCCCTAGGCATTGGTTTCAAGTACTAATCGCGCAGTCATTCATCTTAATATTTTTGACATGTGTTTATTTGTTATGTGACCTCTTAGACACAAGTAGCATACATTTTCATTACCAAGCAAATATATTTAATGTTTGACAGAAACGAGCTTCAGTATCAATAGCTAAACAATTTTGGAGACACTTTAAAGAGCGTAATCTGCTGAAGATATTACGACTTATATCATTTACTGGGATGGCCAGCTAAGGTTTTGATGGATAATTATATCCAAGTTTTTAACATAAAGTAGGGATGTCAATGACATGGGTATATCTTTTAGATCAAATAAATCTGATTTTTTTATTTCAGAAAGAAACCTTTGATTACATTAATAGCACCTTAGGATCTAATTAAATTTATTAACAAACCTATTTTCTGAGTCCACAGAGCGATTGAATAACATCATATAAGACAAATGGTATCAGAAATTGAAAGTATATTCTATTCGTAATTGGGACACATTTAAAATAAATTATTTGTATTCTTCTTATTTCACTCTTAGAGAGCTCTTTCTCTAGAGTTTGGGGTCATGACAATATTCCTCAGAAATCACCTATTATGAGATTAAGAGCCAATTTATCAGTACATAGACCTTCCGAAATCGTAGATGAAGATAATGTTGATCGCCTAACCGAAAATGACCGAATAGCAATTATGAAGATTGCGACCGGTTAGAATTATTCAGAACGATATTATTTTAAACACAAATAATAATGCAAAGGAATGTGTAATTCCATGCAAAGATAGTATATGATGATTCATCTCCAATTTTTAAGAGTTACATATTAATCCCTAGCATAAAGAACCCGGTTAACACGATGAAAGAGACTCTTATGCTTTATTGAACCAGGTTATCCAAACATTTGTTGCAAGCGAATATTTTAAAATCTACCTTAATAATTTTTTGATGAATTGTTTCTCGAAACATATCGATTGTTCGCAACAACAGTTTATTTCTTAGTTAGTCCGGTGGGATAGATTTAAAAGTCATATTAAAAAAAGTATTATTTAATGTAGTACACAATATACTTGTTCAAGTCTTGCAATGAAACACAAGTCATTTCTTAGGATTTTCAGGAAAATTTAAAGAACGGGTGACGAAATATCATAAAGTTGAAGAAATAAACAAAACTGCATTTAATACTTCTATCAATAATCAATCTTTATAATGTTGTCCAAAGGCCGGGCTAGCCCAGGCAACCTTATGATATATTCATTTAATAAAAGGGATGGATGGCTGAGGACTTTTTACCATCAAATTATTTTTCCTTGGGAAAGAGTGGGAAAGGGCTATACCTCAGAAATCGTATTTCTATAAAATTATAAACATAACAAAGTCTCGGTTGCGGCTGTCTGTCTGCGTCATTCATTTATGTCAGTTTAAAATAAGTCTTAACCTTAATAGACACTAGAATATTTTGTGGACATTGTGTAAGTTTGGTGTTTAAAATATCCTTATTATATAGCAAAAAAAATTACAAATAATGGAAAATCTATTAGCATCTGAGTATTGAAATATACATATAAATATTGGAAGTTATTTAATGATTATAATATTTCATGTAAGTTTTATCGCACATTTATTATTTATATAATGAATAATTTAACAGGTTGATGGTTGAACAGAAGGATAAATATTTGAGTGAACTATTGAGAGAAAATGCTGCTAAAGATTATGCATCAGATAATGACGATTAGGTTTATGTACCCAGAAGGGGACATTCAAGAGTATCGGACCGTGAAGAATCTAATAAACATTTTAATTTTTCCCATTGTTGTGATTTTAATATTCAAAAATAATTAATAAAATAATATTTCTATATCTAGTGGAAGATCGTGAGGGTGAAGTTAAGTTAGACAAGTATGTTGATGAATCGGCTGGAAGCTTTGCAGATAGTATTGAAACATCACATTCAACGACAATGTTTACTACTAAAGATAAAACTATTTGGCCTAAAACAACACCAATTCAACATCAAATTACTACCCAAAACATTCTTCAGCTAAAATTTGAATCATTCATTAGATACTTTATCGGTCGGCGAAATGTACAAAAGAATTTTCACCGCTGAAATAGTCAATCTAATTGTTCGTCATATTAACCAGAAGGCGAATGTTGTCCACAAAGCATACAAAGAGGAAAATCTTATGAAAAAGCACCTAATATGGAAAAATTGAGCCCTTCAAGAATTCAACGCGTTCTTGGGAACGAAAGGTGCAAATAATTTTAAAACTGACCATTCATCGACTATGTTGGCAACTTCTTATCTGTTATATCGAGCTTCGATAGGCATCGATCGGTTTTGGAAAATAATGAAATTTATTCGGTTTGAGGACGCGAATATTCGTGAAATTCGTATCAAAGAATATAAAGCAGCGCTTATTCGCGATTAATGGACAATATATAGTGCCAACTTAACACCGCTTTACAAACCAATGAAGTGCTTGACAGTCGTTAAACAACTTTATACATACAGAAGGCGAAATAAGTTTACTCAGTATGTTATATACTATCAAAGCTAGTAAAGTATGTAATAAAAGTATGGTGAAATATTGCATATTATAATAAAACAAAGATTACCGTCGATACATTGGTTTTGATATTAGGACCTTAATTACCACAGGTAGAATAACCGATGGCCTCTCACTTTTTTATAATGTTTTGGATATCGCCAGACTTGCAAATTACATATTTTATTGTGAAAGTAATGAAATGTTAAAAGAATCGAAAAACGAGCGCCGATTATTTTACGACAATTAAGTGAAGAATTGTGTATGCTAACGACTGAAGCCAATCTTAACATATTTAAATAATGAAAAGTTTGACCATTAAAATTATTAATAAAAGCATCTATGGAAAAACAATAAATCCCGCATGCAGAAGGACAATATCAACTAAGTCTTAATAGACAGGTTCCACCGGTCGAAAAGTTTTAGGGATCATGCTATCTCTGTTACCAGGGTTTCTACAAAAAACGGAGGACGATGCAAAAATCGTGCAAAGATTGTACTAAATCGATTTCTGTTGAATATTGAATATAATATTCTGTTGAATATTGAATATAAAAGCCATAACAAAACGCATGTTTTGAAGATGAAAACCGTATGAAGATGGTAAAACTGATTAAACGTTAAATAACGTTTGTATATATATGGAACGTTATTTTCTACCCCTAGAGATGAGTTTAAATATATATATTACTAAGTAATTCTGTAGGTGTATGAAGTTCTTATGGTACATATATGGACCCGGGTACCCCGGATATTGATGAGGTGAGTATTCAAATTTTACACTCAAGTTTATTTATCTTTTTGTAAAATTAAATATCTAACGTATATGAATCAAAGTCAATTAACTCAAATAGCGAGAGTATGAAAAGATTTATTTATCTTTTGTTAAATATATATCATATTAAAGTAAGAACATGCGAAAGGTACTCATTAATTGACATAACGTTAATCTGTTTGAATGTTGTAACAAATCATCGCAATTTTGATCAATACTTTTTTCATTGTAACCTCCGACTTTTGTCATAATTTCATTGTTTTTCTAAATTTATTTCAAGTATTTCCCTAGGGGAAGTTAATATCAAAATATATACTACAGGTTTTTATCTTTGCGGAGAGATTTTTTTCGTCAAATAAAATAAAACCCGTACAATAGCCCGTTCTAAATGAGGGAGAAACTGGCAGAAATATAAATATCAGTTATTAATCCCAACTATCCCTCTAGCGCAGTTCTTGTCAATTAAATAGCAACTTGGTATTCTAGTTTTGGTAAAATTGTTGAAACTAGCTTTAACATCTAAAAAAAATTATTTTATTGTAAATACGTTCAATTACCAGAGAAAATAATGGACTTAATAAAACTATCAAACATTATGATAGACTTTCAAAAGTTAGACGTTGCGCAATGAATCATCATTAGGTTTACATATAGCGGTTTAGATAAGCAGCTAAACTTTTTTCCGTATAATACGCATTTTCATCACCAGAGTGAAAATCTTCTTTTTGACACAAAAAGAAATAAGATGAAGTCGGAGATAAAGAAACTGTCTTTGAACTTTTAAAATAAATTTATTAATAAATATTCATTACTGGAATTATTTCTTTTGTTGATAATTTGATTTGTCTGATAATTTGATTCAGGATGGCGTAAAAAATCTATCACTGGTCATAATATAAAAGTTAAAACCAACAAAGTCCCGTTATCTCTTACTACGAGTTAATGTTAAATTAGTTAATAGTGTTGGTTTTCCAGTTGTCAAATAGCGTTTTTTTATTTTTCTGGCGGAAGCAAAAACATAGATTAGATGCCCTTAATTTTATTTAATTTCTCTCTTCTTTTCTTTATTTTACTAGTTATTCTTTTAATAATATCGAAAACCTATATATTTATCCGATCATGTCGTCCCACATTTTATTTGTTTTAAATTAAATTTTTTTATAACTCTTTGTAATCATATAATGTAATGAACGATATTTCTTGAGATGCCCTTCCACCTACAGACTCGTCTTACATCGTTATTTTTTACACGATCGTTTAAACTCATATTGCGTTGCTGAAAATATTGATTTTATAACTAAATATCATTAATATATATTTGCTATTTTACTGTCTCATGTACTGCATATAGTAGCGTGACATTCTGTACTTTACGTTCGTGTTCTTGCTGCGATCTCTAAATATTAGATAGTGTTAATAATATGTATGTAGAAAATTATTCACCTATGATTCATCTATATTAATATATATCTAAATTTAATAAGTAATACAGATACTGTATTTAATTAGTAATACAGATACTGTGTACTGTATTTAATTAGTAATACAGATACTGTATACTGTGTACATTTAATTAGTAATACAGATACTGTGTACCTTCAATAGAATACAGGGAATTCTAATGGGATAACAAAAACTATTTTTTGAATTATATGGGATAATCAAAACTACGGTGTTTAATCTTTTGACGTAAGAATTCAATAACTTGAACAATTTAACAATAGCCCAATATTTGTAGAAACTCTGGCAGTCGATGAATCATTTTTTTATAGAAAAATGATCACTTCGAATGCCATGTTGATTTCCATGTTTATTGAATTAATTTATCGTTATTTATATTAAATGAAGTACAGCCTTAATGAGCTTACAATTTTAGCATTAATGACTTAAGAATTTTAGAAATATTTGCAAGTAAATATTCAATTTTTAGTGAATTTTGTGATCAAATGTTTTTAATAATATAATTTAGTCAGGCGTTTTATAAATCCAAGCAAAAGAACGTTTAGCCTTTATTAGGTCTTACCGTTTGCTCAAATTTTTGCTATTCTTATTTTCCAGTACTTCAAAAGGACATACTGAAACCTTAAAGATTACTCACGTGTTTGTCGGTCACGACTGATTTTGTCAGAAGTTATGTAATGTGGAGACTTGAAATTTGGAAAAGGATCTTATTAAACCATAATTTTGCACTTAAGTAATATTCTTAGAATATAAGAGGCGATAATAAGAATTAAATAGTGAAATATATACATTTTTAAAAATTTTTATATCATGTGGGGTTTAAAAAGCTCGTTAGGAGGAATAACAAAATTCTTGTTTTAATATTATTCAAAAGGTATCTCACAAGAAACGCCTAAATAGAACATCTCCTCCCTCTTATGCCCTTATTTATAAAACTACAGAACTAAAAATTATGGAAAAAGAGTAGGTAAAATCTTTGCTGCAAAAATACATAAAGCTCTAGCGGTTATCCCAGATCTTATCATTTTTAAAATATGGACTATATTTTTACGCTTGTAAAAGATTTAGGTACCAATATATTTTCGTTATGAAAAATTAATATTTGTAAATAATTTAAAAGAAATATGAATTAAATTTTTTGAATTTCTGAATGTTTACGGAAACATTATAGTGCGAGTTCTATTCGTACCTACTAAGTATTTTTATATTAGCTCTTCTTTAAAACATTCAACTCAATTAATAACCTACTTGATACATATTGAAAATAGAAATTGATATGTGGATGACCTTTCCATGCCAAATTTTAGCTTAAAGCCTTAATTCATTTTGAAAATATGTGACCAAGTGGACCGATAAAACATTTTCTCCGACAAAGTTTCTGGAAAAAATAGCTATCTTAATATAAATATAATACAGTATAGTATATAAGTTTGAAGCCCTTAAACCAAATTATCAAAATTGTATGAATTTTCAACAAATAAACCCAAAGAAAGTATGCAAATTTCAGCTTTTGCATTCTTTTTAAGGATGAAAAACATAAATTTCTTCCGAGCAGGATGAATGTTTAATTTTCTAACAAAGCCCAAAGTGCTTTTCGCGGCAAAACAGCGAATAAGTTTGACTCAGCAAGTAAAATGTTGATTACTTTGATGGAAGTCGGCGAAGTTCGAATTGTGTATGGGCGGTGTCTCGGATAATGGCAAGTTTGACGCGGCAACCTCCAGTCGACTGTCCATTATTTATTCAACTTCACTTCAGATGTAACGCAACATTTGGATGAGCGCGCGAAGAGTAATATTTTCAAACACAATTAAGAGCTTCAGATTTAAAAAAAGGAACTATAAAAAAAAATAATTACCTTTAGCCTACGTGAAACATAATTATGAATAACATCGATATTTGTCGAAGTATAAAATTTTTATAAAAAACATTTGTTCCTTATTACTTGTAAAGAAAACAAATTCTGAATTTAGGGTTTAATTTGTGTCCAAATTATGCTATGAAATATAATCAATAATCATGGGATAAATATTCCTTAACAATTATTTGGAAATTTGTTCCCATCTCGTATGGCTGGCAGAAGGAGCTGCAATATATTGACGGAAACTGCTTATGTATATACTATTCAACTATAATTATATGCTATATTTATATGCCATGTTCCACATATATCTATAATTATATGCCATTCTCCTTATATATCTATAATTATATGCCATCCTCCATAACAGTGTGTTAACTTTTACTTAACAATAGAAATCGATTTTTCTGCTCAAAGCAGAACATATAGAATTTCTGTTAATATATATCCAATCTAACTGTGGTCACTTTTTACTGTAAATCCAAATTCAAATAGCAGAATGATATTTTAAATTAATATAAATACTTTCGGCAACATCATTATTTTAGTTCGTCAGTCAATCATAGTCTCCGGAGCTGCTTGCTGCATCACGACATAGTTTTGTTATCTGTTTATTTGGAACTTTCTTACATATTACTTAACTTTATATCTATTTTCAAAATATTAAAAGTTAAACATTCATTATATGATGTGCTCATCGATTATTAAAAATTATATTGTAACTTAATTAACTAAATAAAGTATATTGTTTGTTTTCCCTGGTTTCTTTGGTTTAATATATAAACATAATTGGCCTATTCATACGAATACAGACGAGCATGTTTTCCTAAAATAATAGTCTTTCTAGTTCTTAACCTGCAATACAATCACCGCACAAAAGAAAACGAATATTTTTTTAAGAAAAAATATAATGGATCAATTTTGAGAGGGTTTTACCTTATATTGAAAGCGTAATTAACGAAGAAGAAATATAACTGAAGGAATATATTTAGAGAAATATGTTCAACCAAATTAGAGCAGCAAAATTGACGCAGTAAAATCGAAAAGAAAAAGATGAGTCAATTGTGAGTACGAATTGAATTGCTTATTGTCAGAATTAGCAATCCTTTCTCAATTTATCCTTTATCAATTCCTAAAATCAAGGTCTTCCATGAATGCATTAGTATTTGATTTGATATTATTACTGTCTAATTCATTATTGCTATGATTTAATGGTACTCATTTGTTACTGTCAACTAACACCATACACATCTTATACTCGATGAGTTTAGATCATTTACAAATTATATTTTGAAATCACTTTACACCTTTTCAAAAAATTTTAATAGTAAAATAAAATGGGGAACGTTGCGTTATATAACGCATCATTTGAAATTGTATCGAATTTTAATGGCGATCCGAACAAGTAATTTAGACACATGAAGAGAAGTGAATCCAACTTTAAACAATACTTCAATATTAATAATCCCGAATCTTTTTATAACATAATAATTTTAAACACAATCTTAAATGAATGTTATAGAAGGAAAGGCAGATGAAATTATTAACGTGAACGAAACCATAAATTGTAATGGAATAAAGAAAACCCTTATATAAGACTTTGCCGATCAACGCGATGAGAACGCACTTAACCGAGATCTAGTTAATTTAAAACAAGACGATAATGAAAACAAACCTTTATTTTACGAATTCTGTTTGACTTCAAAATAAATTGAATTAAATACCTTTTACATTACATTAAACTAAATAAATTTACAGACCTTGGAATCAACAAAATCCAAAACTTTTGAGCGGCATTTATCATAATTGAAAGACATCGTTATCATATAATTAAACTCAAAACAGAGGTAAATATAAACCCTTTGAAAATGTGGAACCTTTACCACATCATATTGCAGAAGTCTGTTTAAATGATTTTTAAAATGATATTAATTGTGATGAAAATAAATATGTACTACAATGAAAAAAAATTTATCAATTTGGGTAAGAAAATTCCAACATGAAAAACGTTATTAATTAAAAGAAAAATTTCTGCATGAACAAATCCAAACACAGAATATTATGGAAATTAATATTTAAAATAAAATATTTACTATATGAGAAAATCGATAATCGGCCTCTGAAATTAGCTATAGATACTGGCGTTAACAAATCTTATTAACACCCTAATTAATTCAAAGATATTTTATATTAAATATGATCAATGACGGATGAATAGAATTAAATTTACTTGATTTTCAAAAAGACAACTCGCGCCAAGCCACCGTTAAAATAAAATTACTTGTGTTGAATCCCGAGGAAATAATTTATACATCTTAGAATATAATTAATTAAAGTCGCATTCCCCCAATAATAACTAATTCCATGTAAAGAATGTGCCTGTGTAGAAATAAATAATCCTTAATCAAATGACATAGTTCTTAATTACGAACGTCCTACTTCAGCTATGGCTAGTTCAAAATTTTTGATGTAACAAATTTTGAATCTTGGAATTTTTTTAATAATTTTTGATTGGAAATTTCAAATCGGATTCAGACGATATTTATTAATATGTATTTATTAATAAAATTTTAAGTATTTATTAATAAAATTATATTATATATATGATATGTATTTATTAATAAAATTTTAAGAAGATTGTAAAATGCAATGTGACTTATTTACTTATATGATACAATTATTTACGAAATCTAAGAAATAACGTTTAATTAATTTAGAAAGTGTTCTTCAAAGGCTAAGAGAGCCAACATTTTAAAATTCAACTTGATAAATGTGAACCTATAAAACAACTTACTTTGGATATATTATAACACCGAAAACAATTAAACCGAACCCGGAAATAATTAAACCTTCAAAATATCCTATTAAATATAATATTCATTATATAGCGAATTCACTATGTATATTGAACTCAATAAGTATATTGTAATTTAATGAATAAAATAAAGTAATTTTTTGTTACCCCGGTTTCACTAGCAGTTTAAAGCGTTTTTAAAAGTTCCCTTTCATAAGGCGAAGCATAATTCTCATTTATAATATGAGAAGTACTTATAATTTTAATGTCATAACACGGAGTAAATTTTTTTTGGAGTGAAAAGAGTTACGTATCCCAGAAAGCATTCCTTTGCCTAATTAAATTACGTAGTTATGAAAATATGTTATTATGGCCACAGAAGGGATGCCAGATATGTTATATGGTAGATACAAAACCCTTATGAACATATTTCTTTGTAATAAATCTTCTTGATTATAGCAGATCATATAATAGCAGTATGGTTTAGTCAGATTCTAAATTAAGTTTTATAGCTAGACAGCAACATACTGATATTAATATTTTTACCTGACGTGTTTTTTGGTTAACAGAATAATTATCCTGCAGTTATTAAACACCGAAAGAATAAATGGCTAGGATGAAATAGATGAATGTAACTGGACTGTTTTACGGTACCTTAACTGTATAATAGTACCTAATATGTTTTTATTTGTAATACGTCAATTATCTGAATTGACAAGTAGTAAATACGAACATTTCACACGTTCATTAATATACTAATCATTAATATAATAACTGATAGATTAAAAAGTGACAATTTTGGTTTGGAGTGATTGTTATATGTACGAAATAATTATAAAACTATGGGGTAGTTTAATATAGATTTGTTTGGTATAGGCTTCCTCCAAATTATTCTATTTTATTCTGTACCGTCTTATCATCGTTCCTTCCTTGATACTGTAGTGGTTTCAACTTTCTAATGGTATGATAGTTTACTTCTTCTTCTCTACTCAATTTAAAAAAAAACAGTCGGTTTTATCAATGCTGAAGTTTTGAGAGCATGTAACGACCCATACTAATCCCATTTCAGTGTTCTAGTATATGAAAGTGAGTTCCTAACTGATCTCGATCCTAATTTCATTTCACAAAACATTGGTAATTAATTAATCGTATTTCATATATTTTCATAACATTTACCTAACTTTTGGGAGTTTTTTTTCAGCAACCCCTAAAGATAAACCAACTGAAACAATTAAGTCAGCTCCTCTTTTATTTTATTATTATAAACAAAAGTACTTATGTGTAATTAGTAGCGCACAGTTAAAAAATAACTAATTACAATCAGGTATGCTACTAATGTATGAACAAACCTAACTCATGCGCACTATGAAATTATAACCATTAATGATAACCCAAATAATAACAACCCATTCAAGTTTGTGACAATTGGGAGAATGGTCGTATGTGATGAAATTCGAGAACTTTTTGAGAGTTCCCTATTTCAAAACAAAATTACAGGAACGAATTCTTGTTATTTTTCACTCAAATATCTGTCACAAATTCTGATAAAATTTTTTTAACCTTAGGGAAACCCTTAAGATCTCCATATTTCTATCAGGCCTTATTTAGGACCAGTGACTTATTTAGGAGTAAAAAGCATGAAAAAAACCATCAATGCACACACACACACACACACAAAACTAGCTATATTGTTTCAATTTTTACATTGAACATGATTTACGTAATGTTAAATCGAATATATGAATATATTCAATATTAACTAGAATGGATCAATACTAGAATAAATAAGCCAAAATCAACGAAATCGTCGTAATTTTAGTGCCACTTTACCCTCACCTTTGCGTAATAGAGGAAAATCGTTAAAATATATTAACTGATATAAGAACGTATAATACAATGTGCATTGAATATATTAATCGGAACTAACATTGAAATTCAAGTCAACGCGTCACAAAATACGAGTTTAGTAAAAAGATCACCATCTGTTAATTGTCAACTTCACGCATCCTTGGTAATCGCCACGAAACGCAACCAACTAAATATTAACCAAAAGTCAAAAAAATATTTCAAGACGACTTCGTATTTCGGCCACTCTCTGACACTGTTTTGACAGGCTAAACTCTTCGATTGCTCGGGAATGAAAACAGGAAGAAATTTATATAATTTAATAAACGTCTCGGAATGTTTCTTTATATCTTATATATCATATTCGATTTACAGTGACGATAAGCGATATATTTTCTGTAAATTTTAATTAATTTTTTTTATTTAGAATAATGACCAATTAATTTCTGTATTTCAAATTTGCGTGTGAACATCGTATTATTAATGAAGATAAAATTAAATATAAAATAAAGTTTCTTAGTCCTAATGTGTACGAATGTGTGTCAAAACAAGTGTGAGAGTGTTAAAAACGAGTCAAAAAATATCAACAAGTTATATCAGTATATCAACAGAACGGAGTGAAGATAAGAGGCAAGAAGATTGGCACAAAACAGAGACAGGGAATAGTCACACAAAGAAAAGGAGTTTTTTAGAAAATTGCTAACAAAAATTAAACTATTTTTCACATTATTGTGCTGATCAAAAGCTTCTTCTTATTTTCTACCTCTGTGCTTCTGCTCGATACTATTTTTAGGACTCTTATACACACACACACACACACACACACACACAAACACATATATATATATATATATTTATATATATATATATATATATATATATATATACATATATATATGCCATGAATTCAAAAGTATGGCTACAGTACTATTTTATTTAAGGAATACCTAGAATATCAAAATATGAGAAGACATTTAAATGATTTTTGCGCATAGTGAACCCCGTTTCGGGCCAAGTGAATAAAATGGCGCAACCAAGATATGTTTATTTTATATTTATCGACATTTTGAAAACGAAATCTTATCACCAATCTGCGCACCCATCTGATCAACACCGAAACCTTGTAAGAAAACGGTTTTAGAGTCGTCTGGTACAACGGTCTCCTAGAAGGTTATCTTCCAATGAAAAACATTTTGTAAGTTTTGTTTCTGTACTCACTCTACTTAAATGGCTCTTTCCAACGATATGCCTTCTAAACTTGTATGTATGGGAACTTGCACGCATAAAATTACATATTATTTGAAATACAATTTACGGTTTTGGACAAAAAATTAACATGGTGAAAAACAACAGCTTTATTCTCAAAACACTGGTTATACCCATATAAAACGCATAAAAAATATGGACTTAAATAATGCTGCGAGTGAACTATTAGGATAAAGTGCAAAACTATAAATTTATAAAACATATTGTATTAAATATGTAATGAATTATGTTATCATTGCGAACCTCTTTTAAATCTTTAATTATATGTCTTATTGCCAGTGAATTGTTAGGATAGAGTGCAAACTACAGTTTTATAAAACATATTGTATTAAAGATGCAATGAATTATGTTACCATTGCGAACTTCTTTTAAATCTCTAATTAAATTAATATGACGTAACTGGCATGAAATTTAATGAGATGTTTGGCATTAAAACGTACTAAATAATATGTTTAGTATATTTCCTTTGACAGCCGTAAAGAGGGTTCATAATGAAGTTTCTTCGTACCATAATGTATGGAATAGAAAAAACATTATATTAGTATATATTTGTTAAAGTTTTTTTTTAATATCTATATTTTGATAACACTCCCAGAAATAAAAAAAATGCTTTTAACAGATAATGAGGTTTTTCCAACTTTTTATTAATATTCGACATTGCTGTCTTACGATAAAAGTAGTTTTCCATTTTCAGAATTCCGAATTATTGAAATTTACAAAATTAAGTTAAGTTGTATTATATGATCACATAAGAAAGTTTATATTATTAAAATGAATGTCGTCCACGGCACGTTGTTATGTGTTATTCTTATTTACCATTATTTATTAATACCGTTTTTAACTTGATATATAAATAGACAGTTAGATGAGAGCAAAATGTTTACACAGTAATATAAATAGCGAGTAAAACACATACTGTTATTTGTACAAGCCGCACAAGTTTATATCGTACACGTATTTGTTTCTATTAATTAGGAAGCGGATATAGTATTTACTTTGCCATATTTAACCGTTTCCGAGAAAAGCAGAGGTTCACTATTTATTCGTAGGTACGTTCGTTCAACATTATTGTTGATACTTTTCACGTCTTAAACTCTTAAACTCATAATATGTTAAAGTATGCGTGAATGCTGGACAAAAACGATACATTTAATCGTCGAAGATAAAAAATTATGAATTTATGTTTACTAAATATTTTTGGACACGAATGTAACTCTTACGTTTATTTGTAGAATTGTTGGTCGCTCATAACATCGGCAATATTTTACTGTTCATAAAATAAATAAGCCTAATTACGTTATATTTGATACATATATTATTAGGAATTTGAGTAAATGTTAATGGTATTTTATCCAATAAAAAACCATTGTCACGTCCCACATAGTGATCGTTCACTGAATTCGATTGCGCTCATAATTGCCTTTATTGACACATTTCTGCTTAGTATATGTCCAAATGTTAAAAAAATATCTTAATTTTTTGATAACGTGTATTAACAACAAAATTAAAACAAATTAATTCATCATCTACCTCACTGTATCTAGTTTCACTATAAACCAGAATGATACCAAAGCATTAATACATGGTATTTTGATTTTTTATAAGTTTTATTGACTAAAATATGCATTTTAAAACGCTCTTGCTTTAACTCAAATTAATTTGAATGAAAATTGATTATATCTAGCAATATGTATATTACATAATATGCCATAGTCCGTACATTCTGTAAGTCTTACGCGTAGACAAATATGATTAAAACTAAATTTTTATTAAATTCAATAGTGAATAAGAGGCAGCATTCATGTAAAGTTACGTAATAAAATCGATAAAAGGATAAAAGCACTTTTTGATAACTTGCAACTATTTTTTCACTTATATTTTATTAAAAATTGCATTCATTACTTATTTTACATCGGCACGATTATATCTTTACATTGTTTTGCTTTATTTGAAAAACAAAAAAAAATAATATTAACAATCTATAATATAAAAATAAGTCGGGTTTTCCTTCCTGACGCTATAACTCCAGAACGCACGAACCGATTTCCACGGTTTTGCATTCGTTGGAAAGGTCTCGGGCTCCGTGAGGTTTATAGCAAACAAAATTCAGGAAAAATTTCAACAGAAAAGCAGGAAAACAGGGAAAATAATTTTTCACATACAGCGCCATCTCTGATACATAGCATGTACTACAAACCAATATGGTTTTGCATGGTTGTGGAACAGATGGCGCCAGTATTTTAAGTAGGTGGCGCCGGTGCGTGATACATTGTTTGACAGCTACTCATTGTACTCTGCTCATTTAATTTCATGTGACATTTATTATGCGCACGTTCTTTCAAACGCTAACTTAAAACCGTTATTGTGTTCACTGTGAAATTGTGAAATTGAGGTTAAAGTTATTCATTTCCTAACAGTTCAATTGGAAACCATCAAAACAATCACGCGTATTGTGCAAATTTTTAGTCAATTTCAACAGCAGGCATTTGTCCTTAAGGTGGTAAGTTGAACTGTGTAAATTATGTGGATCGTGCATTTGAGGTTAAATTCACCAGTCTGTCCATATTCCAAAATGCCTAGAGGACGACGAGCAAACATCGGCCGCCGCACAAGACATGCAAGCTAGCAACAAGTGTATTCACAGAACGTAAGCGAAGAAAGACAAAATATAATAAGAGAAAAAGCCCGATTGAGACAATGCGTGAGCACACGAAGATCATTGGCATCATACAATCGCTTGGCATTCCAATATGATCCCACTGCGAACTACAGTGATGATGACAATTTACACATATTGGACCAATGATGACTGTATGCCGATATTGCAATGCGTTAAAGTTCAAGAGAGAAACGGCTGGATTGTGCTGCGCAAGTGGAAAAGTCAAACTAGATCCATTACTTACACCACCACAGTCACTGAAACAATTGTTCGATGGAAGTGATCCCGATTCCAACCATTTTCTTCAACGCATCCTTGAATACAATAACTGCTTTCGCATGACTTCCCTTGGAGCTAATATCATTCGAGAAAGCGGCTTCATGCCGACTTGCAAGGTAAAAGATACAACACACACAACCAATCACTCACACCAATCAATCACACCAACACAATCAATTGCAACACATAACAACTACACATACACCACACACTACACCATCACACGATCAAAAGTCACACCGTATTGTTCAACAAATTATTGTTTGCAATTACTATCACAAATATATCATTTGCATGGTTCAATGGTGCATTCATTACTGTTCTGAAATGAAATAAAATGTCTCCTTTTCAAATATAAATAAAAAAAAAATTTTTTCTTCATCTTTTAATCCCCAAACGAAACGTTACAAAAAACGAAGCCATCTGGTGACGAAACGGAGTTCGCCGGGTTTGCTAGTAATCATATAAATATTTTCTAATAGTTCACATATAATTTTATATTAAAGGCAAATAATATTAATTGCCTTAAATGTTTTTTTTAAATTATTTCCGAGCTACTTTTATTTTAGCATTACTGTAAGAATGTTACCTTCAAACGCGTCCCGAACTCGGTGAATTGTTTCTTTATTTCCAGAATGAGCGAATATTAAAGTATCATCTCGTTCCGTAGTTTTTATGAATTTATTCAAAAAGTCGTGAGCATTTTCAATAGATACCACAAAATACAACGCTATGAGTGAATTTGAGAAGCGATGTCCCGTTGCGGTCGGTTTTTTTCGCTCACGGCAATTTTTTGATTTTGCATTTGACTATATTGCGTACATAGTGTATTCATTTGTACTTTTATCAATAAGAAAAAATAATACGGATACAATCCCAGTCGGATTGTGATGTAAATTTGGATCAATAAACGCTTTGTGAAAGTAGATGCTATGAAAAATATTAGTTGAAACAAATAAAGAGCTACATACCCATAACTGTTCTGATGTTAACTGTGCATTGACGTCCAAGTTATTAATGAATATTTTAGCAGGAAGGTGCAGTGATTTTTGGGTGAGGCAAACTACTAAGAGAGGCGCAGATGTTTGTGTGTGTGTGCCTCGCTTAGTATGTGTGTATACATATACATGTATATATATATATATATATATATATATATATATGTATAAATATAAATATATATATATATATATATATATATATATATATATATATATATATATATATATATATATATATATACATATACACACATATGCATATACATATATGCAAACGTAATTTTTTGCGTGAAGTAAAAGTTTCCGTTTTATTGTTTTTAAATCTAATTTCTTGCCTTCATTTTCTACTAATTCATCATTTTCGGTAATGAAAGACTAATAACAAAACCAGGTAAGAATATAAATTGACGCAAATAGTATTTGTGAATTGTCATACTCCCGAGAATTGAGAAAAGGAATTTATTAAATAATGCAATTTCACACCAATGGAAATTAACTCATTATTGGTTATTACATGGAAAATACATACATTAAAACGTTATATTTAATGAAACTTACTTTCTGTCGCGATTATTTTATAAGAAATATTTATTTGAAAAATATTTCCTATGTAATCTGCATTTTTTATCATTGCATAAAAAAGTTCGTTAAGTGCAATGGAGCTTGTACATTACATTTAAGTTTTTCAATTTTGTACGTAGGAAAAACTGGGTACGATTGAAACAAAGGACGGTTGAAACAACACGAATATCTCGTAACCGTTGGCGGGACGGATAGGAGTCCAATGGAAGAATGAAGCGGACGACCGATCTGAATACGAATCTTAGAAATGCGTTGCTCCCCGTGCTTTAACACTTTTTAGAAGACCCTTTTGTGTTTTGTTAACCAAAAGTGAGTAATTTTCCAATTATTGTGGTTTCTATTTAAATGAGAGTGTTGAGTATGTGTTTTTGTTTGAAATGAAGCTTATACAATATGGCACCGCAATTAGTTTTTACGTATCATTGTTGTCATAATTACTATAACTGCGTTTTACCTAAAGTAGGAGTTGAGGACGGTTGAAACATTTTGTTGGGTACGGTTGAAACATTGTATTTATTTATTTTTTCTTGTTTTCTAGATGCCAAAAGTACGCGTAAGAAAAACTAAGAGAGACTTGTCAAAGTACAAAGACTCTCATGAGGCTATGAATCCGGAGATTCATTGAAAAAGAGTCAGAGAAGCACGGAGTAAACCACTATTCACTCCGAAAATACATTCAAAAGCGAGATGTATCTAGCGAGAAAGAAAATCAAGACATGGAATATAAAGCACACAACCGAGCTTTTAATGAGGAACAAGAGCGCGAGCTTTCGAAGTATTTGTTTTGATGTGCAGATATATATTATATATTTTGGCCCACCTAATAAGGAGGTAATAAAATTGGTCTATGAACTTACAGGTAAATATAATCTATATATCACAGCCTCAGACCTCAGATGACAACAAGCTAGCAAGTGAGGAATGATTTCGCATGTTTATGAGAAGAAACCCCGAACTTTCTTTACGCAAAGCGCAAGCTACACGCCTCTCCAGGGCGACTAGCTTTAACAAAACCAATGTAGATTCTTTCCATGATAATTTAACCATTGTCGTGGACCGTTATAAGTTTGAGACTTGGGACATTTATAACGCTGACGAAACAGGTATAATTGCTGTTTGAAAGCCCGCCAGAGTGTTAGATAGGCGTGATGCTAAATAAGTAGATTTAGTAACTTCAGCGGAAAGGGGTACATTAGTTAGTTACCTTTGCTGCGAATGCCGTCGGAAATGTAATTTCGCCATTCTTTGTCTTCCCACGAGTCTATCGCCAACATCATTTTATTAGGGATGGGACCGTATGCTCCGCTGGAGCTGCCAAACCCTCTAGCTGAATGCAGGATGAAATATTTACGTTTTTCCTGGAATACTTTAAAAAACATAAAAATATGCCACCGTCCCATAAGGTGTTACTTCTGATCGATAATAACTCTTCATACGTTTATTTTAACGCACTAGACTTTTGCAAGAATAAAGGAATTATCTTACTATTTTTCTCACACCACTGCTCTCGCAGACTTCAGCCGCTTGATCGATCTGCATATGGCTCTTTTAAGAATGCTCTAAATTTAGCCTGCAATGCGAGGATGAGACTAATTATTATTGTGAAATAGATCCTTAATTATTCTTAGAGTTAAAATAAACTATTAATAAAACATGTTATAATATTATATTTGCATTATTCGCATGTGTTTCAGCTGATGCCAATCACTGTTTCAACCGCCCCTGATATGGGGACGGTTGAAAAAAATCGGATTTATTTTTTCAATTTGATCTACTATTAAAAATAACACAATTGGAACTAAAATCGCATCGACCATTGATAGATAGAAACATGCTTTTTTATTTGAAATAGTTTTTCATGGCTTGGATTATGAAAAGCAAAACTATGGACGATATAAGTGAAATTGTTTCAACCGTACCCAGTCTACCCTACTAGTAGCGTTCGGTTTGGATATTTAAACAACAGATCATATATTAAATTGCGAGCTTCACCTGAATACCGTAAAATAAATATATTTAAGTATTCTTAAATTTGTGAAGTATATATGTCAGACTTTCGGGGCAAGCTATGTGTAATTGCTTATAAGGCATGACGCGTACTTATAACTTCATGATCATAATACTTATAACTTCAATATATCGTCGATATGACACACACTTCACAGGTTTTCCAAAATGTATTTATTGATTAAATGACAAAATGGCGGCAAATTTAATAGTCGAGAAGTGGTGGAAATTTGAAGTATTATGCATGCTATTCCTCATATGAGGAGATGACGAATATACATGTTCCATTGTTAAAAACTGCTCAAAAACCTGTAGAATAATGAATTGCGAAATAAAAATCTATGGTTGCTTTAAAATAGAATATGAAAACTATCTATAAAAGGCATTGATTGCTTAAATAATTACTTGTATGTACATATGTTTATGAAAGTATATTTTAACAGATATTTATATATAATATGACGTACATGTATCACAAACTTTCCATCGTTGTGTCAGAAAAGTTGATTTATATTATTATAGAATGTAACAGAGTAGCTAATCTCAATCAGAAAAAGTATATTTTTAAATCAAATTCCAAAAGACAATTTTGATTAAACCCCAAATGATAGGTGACGTAACAACAATATGTATAATTAATGGTCAACTTCAATTTAAGGTTTATTTAGGTTAATAAGAACAAAAAACTTAGGGTTGTACACAGGCATTTCCTTGATAGCTGTGGGCACGGTCTATTGTTATTTACACAAAACATTTCGAACTACATTTGATGGTTTTCTAATTCAACACATTCTTAATATACCA
Source organism: Druceiella hillmani (assembly GCA_039881145.1). Taxonomy (NCBI): domain Eukaryota; kingdom Metazoa; phylum Arthropoda; class Insecta; order Lepidoptera; family Hepialidae; genus Druceiella; species Druceiella hillmani. The sequence goes on along the minus strand of JAYKKI010000120.1, from coordinate 1,628,716 downwards.
GTTTAAAACTTTATATACGAAAAGAAAGATACTACGCGTCACCAATAAATATCAAAAATACAGATTATATAGTTCTTAAGATACAGATAATTAAAAGATTGCTCATTTTTGTGGCGACTTACTGATATAATATTAAGGAAATTATATCGAATAGACTTTATTTTAAATCTTGAAGTGAAGTCAGAGATATAAAAAAAAAGGACTAGAAATATTTATTTTTTTCTAACCCAAGCGGAAAGCATCAGAATTAAGAATATTAAGTCGGATATGTGGTAACTTTACTTTTCTCTTATTTACATAAGAGAAAAGTCAAATTTAAAACAGAAGTAAAATTCTGTCGTAGTATCGACATGTGTGTAATGTGGAAGGGTATGTGGCATGTTACTAGAATAGAGTGGAGTATGTAAGCGGATGTCTTAAGGGAATGGGGAGATAGAAGATGAGATGTATGAAATATGTAAAGATTCTAATGAATGAAAGCGTATTTAATATCGAGATGATGAATGATAGAGATATATGGAAGGAATGTATTTAATTAATAAAACGTAATATTAACGTCTTATTTTAAACCATACATTTATTCTTGGTAACATAAAAATAATACAACGTATTGTAGTATATCTAAATTAAGTTAAATTTTCATTTGTAACATTCGACAAACAAGTGTCCATTTTCCCCAATTAGTCTGAAATATTTCATATGATCGCGTCCTTATTTACCCACACATATATCACATCACAGACATGGTAGAATGTGTCATGGCAGACAGGCATGACAAGACTCAAGACACCGGTGGTTCATTTACAAGTAGTAACTGTTGCATATAACTCAATTTATGACAAAATAATTAACAACTATATTGAAAACATAATTCTTTATCCATCTAATAAACGACCACATAAAAACAGAGAAACGAATAGTTTAGACGATTTAAATTTGCTACGCGACGCGTTAACACTCAACAGTACTCGTAGACGCGTGTCGACGACAGAGTATCCACGAAATGAATGAATGAACCATGTCGATATTTCGGTACAGAATTAATGAATGTCGATGTTTCGGTACAGAATGAATGAACCATGTCGATGTTTCGGTCAGCCATAAATCGACGATATATCATTCGTGAAGATATCGATGTTTATGAACATCGATGTATCGTTGCATCCCTACTAACTTAGTCGTAAGCAAAACCTTCGACCTACTTCCCGTCGACTTAAAGTTTGTTTTGCATGTAACTATATTTTTAAAAATACATGAAACAAAATGTCAGAAATTGATCATCGGTGAATTTGAATCCTTTGACAAAGTTAATAACGCAGCGAGCTTTTTTATAAAATTTGCTTAGTGGAAAACTAATGTTGAATTATTTTCATTCGGGCAAATAAATATATTTAATATCACCGATAGTTGAAATCACGCTACTAAGGATATGTTCTTTAAAATTTAATGTAAGTAATTTTGAATGATATTTTTCTTTACACAATAGAGGGCATTGTTCATATTTTACAGCGCCAAAATGTTTTCTACTAAAAAAATGTTAAATACATGAACATGCCTTGCTCATTAATTTACGATATATTTACATTAATTTTATTTGCAATAAAAAATTTCGATGTTTCAGCTTAAACTTTTACAAGGACTATTGATTTGGCTTAGTGTTTTCGATTTTTGAAGGTCGCACTCGTCGGTCTTTTGAAATTTGATTTAAAACTATTCTTACTGAAATTGAGATTAGGTGTTTTATTCGTTCCAAGATCATCAAAATCACTTTTTCTTACAAAATGACGGAAAGTTTGTCATATATGTACGTTATATTTTATATAAATATCTGTTAAAATATAGTTTCTTAAATATACGTATGTAAAGCTAAGTATTTAAGTAATCATTTCCCTTTATAGATAATTTTCATTTTCTATTTTTAAGATTCATGTTCTTTTGCTATTTTCTAATAAAAAAACCTAGAAACCTTCTTACTTTGGCGAAAGATTCATTTCTTTTCAATAAATATAACAGTTCCCGCGCCAAAAGATGGCGCGATAATTGTTCAATGATGTGGAATAAACTCATCGAGTTTGGACTTGTTTGACTTTTTTTGACGTAGTAAAAATATCACAAAGTAACCTATTTACGTAAGTATGTATTGCTACATAATATATAATTTTCACCTTTCATACATAAATTCTGATGCTCCAGGTACATTACCTGTCTAAACCTTGAGGATTGAAGCTCTGACGTTTCTATTCTGAGTCTCAAGAAGAGACTTTGCCAATAAAATCTGGGTTTGAACTTCCCAGTATTGATACTATGTGGGTACTGTTTGTTTAAATTGTAAGATTTGAAGATATACTATTTTGAAATTAATGTTGTGGATTCCAAGCGGAGACTCAGTAATTTAATTTTGGGTACCAACTCAGTCTCACGCTTCCGATGTACTGCCTGCTTAAATCTTGACACTTGGTGACCAGTTGTTTATAAATTAGTATTATAGATCTTAAGCAGAAACCTTGTCATTGAACTCCGGATTCCAATTCATCAACCTGATATAGCAGCGATACGACCTCTTATGTGTAAGTTAATTCATGTTTGTGCCGATAACCAATCAATAAGATATTTTTTTTCATCCTAATAGTCCTAATGTAGTATCATAAAACAATTAACTAGAATTTGACCATGGAAATTGAAGGTATAGCGTAAAATTTCTAATCAATGAAATGCACAGGTATCGGGCTTGAGTTTGGATAGCATAGGCCTGATTATAAAACAATAATTACTTAGTTCTGACATGGCTAAAAGCGGCATAAATCTGCTCTTTAGTATTCAGGAAGTGGTAAAAGAAATATTTACTGATGTATCGGAACCTCATCAAGTTTGAACTTAACGTAAGGAAGAAAATTAGAAAATAAATTGGTAGGTAAATATATACTGGTACATAAAACGAAATAAAGTAACTGAGGTATTAGAAAGGAAGTAGGTGAGTATATACAGGCAGAGTTGAAGCAATGACTACGGTAAAACTAAAAGAGGGAATGTGATTTATATCCCTTGTATGTAAATGAGTGTATACACATACATGTATGTATGTATGTAGATATGTGAATATACTTCACGTTAACAAAACGCTGAAAACGTTTGTTCTGATTTCAATAAATGGGATATTATTGATGTTGAATTTGAAGTAAGTTTGTGATATTTCGTGTAATATGGGCACTAAAACTTGAAAAATTTAGTTTTTATTACAAATAAAAGTCAATTTCAAATAACCACTCAATAAGAAGCGCATTGAAAAGTATAAAGTAATAAAAATACGAGCACTACTTTGGAACTTTTGCAGTAGGACATTGTTTCCAAACATGAATAAATTTGCTAAATATTGCTAGACATTTTTCGTATCAGTAGCAAGTAAAATATAGTATTTGTTTTTAAATGTGTGGGTATGCATATACTTAAGATAGGAGGGAAGCATCAACTTGGTACCGATTCCAGAAACTATTTTTCTTTCAAAAGTTTTGTCAGCTAAAATAAAAACTGGTTTATTTATATAAGACCATTGTAAATTAATTAGCGATATATCACTAGCCGCAAGTGCGATGTGTTAAACGGGCTCTTTTGAAATTGATATAGTTTTGAAGTAATGAGTCATTCAAAGTAATAAATATACAAATTGGCAGGTGTAAGGTTTGTGTTTCTCGTAGGAAAAAACACCTCTCTTGTTGCTGAAAATAAACTTGGCTTTAGTAGTGACTCTCGTTTCGTAGATTCGATCACTATTACACCATCTTACCATTATAAACGCTTCAACGAATGAGTTTCTATGAATTGACCATTTTATTAATAAAACAATTCTTTGGTAAATTACTTTTTATTATTACAGTTAAATTGACATGCAAAGAGAAGGCAGTTTGCTTCTGAAATTGGTTACATTGGTCGTCGCTGCCCACCTTCATTTACGTATTGCGTGATCTATTAAAGCTAATCTGAATTATCCATACCAAAGCAAAGTGAAGATCAGTAATAATTTCTTGAATTTTCAAGTTTTAGTGATTTATATGTACTATATATAGTATATAATATAAACAAATAAATACAACAAAAAAGTCTTAAAAAATCACTTTTTATGTAATAATGTAGATCATAGAATACATAACATGAGTACAATAAATCTAATCCGAAAAAAAATAGGAGATGTCAAACAAATCTTTTTGAAATTCGCAGTCGATAGTGCTTGCAAAACAACTAGATACTTAACAAATACGTGTTATAATTTCAGAATTAAGGATCAGTACCATCTCCCAATTCGCACAAAATTAATACTAAATCCTATCTACCTCGCTCGTACATCTATACAATTCGTCAATTCAATCCCGAGTCAAAGCAGTCCATGTCGAGGTGCGTACGTAATAGAGTCTGATATTTATTTATTTCGTTAATTTCGAAGACAGAGCCATCTGATACATTCATTATAGACGGGAAGGTATAAGGAACGACCCTTTGATGCTGGGGTCGAACACATATTAAAGTTCCAGCTCACTACCGAGCTTAAAAAGGCGGTTAAATTGAGCCAATGAAGTAATGAAAGGGGGACGAATGCCTATCGGCTTCACCTTGCGCGAGTAAGGAGCGAGATCATCTTTATTACCTTTTTATGGTGTACCGCGTGCGGGGCGTATACTGTTGAGTTTTTTTGACTTGTAGCGAGACGCTGTAATTTACCCAAAACTTTCAGATAAACCTGGCTACTTTAGTCAAAATAGAGGGGAAAAATTTATCACTTATCTCGCTTTTGTTACTGACATACAATTCTTCACGCACTTCTTCTAATAGTGTTCCCTTCAGGCAACGCTTCTACTTTCTCCAGTTATATCGTTCACGGTTTTTCACATGTCTTCATCATTTATCATCTAAAGCACTTTACGACATCATTCGTAATTCTTATAATTATACACTTTTTAAACACACATCCTTCCATCCATTGGAGAGAATTATGAAATGATAAGGCGATAATTAATAAAAGCTCAAGAGATAAAAAAAGGTTAACAAAATTGTTTTTGTTAAAATTACAAATTTATATGAGGTATCAATTTATTTAGGGCATTGATAAATATATTTCATGTAAAATTAACTATAAATGACGGAAATTATAAAAATGAATTAAGAAAAATAAAACAAAAACTAAATTATATTGGTTAAAAATTTTAGATTGAAAAACCTATTATTATTTATGGTTTTTCCAAATTTTTCTGAAATGCATCATGGCCTAATATTTATTACTTTCATACAAAAAACTACGAAAGAAATGAATTTGAGGGAAAATAAAATGTTAAATAAAGGTAAGTACTATGCTGTGACGGATTTGCATACACTTAGGCACAGTAGATATTAAAGAGTACATAATATATTCATGAAACTGTTTCCAAGTATTATTTGTAACTGTAATGTAAACATATTGTCTAGTATATATTTTAAGGATTGTTAGCCAAACACTATGAAATTTAGATACTTTTTTATGATTTTAACTTCAGGGACAAGTTTTTTTTTTAAATTTCAACATTATTTTTGACGATTCCTTATGTATTTATCCCATATGATGAAATTGAAAACAAATAATCAATAACGTCATTTGTCTTCTATAAAATTTCTGTATAAATATTTTTAAGTATCTACTATTGAAATATATGCCGATTAATAAGTGTTATCTTTGCGTTTAAATTTAAGTTTCTGTATCAAATTGTTTCTGGCAAAAACGGCTGTCACGGGCAATTAAACGGATAGGTGAGTAACTTTATAAAGGTTACGTTTTTTAAATTTAGGATAGAACTAAAATGTAAAGTCGATAAAAATTCAGACCTAATTTCATCTTTATTAACGAAAATTTCTGATAAACATGACATAAAATTATCTATAATTTCAACAAAAATAATAATCACTGAACTGCCATAAAGTTTTCGAGAAAAATTAAGTTTTCTCGCCCTGGTTTTTTGTTGTTGTGTTATTTATATTATGTACATAAATATACGTTTATATATAAGTTAATATTTAGAAAATGCAAAGTTCTATTTACAAAGATTAATATAAATATGTAAGTTCCCTTAATAACGCTCTCTCGTTTGAAGAAACAATTGGTGGGTCCACAAAATAAGCAAGGCTACAAACAATTCTTCTCGTTTTGTAAACCTGCGAATTATTTACTTCTTTTTTTTAAGAAAATTTTTTGAATTTTATCTTGTAATGTATCTTTGTTCTATATTTGAGTGATAATGTTTTAGTTTATGTTTATGGTTAATTGGACTTTTTATAGGAAACATATCCTATATATATACGAATACATATATATGTGTGTGCGTGTGTGTGTGTGTGCGCGCGCGTGTGTATGTGTACGTGTGTGTGTGTGCGTGCGTGTGTGTGTGTGTGTGTATTAAAAATTAAATTACACGTCTTAGTTTTAACGTTACAATTGTTATTACCTAAAGAGGAGACATAGCACAAAGAAAAAGAAGAAAAACCAAAATTTCAAAGTGCCTGTGTAGTTCGTCTATTCAATTTGCATTTGCGTGGTGAAAAGCCACTTACGAATTAATTTTTTAAAAGTATCCATGGATGCGGCCGTTTTCCGGGGCGGAGGAAGGCCATTCCAAATTGTTGGTGCAGCGAACTTGAAACTACCCCGATATACGGTTGTGCAATGTTCCGGGACTAGGAGAAGCCTGCCTTTGACCGGCATGACGACGTGAGCACTGTCGAACCAATTAAACATGTCCTAAAGATATTATATATATATATATATATGTGTGTGTGTGTATATATATATATATATATATATATATATATATGAAATTAACATGAGTCTTTGAAGATATTTAAAAAAATCTTTATAAATTGGGTCAATATATTTCTTTACAATGTTAATGTAAGTTGTCTAAAATGATGGTATTTGAAGAACTAATTAAATGCCGTTATCCTATTTTTTTTTTCGTTTTATTACGATATATGTAGTTAAAAAGTTAAACTAAAAGGATAATTATGTCATAAGACCTGATAAAAATATCGTCGAACACTTTTGTTTGCATTTTAAAATAAATCCTCGATGATAATTCAGACAATGAGATTCGCGAGAAAATGTTTTTTTTTTATTTCCTAAACGGATGTGTGGAGAGATATTTTAAAGAAAAAAAAAGTAAAAAATATATTTCTTATTTATTTATATATATTGACGTAATTAAGTCCCATCTTTCTGTAAAATATTATTATAATGAATATGAAGCTGAAAGAATTACGACACCGTGAACTACGGTTAGGCGGACGTTAAGAGGGACTTGATGACATTATAAAACTTTTGTTTTTGCTATTTAGCTACGGAACCGTTACCATTATATTGATAATTATGAATAAGAAATCATTCATTTGTTTGGTAGAAAGAAATTTGTTTGCTATTACCTTACTATTAAAATTATTACCGTTCTATTAATTCCTATCATAACTTTTAATAACCGTTCTTAAAATTACCATTTGATAATGGTGAATAAGCATTCACTCGTTTGGTAAAAGAATATTATCTCGCCAGCTGTTACCTTACTATTAAAGCTATTAGTGTTCTGTCAAATTTCATCATTACTTTTGATGAATCATATTTATAATTACCTTGTTATAATGATGAATAATCGTTCATTGATTCGATTGGTAGAAAGATATTACCTCGTTAGCTATTACCTTACTTTCGAAGACATTAGTATTCTAGCATACCTCATCACTACATTCAATGATCCATAGTTATTATTACCTTTTGATGATAATGAATAAGCATTCGTTTGTTTGACTGAAAACTGTTATCTTACTGTTATAAGCGTACACTTATTGGGGTGCGATCTAGAAAGTAAGCTTTGAATTTATTTTACATCAATTTATATTGTTTCGATTTGAGAAGAGATAACTTTCGGTCGATATTATAAAATAGATTAAATCTGACATGAATTTAAATTATATTAAAACAAGATGTTCTTGTTGTCTTGCACCAAAACAGATTTAGACATAATGACAATATATCACTTGGCCAGTTTGCAACAATGCGGTATCTTATAGATGCCTCGCTTTCGTGGAAAATTCTTGACTAACATATCCGCCATAGTTCCATTAGGATACGTAATTTTATAATAATATATGAGGGGGAAAAAAATTTAAAAAAAAATACCCCTACTTATCTCGAGTTGGATATTTTTTTTCATTTTAATTTTCCTCATGTAAGAATATTATATAAAAGATCTTACATAGCAAGGTATAACATTGTGAAACATATGTATCGAAAACAATAAGGAGAAATACATATAATGCGATTTATATTTTATGAAAATTATCAGTAATGTCCAATTAATTTCGGTTATGATAAGGATTACATATGGCGCAAGTTTGGCTCACATTTAACCTATGTATTGTCTAACTCTAATAATATTTCGATATACGTGTAACAATTTGCTTACTTCACTGAGTTATTAAATGATGAGTTAATTCTCAAACTAAACGTAATAATTCTGAGTTCACATGATCGTAATAAATATTAAAATGCCATCAAACAAAAACGGAGATTGGCGATTTAATAACAAATAGCCTCATTCAGCCTACTTTCACCGGTCGCGCCACTAACGTACACCAAAGCATTCACCTGGAGAGAATTTAACTCCCGTGAAATAACAAAATGAGACCCTGTTTTGAGGCGCCAACAAGGAACCACTTTACATAACGCTCCTCAAAGCAGAAAGTTCTATTTTAAATGCAAATGACACTTTATCATGGTAATTTATAGATATTGTGTGCATCAAGAAATTTCCTCATAGGATAATTTGATATCTTGGCGTGTCTCAATTATCTTACCGGTTATGTTAACACCGAGGCGTGAGACTGTTAAACATATAGGTATCCAGCGCGCGGTTATTGTATAATCATCGGGTAATAATAATAGTAAAGTGACATATTGAAAATTATAAATATAAGGAAAAATTATATCAGCGAGTTTTCTTCTTCGTCTTTACTTTAAAACTTTGCTTCGTGCGATACACATAATCTTACCCAACGACGATTTACAAAGTACTAGGAAGTTTGGAAGTGCGCTCACTTGGTAAATATTTAAGCGTTTACATTTGGGAAATTGAGTTCCTTTAATTAAAGCTGTTTTGAAAACATTTTATTTTATGGTGAAAGTAAATATGCAAACATTTTGTTATTTGACGATTGTTAATTTGGAAAACTTTTAACTTTTAACTTCAGATTATTGCTCTCTTTTCTGTTATAATGGGGAGAGAAGGTACGACGGAAATTTCTGTAGAAATATTTTTAAAATGTTTACGAAGCTTTATCCAGCTAGCTTCATTCCAGTATAATTTCAACATACCGAATGTGTTGTTTACGAATCACACAAATACATTGTATATTCTCCAACAAGTATTAAATTAGAGCTAATATTGTCTAACTATAATGACATTGCTGCCAAATAGACGCTAATTAAAGAATAGTTACAATGAAATACCCGTTATTCCATTTTCTATTTTTTTACTGTAGAGTTGAAGAACTCGGCGTCATTGAATATGGATCACAAAACCAGGCACATTTTGCATCTATGTAACTGGACATTGACTATTGCAGTAAGAGTAACTCTAGTTGTGACACTTTCCTCTGATTGCGAATCGCGACACACATCTTCTAAATATAAAATCTATTAGATCTGAAAATCTATTATTTTTGAATGAGTTTTGTTAGATATGATGTGAGATAAAGTATTCAATTATTTTATTCGTGTTTTTCAAAAGTAATACGTAATTCTATATTAGTTTAATTAAACATAACTTAATATGTTTCGATAAATATAGGAAAAATAAGTAAATGAAATAATGTACATACATGTATATATTTATATATATATATATATATATATATGTATTTATATATATATATATATATATATATATATATATATATAATTACTGAATAATACATTGCCCATTAATACGTATTTCTTTTAATTATTAACAAATAAATCTAAATTCATTAAGTTCTTTTGGTACAAGTCACGACAGTTTTAAAATTAAAGTATTCTTTTTAAACGACCGGAAGCTGGAATAGAGCGCAATATCACCGGATGTTCAGATCCGTTTATTAATCATTTATTGGTATTTGTTCAGCGAGAATTACTTTAACTTTCAGACAAGCGGGCCTATAGAAGTTACTGGAATGGTCGCACGTATCAAATTGATGCAAACCTACTTTCCTAGCAAGTGAATAATTTTTTTTTAGAAAATAACATCGTTCGTAGAGGAAAGTAAAATGAAAATAGAATTTCAGTATTAAATTTTATTTTCCAAAAAAACAAAAGCAATGAATGGCTTCTAGTAAACTCAGATTAATATTATCACTTTTATGACGAGTATGAATAATATAATTATATATGTAAATTAATACAAATAATTATGGTTAAATATAGCAAAAGGATCATTTTGTGGTGACTGAACTCAGTTCTTCTAGTAATACATTTTAGTTAAAAGAAATACCTACGATATGTTATTAGATGCAGTAACTAAAACAAAAAGAAAAGTATGAAATTTTAAAAAACCAAAGCAAGTCATATTGATATTAAATATTTTTTACACAAAAAGTACCATACTTTATATTATATATAAAAAAGATGAACTAGACTTTAGTTCGTTAACTCTTTTTAAAATAGATTATTTTTTTCTTCTTTAATACATTTTTATTAGGTCCTGTAATTAATTAACTCTATGTAATGAAATGTACGAAACTAAATTTCATGCACTTCTAATTATTATAACATCATAACAATTTGGTTGTGTGTAAATGAAATAAAACAAAAGAGAAATGAATGAAAATGAAATAAAAGAAATTGTCATAAAACAAGAAAAGACTAAAAAAAAACGAAATATTTCAATAAAATTTTCACCCACATCCAGACTTCCAAATTGTTTAAAATTTTGAATAGAATTCAAGAACTGTTAACAATACTTTGGAAAAAATGCAGGCTCAAAAATATAATACTAAAGAACAAAAATAATTAAATAGTTTAAAATCTAAAAATAGACACGCTTTTAATAATTCTGTACTAAAAACAAAAAAAATAATTATTGAACTTGTTTTTTCTGTTTGATCGTTTACTTAGTAAAGATTTTAATCTATGCCATGTTTGATATCCGGTATAATAATTGAGGGTAAAAGTGTGGGGTAATTTTCCTCAAAAATGATTTTGCTTCTCAAATTAATATGTGAATAAAACATTCCAGGTGAGTGTAGAAGCGGCCCACGCTTTTACACTCAAACATTTTACACTCAATAACAAACATGGTTTGCGATATGTCCTTACAATATAGACAGAAAAAACAGGTTCAATAATATTTTTTTATTTACTAGTGCAGTATTTATAAAAGCATGTTTTTTTAGTTTTATAAACTATTGATTTATTTTTATATTCCAAAGAAAGGTTATACTTCTTCCTGTTGGAAACACCACTTGATTGGATTTCTTCTCTTTCATCTTGAAATTTAGCCTCCCTCTTCTGAAAATTTGTTTTCATTTCATCAGGCATCCTATTACGCTCTTGAAAATGTTTTTAAAATATTTGAATTTCCAATAACCTCAACAAATTTACTTTTTTATATTTTTACTTCCAGTTAATATGCCCTTTGTATGCAGAATTTAAATATTACTACATTGAGCATGAAAAAAATATTATCATTAGCCATCGTTTTGTGTTTCTTGTGATGGCGAATGGTTAAGTTTTGTATTTATTACAATAACCAACGTTATACGTTGCACGCATTTTGTTGGGAGAGTCGGCTCCACCTTCGGACATACATATTAAAAAAACTAATAATTTCAGGTTTTTTTTTCATCACGTGCGTCTTCATCGATTTCATTGTTGTCGTGCAAACTGGATGCAAGCATTATACTCCTGCTCTTTCAAAGAACATAAGACACAATTGTAGCTTCGTTTTGAAATCAAAACAAAGTGGAGAATACTGCGCGATTTTTACATTCTAAAATTCCATATTGATTTTTAACATAATTTTTTTAATGTTCCCATAAATTTCAACTTTTGTGTAAAAATACTTTACTCTGGAAATGTTTCCTCGAGGATTTAGAACTTTTCACAATTTTATATTAATCTGTGGTACGTCTTTAATGGCAGCAATACGGTCGTACGTCACATGCATCACTCTTGTCTTTATATTTTTCAATCCTAATGACATAAGAGAAATGAAAACTTTTTTATGTTCATTATCGTTCTGAAATAATCATTTGGTTACCACAGTTAAGTTTTGATTTCAGATCAAATTCACATCTCAGGCTATCGTTTGAGTTTTTGGATAAACGAAATATATCTGTTGGTACTTTTCACAATTATAGTTACCATTGCTTCATTGATAGGGCGACACCCAATTTAAAAATTTCCTGACTAGCTTAATACCTGGAAAATGCATTTTTATATTCCATTTAGCGCCTTTTCTCCAACTCACGATTTTTTTTCCATTTCCACTTGTGTACACAATTCTTATTTTCTATCAGGTACGTCTTCGCTGGAGTTTATTATTTCTGAAAAGTAGAAAGAAACAAAAGAAAAATACTGGAAAACTATAAAAGGGTGCATGTATAATATTGACGTAATTTATTCAAATTGGGGTTATAAAACAAGCGAATTTATTGTGAAAATATTAACTATAGAAACTAAGAAGAAATATTTTTAGTAAATTTGTGAATAATTACATAACAGGGCGCAAGTAGGAATTATATTATTTCACGTGCTTGGAGATTTTGATGTTTGGATATTAACGCATAGTTATGACTATTTAAACTACAGGCACACGCCTGGCAGGTATACAGAAGGAAAGCCGGCTTAATCTCCGCACTCCCACTAAATATTGTCAACATAATTGGTTTGAATCAAAATTATACGCGCGCTGATGGGAAGGCTAAGTAAGGTATATGTTTGGTATAAAACTAGAGCATCTCGATAGTGTGAATCATTCACAAACAGAATGCATTCACACTTAAATAAAAGACAGAAAAAGACGTAATATACAAAAAAAATGCTTCACGTTATTGAGAATTTTGTTCTATTTTTGAATTGGGAACAGATCTAGGCGAAAGTATAATAGTTTTTTTCCCGACTAAAAGATATTGAATTGATTTACACATTTGAATTTTCCATAGATAATAATATTGTTTCCGGAACCCACTTTTAATAAAAGAGATACTAAATATTGTTCTTAATAAAACACATCAAAACTAATATTTTGGCAACCAATATTATTGAAGTCTATATATAGGTAATGGTGGAAACAAAAAATTAAGAACATGTAAACTGAATGATAATATCACTATAAATATAACATATTATTTCAATTACTTTTGAAAACTATTGAAGTTACATATAATATGTACCATATCAAAAATAAATACATTTATATAAAGAGCAAATATACATATTAGTTATAAACCTGGTCTTTATATATTGAAAATACTCTGAGCGCATGAGATAAGAAGTTTGTAACTGATTATAACATCTTTTTAAATAACAACTTAAAAAAAATTGAAGCAGCGAGATTCGAACAAAGACCACTAACAATTTAATTTTTTGTTGTTGTTAAGCTATATCTACAACGTAAGTATTTAAAACATATAACTACTGACGAAATATTATGTATTTCTTTATATGAATTTGATAAAAAAGTAATATTTCTTAAAACAAAGAATAAAAAATAGGTTTTTTAAGATCCGATCTCAGACTTTTGTCGCGTTTTGAATTTTATCCAGTGCTTTACTGCTGCGCCTATGACTCATGGATAACATTACTAAATAAAAATAAACGGACTAATTTAGTCGCTCAATGTGCCTCATGCTCGACTATTCTCAGCCTATCAACGAGTATACCTGTATGACAAGGCATCATATTTTGTCAGCTCAAGAGCTTCTTGTTTGTTGCAAATGTAGCCGGCGGAAGAAAAACTCACTCAGTTTGAACACTTGAAGGCGGTGTAGATAATATGTTATAGTACGTAGCTGTTAGGCAGACTGCAACCAAACTAAGATCAAAGTAAATGATTCTAGATCTGTATTTTCTCTAAAGGAATGTTTGTTTCCTATCGTGCATTTTGTATCTCTTTTTCCAGCCGTGGTTACAAAATGTGTTAAATGGCATTCTCAGTAGTGCTGTTATGGTTTTCATGAGTCTCTATAGATAATAAATTGGAATAGTAATCTGTAAGTTTAGTTTTCCTTATTGGAAGCTTTGTTCTGGCTGATCCTGAGCATTAGCAGTAGTTGAGATACTGGCTCTTTCGTAGTCTTGTTCTTATTCTGGAACGTCCCCAATATGTTTAGAATGCATATGGGTGTGTAAAGCTACAGTTGAAATACCAGGAGTTTTTGACACTTTTTTGTAATATTTGCATTCGATAATTTGTCCATTATCTTCTTTTAAAAAATGTTGCCAAATCGAATATTGCTTGCACCTGTTTAAAAATTTCATACAGAAAGTTTTCTTATAGAATTTTACTTGAAAAAAATAATCAAACAAAAATTAAGTTCAATGAAAACTTTAAAAATAATACATTGATTGTATTGAATGAGTGCAAATATTAATTAACAATTTCAAGTTAATTCAATAATATATTAATGAAACAATAGGTTGTTTTCTTACTTAATCCAAAGGCGTACAAAAGTGTTCTTCATGTTATCACTACACTTGAACAAGTTAACTTTTATAGGTATAAATTTAATTATATGGGACTTATAAAATTGCTGTGTAAAGTAAACAAGTTAGTAAAAGTTAGTAGGTAAACAAAAAGAGTTTAAATACTCACATGGTTACATCATATATGTATAATTTATGATTCAAACAAAGAGTTGAATATGTGTGCTTCGATTTACAATTTATTCATAATTTTACAATAATGGCCAATAACTTTACAATCACAAATAATAACACACACTAATATAAAACAATTAATTAGATTAAATTAATTGATTGAGTCTATGTAAATTGGGTGATTGACGATCGAGCAATGAATAAAACTTTTTTTGAATTTTTGAAGCAGTTCCTACGGACTACACCAAAATATTTACCCGCACTGTAATTAACGGGGTTTTCCCTAAGTTAAATTATTAGTCAATACTGAATTCCATTCTTTATTTGAGAGAATTAATTTTTATTCAATTTCCTCGTGTTATGCGTGAACTATCCGAGCCAAAAATAAGTCACGTGGAATTATTATAATGCAACTAGTTAGTACACATTGACAATATTGTGCGCTATTTTCAAAGATTACATTACAGCCTATCCTGGTAAGTGATTTTATAAGTTTTTAGCATGTGGTTACTATAAATTGGTACTCGATCAGTATGTTAATTTTATTGTTTAACTCGTCTAAGAGCTGGTCCCTAATTAGCGAATTTACGTTGACGGTGCTGAACAATTGAAATTTGCGACATCTGCACCGCCAAAATTTAATTATAAATTAATTGCGAAAATTATTTGAACGGAAACTATCTATAGCTATATATTTTTGAAAAGCTTGAAAAATTTCCTAAACGATCAAATATATTTTTCATTTACAAGTATATTAAGATAATTAGAATAATTATTTTAAAAAAAATTGTAAAATTTGGAAAAGACAGAGAAGATTAAAGAGAAATTAATTATCTTTTTATTTTACAAGTTTCTTTGATGAATTTGGCAAACAATTTTAAAATGCCGTAAAATTTTCGTGAAATGAAATAATATATCGTTGAAGAAAAACTTGAAAATGTTTTTCCTTCATATGGTATTACTTCCTAAAATCGGGTGAAATAGTTACTCAAGTTGTGTACTTCAATTTATACTCGATTAATTTACAAAATGTACATTACGTTTATCTGATAAGTGCAAGTATTTAAAATTATTTATAATTTTTGTTGTCCATTGCGCATCTTATGCGACTAGGATTTATTGCCCTTGGTTATAATTCTTTGATCGGAAAACAATTTTTAATATTTCTTCACAAAATACATAACAAATCGAATTTAAAAAAAAATTCCTGCTGTAAATATGCAATATTATAATTAATGGAAACGATTACTTGAATATGTGTACGCGTACTCAAATGCTATGTATGCAAATCACATTACTTGTTAAATATTTAAAAAACGAAGTAAATAATTACAATCGGAAATGAAGACAGATTATATATATATATATATATATATATATATATATATATATACATATATATATATATATATTTACATATATATATATATATATATATATACATATATATATATATATATATATATATATATATATATTTATATGGAAAAACTTGCCACGATAATTGATTCATTTTGGATAGAGATCTCAAGATTCCAATTCGCTGACGGCCGTCGACTGATTGAATTATTTATGACGCTTATAACCATAGCAATGAGGGTCCCGAGCTGTTTAGTCTGAAATAATACTTATTAAAGAATCGAATAACAGAGATAGCAAGACGTGTTCCATTTATATTTGTTGCATAAATTTATTCCAAACTTCGGCGCTCCTTCGACTTTAATCGCTATCCGGTAACGGACGCTGAGACGACCTAGGGTTAAATCAAGATATATACTGCGTTAATTACGGAATTTTATTTGTATATATACAGAATGTCCTGTTAGGAGACCCACTGATAGAGGGGATTATTACACATACAAAACAATAAATTTTATTGTCTTATGCCTAATAGTTTTAGAGATATGATTTTTAATTTTTTTGTTACTGTGCAGGAAAAAAAATATATTCGGTATTATTGTTTTTTCTGCTTTTTTATTTACCGAGATCTTTAAGAAAATGTTTGTCTTCCTATTTAAATGTTACTCATTCGTTATTATTGGCAACACAAAAATTAAATGCGAAAATATGTGCGTTTTTTTAATTACGCTAGTGTAAAAAAAGAACTGTGGAACTTTATTTCGAAAATGTCTACAATTCGCACAGATTCCTAAAAAGTAACATCGTTACAATTAATTCTGCATACATTCGAAAAATATCTGCTTTATCGAAATAACTACGCAAAAGTGCTCAAAACGACCGCTTATCACAATTGTTTCGCTGTCTCTTGTATGGTCTTTTTATTGTCCTCGGCCATCAAACAACCCCCTCTACTCCTTTCCTTGATCACTTCGCTTCTTTGGTGACTTGCTTATCGCTCGGAGCTAACGACGTGTTGTTTGCTGTTTTTTCCCTACTACTGTTTTTATTTGTTGTTCTGCGCTTGAATTGGACCTTATTTGTGCTTATGATTTGGAAATTATTTGACAAAATGCCTCAGATCTATACTGCTCGTGAATACGCAGAATTGTATTTTATTTACGGACTATGTGATGATAATACTCAACAAGCTACATGTCGTATCGTAAGCACTACCCTAATCACGAACGTCCTCTCAATCACGAAGTCTTCTTTTGTGTAAATCATGCACATTTAACGCAATAATAACAAATGATTGAAATTTTAATTAGGAAGACGAATGTTCCCTTAAAGATCCTGGATAATAAAAAAGCAAAAATAGTAAAAATACCCAATAAATATTTTTTTCGTGTGCAGTAACAATAATCAAAAAATCATATTTCTAAAGCCGAATTATAAATTTTAATTTTGTTGAAACTATTAATAACTGTTGAAACTATATTGTTGAAACTATATTAATAACTGTTGAAACTATTAAAACTATGAATAAATTTACTATCTTAAGCCTAATAGCCTAAAATAATAAAGTTTATTGTTTTATATGTGTAATAATATGTTACCGACATTTCCAAATCCACTCCTTACGTAACAGCCTGCGGAAACGGAAAAATCGAAAAATATGAAATTGACTAACACTTTTTCAACCACGAGTAAAACGTAAGAAACATTTTACGCTGGAAAACATATGGGATATTTTTAATCCTTAAAATTGAGGAAAATGTATGTTTATTGCATATATGTTAAGAGCGACCTGTGGACTTTCAAACTTTATGTTATCTTACAAATATTGCACAAAAATAATGCAGATGTTACATACAGCATTTAATCTAGAGCAAAGAAATAAAAAATCTGAAATACTAAGTGAAAACAATAATTGGAGAAGATTTATTAGATTTGGGGTTGAGTAGATCGTGTCGAAATGGGAAAATTGTTACTGATTTGACACTAAAACTAGATGATATTACAGCTTCCTTACAAGGCCAACTAATGAAGAATGTTCCACGGTTAAAATCAGGGCAAAAAACTGTGTTCTATAATATGATGGGACAGATCGGAAGTAGCGTAGTTGGTTTATTCTTTTTGAATGCCACGGGAGATACGGAGAAAAAATTTTCCTTAAATCTATTCCTTGCTAAAATTTTAAAAAATATCGGAGTAGCTGTCGCAACGACCATCTCTGGAATAGCAGTTACGCTGCTCCATAGTGAACGAATGGTTTATTCTGTTCTTAAACTACCACTGAATTTAGCCTGTGAAGGACTCCTACTTGTCACAACGATAAAAATAACTGTGAATGAATGTTGTACCAATGCAATCTACTAGTTTGGAACAAATATCAATGTACCAAAAAAGTGCAACTGAAACTCTAAATCAAATCCTGAAAGATATTAAAAGCAATCAAAATACCATGAGAGCGTCCGCAGTATCATTTTTGATGGTTTTTTGACAAACTGTGCCTATAATAAATAGGGGCGCATCGGTAGATACAATAAATGAATTTTAAAAGTATACATTATGGGAGTATGCAGAAAAATTTGCTTAACTATAAATAAGTGAGAACAATTTCATAATAGCATAGAACACACGGCTGCTTTCGTAAAGTTGATAAAGATTATATTGCAAAGGCAGTAGTGAAATAGTCACATTAAATCACCAATTATGTAAAAAGTTCAGAGGAAATAATAAACAAGATTAATCCTAAACTACAAACTAATATGGTCCAAAAGATTGGTTATATGAAGGAGCAATTTGGTTACCGAAGAAGATTTCATGGGAATTTATGCAACACTGCCGTCTACTATTAAGACATGCCGTATAATGCATGCAATACCTGATGTCCGTAAAGTAGGAGACACTTTTTATTTTTTGATGACTTCAACAATATCTTACAAAAACACAGTGATGAAAAGTATGTTTTGCTTTTAAAAAACAAGAAGTGAGAACAAATAAGTAAGCTGAAAATAAAACCGAAGGCAGATCAGAAAACAATTGTCATATTAATAATAAAAGCATTCTAGCATCAAGGGAGGAGGGGGATGCAAATGCGCATTAGGATTAACTTTGTATCTATTAAACTATAAATGATAAATATTTAGTACCAAAGAATCTTTTCTAGCTATATATGATGACTTGCCAACAGCGAAATTTATTTACATAACAGTTCATAAGGTTTTACGATAAAGAGCCTTGAATATGACATTCAGTAATAATATTTTTATGTATTATTGGAATTATTTTTGTTTGTTATATATTGACGCCCAGTATATTTCGCCAAACTTTTCCTATAGTTTTGACAGAGTCCGCAGATTTCCTTACGCGGGTATCATTCAAGTATTAGCAAAATTATGTTTTCTGCGAATACTTGAAAGCTTCAACACGAAGTCCATCGGATTGCATATAACACCTATGGCATAATTCCCAAGATGGACATTCAGCCGCTGTCTTTTATAATATACAAGAAAGAAGGAACGACAAAAATTTTCCTTAGGTTATAATTTGTCCTATGGGATATAGATCTTAGTCGTATGTCTTAAGGTAGCAAATATTATACTATGGCATATAGTTCGATAAGCAGTAAAACACATAACGTATTGTTGGTACATATGAGAACAAATACGTCAGTATTGTAATAAATCTAGTCTGCAGTAACTGCCTTAAAAAAACAATGAAGATTGATATCAATTTAGTGACAAGCTACATTTTCTTTCTACTTGGTCAAGTTCTTACTCACTGTACATTATTGCAGATATTTTTGGTATAGTTATTTATACCTATTAATATTACCCTGAATAATTAAGGTCAAGTCGAAAAGATGATCATTGAAAGTTTCATCAAAATCATTATTGCACTTTCGAAGATTTCAGTATACGTAGGTATAGTTAAATAAACAAAACAAATAAACAAACTTATACTCACAAACGATTTCACTTTTTATATAATGGAGTAAATAATAGGACACATAATACGAGTACAATAAATTTATTAAAAATATATATAAAGAGACGTTCAAAATCGAAAGAAAAAATATTTTCATACATTCAAAAAGAATACAAATTCGCAAGCGACTACACGCTGCGATTGCAGAACCAAAGATAAATTCTATACCCCGACTTGCATAATTAGAAAGCTAAAACATAATTACCTAATACATCTAAATACATCGTCGAACCAAACCCCAATAAAAGAGTCCATATCGAGGGTTGCATGTAATAGAGTCTGCTGTTTATTTATTTCATTTCAAAGCTGTCTGAGACTCATTATAGAGAGAGAAGTAAGGAACGATACTTTGATGCTAGTGCCGAACACATATTAAAGTTGCAGCTCACTACCGGGTCTGAAAGCGCAGTTAAATTGAGCCAATGTAATGAAAGTGGAACGAACGTCAATCGACTCCACCTTGCTCGAGTAACGAGTGAGATCATCTTTATTGCCTTTTTATGGAGCACCGTGTGCGGAATGATTGCTGTTATTTTTTTTTGTCGGCTTTTGTTGAGAGATACTGTAATTTACTCGATACACTGAGTTAAACCCCGTTGATTCAGTCAAGATGAAGGGGAGAATTTTATCATTTTTTTCGCTTTTGTCACTCACACAATTCCTCACGCACCACTTATAACATTACCTTTTTCAGCTACGTCTTTACATGATCTAGTTATATTGTTCATGGCTTCTCATGTTTTTCCTTGCCTTTGCCGTATAACATCTTACGATATCTTTCCCAATTTCTAGAACTACGAATATTTTAAACACTTATCTGCTTATTTATTACTTTGAGTTACAGTTTTTTCTTTTATTTTTTTTATTGTATTATCTTATATGTACTATTCTCCAATTACTGTGCTATAAAAACAACGAAGAAATTTTTTTTTTGGAAAAATGACCTGTAAAATAGGAGTAGAAGCCACACTACGAGAGATATATAAGCACTTAGGTACATATTCAATACTCTGTTTCAGAACACAAATATATTGCCTAGTGTATCCCACATAGACGTAAATTATCGTCAATGTTCCAAGAACTTCTGGGTTTTAGAATCACTGTTATAGTTATCCAGTAAACTGCTAGTAATACTCCCTTTCCCATAATTTTAACTTTAGTTGGAGATGCGAGGGAGCAGCATCCATAAATATATATTATGTAATATTTAGAAAAAAAATTCTTTCCTTTGATAGGTTTATGAATTTTAAAAAAGTATTTTTTTTCATTTCCCTTTTTTTCATCGCCCTTCAATATTTCTGCATAAATAGATCTATGTGCAAAGATTTATCTAAATCTTATTATATATATTTAAGGTTTCACAAAATAAGCCAAAGGCATAAGCGTATTTCTTGTTCTGTTTTTTGTAAACCCGTACTGACATACTATCTTTTATAGTATTTTACATTTTAAGCTGCTTTTTTTTGCTGCTCATTTCTGTTCTGCTATGCATATCAGTTTTTAATCCGTTTGATAATGTGTAATAAATATTTTTTTTTAATTAAGAGACTTTGGACAAGAAATTTATATATATGCTCTTTTCACATCTCTTTAGTCAGAAATGATAGAAAGGAGGATTTGTATCATGATCCATTCATCTGCATACGTAAGGTAAAAATAATCTCGTAATATATTGAGGTATTTCACTTGAACTTTTCTTTTCTTTTTACAAATTGACGAAAGTATATAACTCAGAGATGATCGTCAACGCTGCACGGCTCATTACAACGACTGACAGATGAGTTACCCATTAGCAGATTCGGGTAAGTTTAATTATTATTATGTATTAAATACACAAAATCTTGCATGAATATTTATGGCCAGACAGAACGAAGCCCAAAAATCCCCACACGTCGATCGTTGTCACGAAATATTAGAGAAACTTCACGATGGTCGAGCAAGTGTTGTATTCGAATTCGTCTCGATTGAAGAAAACCGAATAATTTAATTTAGTAACCAAATGGGTACTTGTGCTGTGGATTTTTCTACTTGTACAGTTACCCAAAAAGGTAAAATAAGGACAAAGTGCTGGAAAAAAA
Organism: Druceiella hillmani; assembly: GCA_039881145.1. NCBI lineage: Eukaryota > Metazoa > Arthropoda > Insecta > Lepidoptera > Hepialidae > Druceiella > Druceiella hillmani. Next base: position 1,606,447 of record JAYKKI010000120.1, on the reverse strand, counting down.
TAGTCGCTTTGTTTTTTGGATGTACTAGTTATTTTCTAATTATTGTCCTAAAAATTGAAAAGAAAACACCACACATTCCACATACGCAATTTTTTGGCTGTTGTTTTGAAAAAAAATCAAGATCTCCCAATCAGAGTTACGACCTAATATTCAATTACGTCGGGGGTAAACATTTTGGGTGATCCGCCATAGGATCCTGACCGTGCATTGTAATATTTATTCCCAGGAATAAAGGTAAACTGGGAGAAACACGATTCCCAGACTTCAAAAAAGAGGTATATCAACTTCATCTCACAGTAGTTCCATTGAATGAAACAATTTCATTAAAATTTTATTCAGAATTGATATTTTTAAAAAAATATGACTTCTTTCGATTTTTGCCTTTATTACGCAGAAATAAATTATTTTTAGAATTTCGAAACTCAAACTGGAAAAGGGAATCCTCCTAAGATCATTTACTTGTCTTTCCAGCCGTTTGTTACAGCTAATTTTCTTTGAAATTGTGATACATCAGGAAATTGAAATTTCATGCAGCAGTACATCTTATTAACTTGCATAACATTAACTAACTTTAAAATAAAATATATGAGAATTACAGAGGAGGCAAATAAATCACTGAAAAGATTTTTTTTAAATTTTGGATATCACGTTGTGTATCATTCAAAAGGGCTCTAGTTATGGCTAATGTAAAAATATGTCATTATTTTAAATTGCATATTAAAAATTATATTCCAAAAATAGGCAACAATAGGGCATTTACCCCGAAATAGATATAGCTTTCTTTATTAATGTAAGTTGACTAAAATATTGGTATTTAGAAGAACACAGTAAATACCGTTCTCCTTTTTTTGTTTATTTACTATATTGTATATAGTTAAACAGTTTGGAGAATGATAGCTACACTACAAACTGCTTTGGCGCTCGTATCTCGTGAAGAAAGGGCCATATAAAAATATGGTTGAATACTTTTAGTTACATTTTGAAATATCCTTTTAATGATAGGTCATGCCAATCACATTAGCGAGAAAACAATTTTTTTATTCCCTAGGTCGACATGTGGAGAGAAAGAGTAAGAAATTGTAAATGTGTGTTGTTATATATATATATATATATATATATATATATACCATAATGCAGTCAAGTTCGTATATATATATATATATATATATAGACGAACTTGACTGAATTATGTTTCTGCTGTTAGATTACGGAACCGTTACCATTTTGTTTTGATAACAATGAGTAAGCAACTGTTAATTTGTCCGTAGAAAGATATTACCTCATTACTTATTACCATACTATTAAAGTCATTATCTCACTATTATCCCACATCATTACTTTTAAAAAACCATTTTAAAATCAGAATGTTCACTCATCATTACCTTTTGGTAATGATGGATGAGCATTCTTATTTTTATTTGGTGGAAATATATTATATCATTAATTTTGATGAACCGTATTTACCATTCGATTTTGATAATAATGAATAAATACTCCCGAACTTTTTCGATAGAAAGATTTTACCTCGTGCATATAATATAGTAGAACGCTTATAACTTTATTAGTACCTTACTAATAAAGTTACAAGCGTTCTATTATACTGGATCATTGTTTTATTGAACCGAATTTATCATTACATTTTGATAATAACGAGTAAACATTGACCCGTATATTCGTTAGAAAGATATTACCATGATTTGATCCATGGTATGGACTCCAATTTTTGTTTTAATTTAATATCAAATAATTCCTGATATTTTCTTATTCTTTTTCAAAAATTGCATGCATGATATGTACTCAGCACTGCAGATAAAATTTTATAATAGTACTTATTTTAATATAAGAGCATACTGTCACTTTTTCCTTGTATTCAAATAGAGTGGAAACTTCTTGGCGGCTTTTAAATGTTTGTATACCCGCTAGAATGTAATTTCCATATTGTGCGACTTTGTATTTCGTATTGCGCGACTAAATTTTTAAAATTTTCTAAATTTTTAACCTTGATTCGTGACCGGTCGTTAATTTGCCTGTATCAGTTTGACTATTCAATAGATATAAATTTTCTGCATGGTATATCCACCATTCTTTTATTGAATACTTTGCCGGGTTTGGTGGTATATACTGTATGAACCTAGTTCGCCTTCTGCACAAATATTTGCTCATGGGCTGTCAAACACTCTGTTGGTTTGTAAAACGTTGATATGTTGGCATTCCACAGTTACCGGGGAAAGGCGCTGATTTATTTACTTTGATACGAAATTCACGAGTATTTGCATTATAAAACAGAAAAAAATATTATTATATTCCAAAACTGAGTGATGACCATTGTAGCTCGGTATAATGGACGAGAACTTGACTTTTACTTATCCAATGTACAGTCAGTGTTCAAATTATATGCACCATATATTATGAGAATTTTTCCACGTCAATTGCTTTTCTGTAGGATTTTTCTCACGGCGTGCTTTATTGACCGTATTCGTCTTTTGTTTTTATGTTGGAATATAATTATTTCAACATACCAACAAAAGACGAATAGATAGACTATTTAAGTAGTTAGTGATCATTATTTTGAATATTTAGCTGATCGTCAAAATCTATGCAATATTATGTGGTCCAGATTTTTGTAAAGAGATGTTTTTGTAGGAATTTGTAGTTGAGTTGGTAGTATTTTAGGTCAAATAGTTTCATCTTTTGCTATAAACGTTGTCGTTGTTGGTTCATTACTATCTGCAGCGTTTTCAATCAGTTCATCAACATCCTCATTTAATTCCATTTCACATTGAAGTTCTTCCATTAAACATAACGTTATATTTTCAATCATTTTATAATATTGAAATCATAATAATGGGAAAAAATAATATTATATACCAGATTTTTAACGGTCCGATACTTCTAAACATCTCCTTCAGGGCACATAATCCTTATTGCCATTATCTGGGGTATAATCTTCTACAGCAGAATTTTCTCCGGATAGCTCACTCAAAAATATTGTTTTTTCTTCCATCTGTTAATTATTTTATAGTTATAAATAAGCGATAACAAGTACGTATACATATAAATATTGGTAGTTAAATAAGTATTACATACTTATAATATCTCATATTTTATAAGTATTGGATAACTGCCAATATTTATATATATTTGCATTTACCTTCAAAATTCAGCTGTTGAAAAATTTTCCTTTATTTATAACTTTTTTTGCTGTTAAAAGGAAATTTCCTAGCACTAAATACACATAGTACTCACAAAATATTCAAGCGTTCACTACAAGTCAAGACTTGTTTGAAAATGATAATAATGAATGAGGCATATAAACTGCAGTAACTGATAATTTGCTATTCCATTTCTCCCTTCCCTTTTATAATTAAAAGACAAATTGTTTCTGAGGCAGGGTTATTTCCCCTGTAACTACAGAAAAAAATTCGAAAGTAAAAATTCCCCAGTCAACAATTTCTTTTGTTGAATAAATATTCCACAAGCGCATAGTGTTGCCTAAATCTCTTTATAAAGGACACTTGAGTGTCGATCGACATTATGCGTTTAATAAATGAAACGCACAGCTAAGCTGGCGTGGTGTATTATGCATCGCGTAGTGTTGGTTTTACATCAAAAAGTTAGATTATCATTTACATTTGTCATCAAGCGATAGTTTCTTTTATTCTGTTTTGTACGATTTCGCGATGAATCACAGTAGTAAAGAAGAGTTTGATAATTATTTAAATGAGAGGATAAACGAACGAATAAGCATATGTGCAAAAAATGATACGAGACTTTCAAAATCCGTTTGATTTTGTACAGTGCCGAAGAATTCAGAAAAAGATATAGAATTTGTAAAGATACAGTGCTTTGTTTTCTTCTGCCATTAATTATCTCTGAGCTCAAAAAATTGACAGCAAGATGCTTATAGGTGCCCTTCGTGTACCAATTATTGATCGCTTTAAGGTTTCATGTTTTGAGTTCTTTCAGGTTAGCGTTACATTAATTTTTGTGAAGTTTACTGTACCAACTTAAACGGAGCGACTGTATTTTATTCAGATCATTAGCGGCGACTTTATAAGTGTGATTCAGTCTACAGTGTTAAGGATAATGAAGAAAATTTCATACTTCTTTTGCCTGAAAATTAAACATTTTATAATCCAATCCACTGTAAATGTACTAAAGAGGCTTTTTATAGAATAACACAATTCCCTGGTATTGCAGGTGCTATCAATTGCACACATATACCTGTACAAAATCCTAATGAACTTTATGCTAAAGTTTTCAAGAATAGGAAGAGATTCTTCTCTAACAAATCAATTGGTATGGTGACCAAATTTAGAAATATACGACATTGTTGCTGATAGGCCAGGATCTGTCCACGATAATATAATATTCCATTCATGTGCTCTAAAAACCAAGTTAGAACAAGGTGATTTAAACGGGATACTTTTAGAGGATAACGAGATAGATATATTTACTTACTCTGGTTTTACAATCAGATTTTATTTCTGAAGAAAATTATAACAAAGCACATATTAAAACGCGAAATACAGTGGAGAGAGCAATAGGTGTTTGAAAACGAATCTTCCCATATCTGTAAAAAAGTTGACAAAAAATCTTACAACAACATGCCATATTATTGTCGCCACAGCCATTCTTATAATATCTGTCGATCAGGTGGTGAAATTGATATCTTTTGAAATTGTTATAAGACAACAACAAATCACAAGAAACTTTCAATCGTCTAAAAGGGTCGGATTATTATTTAGGAGGATGTTTATAGTAAAACATTTTTCGATGAAGATATCTACAATTGCCTTACTACAAACATCTAAATAGCAGTCTGTCCTGTTAGATGATTGGAACTTTTTCATAATCCATTGTTATTGTCTTACATCAGTTACAAAATGACCATATCTTTTAATAGTAGGGAGATAAAATAATGAAACAGTTACATTATTATTATTGCATAAATGTAAAGGGCACTAGGTTAACAAAATATGTAACGAGTAAATATTGTAATATGTGTAAATTTGAGCATCTAACATTAATATGTAATTTTAGAATTAAGTCCTTTTTAATTAAAAATTAACTTTCTAATCATATACGTGAATCTTTCTAATTATATCTATTCAATGTAAAAAGTTATATCTTGTATTTACATTAATTCTAAAACATTTTACAAAAACTTCGCAAAATGTCATTACCTGACTGACAAGCCTTACATTGTAACTAAGTAAAAAAATAATGTGAGCAAAAGGAGCCTTTATAAAATGAAAGTCAGGATAAATTTTAATAGAAAATGAAAAAAAACATATTAAGGTGCAATTTAAGTCTCTTTTTTGGAAAATAATTAAACTGTAATACATCAATTTGAATTAGAATAGACCCCAACAGTATTTTTGGTGTATCTTAGCAACTGCCTGAATCTTATTCATTAAGTAATATAAGACAATTTCTGTATAGTTTGCAATTCATTACCAAAAACTATATTTCATTAATTTGTAAATAAAATATAAACACTTTAATCAGATAGTTTTTTTTATAATAATGCAATTTCCAATTTCAATTATTCTATTTGCCAATGTTGGTAAAATTTTTAAAATTGCATTATTTTATTTCTTATTCCATTAATATTTCTTCCTTCTGCAGTCTTAAATCGTGTAACTTATGCCATGTTTAATATTTAACATGCACCTTTTTATCTGTCTCACTTTGGTATCCCGTTTTAGTTGAAAATTTATGTCAAATACATTATCATTTATTGTGAAAATTTAAAAAAAATTATAATATTTAAAAGGAATATGTATGTAGTGAGAGATAAGTATAAGTTCATCAAGGAATATTAAGTGATAATATGGTATGGTAATAGTAACGTAAAAGGTTCAAAAATATATTTACTACACTATAAAAAAAACAGTTCAGTCATTAGAAAAACGATACCAATGAAACTGCTTTGTTCATTTCCTTCTGTTTAAACAGTGTAGCGGAATCTCCTTATTTACCTCTCGTAAACCATGGGGTCCAATTCCGTTTAAATCTATGACTGTAAAGTAATACAAAACATATGTTTATTCCTATGTATCATTATTTGACATAAAGCCTTAACATGATAAACAATATCACCTATCTCAGTTTTATTTTCAATAGGCCCATTAAAATTTTCTTTTATTTAGTTTGAAACTGATTCGTATTCTTTCTTAACAATTAAGTCACCGTCATTTGATTTTATATTATTTTACTTGTAATATATAAAATTCCTACTTTCTATGGAGTTCTAGTCAATCACATTAAGAACTTTCAAGTTAAGGTAGGGACATATTGAATCGACCACATTATCCACTGTACTTCCTTCTGGAGGGGCACCTCCTATCCGTCTCATACTGGATGCTTTACGAGAAAGATCCATTTCAACTGGCAACTGTTCCCTTGAGTTATAAGGGGTTGTGCGTTAAAAGCGATCGATAGTTCGTCCCAAGCCTTCTTTTCCAAATCAATATTTTTTGAGTTTGTGTGTTTGTCTTCGATGATATGCAGCTCTCTAACTAAAGTAATGACCAGTTTGGACGGAAAACTTCATTTATATAATGCCGTGAGCAATCTTACACTTTGCACAGTATCTTTGCTTCACTATGAAAAAGGTTGCACATGAAGACAGGTATAAACAGTGTCATAATGACTGGGTATTGATATAATGGTTATCACGTATTTTCTTCCACCAAAGCTTGTTTTGTTAATTGCCACGCAAAGAAGAATTTTAACAGTAATAATTATTAAAGATTCAAATAAGAACGATAAACATGAATACCTTAAACTACATTTACAACAGTGAAATTTTGGTGAGTGTAGAATTAAGATATGACTTTTTATTTTCCCTTGCGTTGTGTGGGGATATTGAATCAAAACAAATGCAGAGGAAGGTATAAAAATACAACAATTATTAACGCATTCAAAATTTTCATCATCAATATTTCGAAAGAAGTAATAAAATTCATTGTTAAACATCTTCACCTGAGAAAAAAAATAGTCATGAGTTTATATAATTGAATCTACATTTTCTGAAAATTGTTAGTAATATACCATTAATTTCATTTATGAAACGGAATATATGGTGCCAATTTGATTCATATTTGATATATTTAATGTTTAAATCTAATAATATTTCGACACAAGTGGAACAATTACTATACTCCAATGAGTTATTAAACATTGATCAATTCTCAAAATAAGGGCGTTTAGGACGAAATAAAGTGTGAAAAATAAAATGTTGTCAAGTAAAAGACGGAGATTGTCAATTCAATACCAAGCAGCCTCATATAGTTTACTTTCGCAGGTCGCGCCACAAAGGTACACCAAAACATCCACCTAGGGAGAATTTAACCCCCGTAGACTAACAAAATGAGACTTCGTTTCGATGCTCCAACAAGGAACCATTTTACATAATGCTCCTCAAAGCAGAAAGTTCTATTTTAAATGCAAATGGCTCTTTATCATGGTAATTTATATATATTGTGTGCGTTGCTAAGTTCATTCAAAGAATAGTTTCATATCTTGGCGTATCTCGGTTATCTTTAACAGCGAGGTTTAAGAATATTAAACAGATAGGCACGCTACGCCTATCTGGGATGCGATCGTTGTATAATTACTGTATGATTATAATAGCGAAGTGATATATTGAAAATTGTAAACCTTGAAAAGGAATTTGTATTAGAGAGTTTTCTTCTCTCCGTTTATTTTGTACATTGCTTTGTGTGATACTTACAATTATACCAAACGACGACTTTGCCAAATATTAAAAAATTGAGTTTTTTGACTTAGGCTATTTCGAAAATGTGTTGTATTATGACAAATAAAAATAGCAAAACTTTTGTTGGTTTGAAGATTGTTCATTTAGAGTATGTTAAATTAAGCTCAATGCTCTCTTTCTTCTCTACTGGGGAAGAGAAGGCATGACGAAGATTAATGTAGAAATATTCTAAAAAATTGAACGTTGAAACAAAGCTGGTTTTATTTCCTTATCATTATAACACACAAATATGTTTTTAAATAATAAAATATATTGTGCTTTTCCAAAATTTTTACGATTTTGTAGATAAAGTTCTGAAATTCATTGTTATTGCCGCTAAATAGACACCAATTAAAGAATAGCTATGGTGAAATACCAGTTAATATAATTTTTATCTTTTCACTCTATGGATTAGAGTAAAAAGGGTATTTTTGACAGATGTTAATCAAGCGTCAACGACATTGTGTCATAATGACACTGGACATTTTGTCCAGTGTCATAATAGCAAGCAAAACAATTTATTCAAATATAAACATTAGACTAAGTAACAAAATTTATGTAATAGGAATGTGACAGGAAATAATTTTTTAGACCAAAATTTTGTGCTGCTATCGAATTATAATTAAGTCTAGGCGATTCTTACCATTGTAAATTAATTGATTTACACAATTCAATTTTCCAGAAAATTGAAACACAAGTAAAATTAATTAAATTAAAAACATCACAATTTAATTAATTTGTAAAACTTAAGAAATTAAGCAAAAACATTAAATTAATTACATTTATCAAAAGAGAAATTTGATTTTATATACTGGGAATACCTCGAACTCAGGAGCGCGGGAGTTTTATATTAATAAATAATATCTTTATAAAATAATAACCGGCAATTTACTTTAGCAGCGAGATTTGAAAAAAAGACCACCCATGATTTAATTTTTTAACTGTACAATATATGCAATTTTTAAAACCTTTTTGAACATTATTTATTGTTTAATAGCACAAAGATTATATTTATACCATATACGTGTAGGTTAGAAAGTATACAACAAGAATAAGAGATAAAGCATAGGCATAACTCTTATATCTTATACCCAGTATATTTTTGATATGATCGTAATGGGGGATCGAGATATTATGAACGCGGTTGGTAAACGATAGAAAAATCGATGTTTAGTTGAAATAATCTTTTAAGTGTTGCTTGTGTTGGGCAAAAAATCGCAGCCCTAGTTACGAATGATACAAAGGAAAATAACTAAAACAATAGAAAAAAGCTCGGAATTTAATATAAAGATCATCCATACTTAATTTAAAACATATTGTAATATTTTGTGCTGTAGTTGTCCATGTAATGTGTGGGCAGAAGTTCATGCAAAAATTGTGCCAAATGATTATAATAAATATTTAGACTTAGTTGGCGTAACGAAAGGGTCGAGCTCTTCATCTTAATATTTGTTGAACATTTTTTAAAAGACGAATTCCAAAATATGTCAATATTCTAGTTCCTTTATACAAAAAATTCCAAAAGTATATAAACAATCTTGTCCTTCCTCATATAAGTTAGACAATTCTGACAAAAAGTCAAGAAGGTTGATTTTGAAGTTCGCATTGGTTTAGCTTTATCTAAGACCTTTTTTGTCTTAAACTATTTAGTTACAAAAATCAAATTCATATTGAAAGCAAAACAAATTATCGATGAAATAAATGAATAATATTAAAATACGTGAAACATGTCTCTAATTATTTCTAAATTTCCATTATTTATTAAGTTATTACAATGTTATCACAATATTGTAGACAAGAATACTGCTTTAGGTTGCGAACATCATACGCGACTAGTGCCAGGTTTGATAATCATATGTGACTACTCAATGGTACGGAAGATTATTCACCTAAGTCTGACTCCTGTTTTGATCGTTTTTCCGCGTATGACTTTAAAAAGAATGTTTGATCGCTATAGCCATAAAAGAATCAATGCACAAAAACTTCTATTTAGCATCAGTCTAAGTTCGTAATACATAGAAGTGAAGTGCTATGGAAGTACAAAAACCCAGAATGTTTTGATTGTTTTTGGAACTGTTTATTGCAGATGTCCTCGATCATACAGTGTGTCCAGTGGCAGATTTCAAAGTTTGAACAAACATAGTTTCTGAACGCAACACATAAGAGGGACGCGGGGGGCGTCGTTAGAAGCGCAAGCGGTGCAGATGTTTTAGTAGCCATGGAACAGTGGAGTGGAGAGCACCGCACTTTTGCCGTCGAGGCATATATTTCGAGTGGATTTTTGCTGTCTATAGCACGCCGTCGATTTAATAATCGTTACAGTATTCGTCGATTACGTGATGAACCATCGATCAACCTCATTCAGTCATGGGTAGCAAGGTTTAGAGCTACAGGATCAATATTAAATAGGCCCAGGCCAAACACATCCTTCAACCAAAACACATGGTTCCAGCAGGACGGGGCCACAGCTCACAATGCTAATGTCCATGAATGCAGTGCGGTAGTTATTTCCAGAAAAAAACATATCCTGAAACGGTACCGTACCGTGGCCACCTAGGTCACCCAATTTAAACCCATGTGACTTTTTCTTATGCGGATACTTAAAATCCGTTGTTTATAAAACAAATCCAAGCACTGTGACACCACTTAAAGAAAATATTCGAGCCGAAGTCAGTAGGATATCCCAGTCGCTCTGTAAACGCGTTTTTGAAAACATGCGTGCTAGACTTGAAGAGTGTGTCAGACTCGATGGCCGCCATTTGGAAAACGTGGTTTTTAAAAAATAAAATCCGCATTTGATGTTATAAAGTTAAAATAAACCTACTTTGTATTAGAGGTGTAGTTTTTTTTTACAATTTTTCAAACATTAAAATCTGCCACTAGACAACCTGTATTTAGTAAAATCAAAAGTACACGTCTCACGTTTTTTACTTATTAATTAAGCTAGTCTTATAAATATGAAAAAACTAAACGTGAAAAACAGCAGGGAATAAACTAACATTACATTTACCCTGTCGTGTGTTTATTACCCAAAACTGCTTACATCATACTAAATAAAATGGTCAAAAGTAATTTACAATTTTTGCAAAATATTGTGGCGTCACTTTGACCGAAATTTAATTCTTTTATAATTTAATTATTTTATAGTAGAAAATATTTAAGGATTAATTTCGTACAACGACGTTATCTGCGAATCAAATTTAGAATTAATCAATTAATTTTAATTTTTTTTCTGTCGCACAAAAATAAAAATAAATACAAATTAATTAACGAGCCTGATTTTTGTTCATGGATACACTAAGATGCGAAATCAAAGATAATGTTCATGAAAGAAATATTTATCAAAATGAAATGACGTTGTCCGCTTTCCGCAGTCCTCTGCTTACCGCATCCAAACACTTCCGATATGTGACAGGAAATATTAATTTTTTTAGACCGAAAATTTTTTTATTATTTTTAGACCGAAATTTTGATACAAAATTCATTTTAACGATGTATTATTTGTTTACTTTTGCTGCAAGAAAATTCTTATCGTTTTTTTACAATTTATACCGCCACTTTTTTTTAATTAGTTATCCAAATTTTCGGGTATGTGAATTTAATCTGGTCTATTTAATTAAGGGTTCAACGAAATCCACTTACAACTAGGAACGTAAATAATTTGACATTAACTAGGCAATGAAATCTAGACGTCGTAATTCATGTCGATTATAAGAATTTTATATCGTTTGACATCGAGTTTTTTGGGTTAATAAAATTTTGTTTTCAGTGTCGAACTCTACGTAAAATTTGAAAAAAACATTTTTTTGTTGGTTTTACGGTGTACCCTACTTACACACGTATCTATGAAAAGGAAGCGGTATGGAAATTCTCCAACAGTATTCGTTTTTCGGGAAGTGATACGATTTTTTGTCATTTATCGTTCATTGTTACAATGGAATCTTGAAATTAGTTACTTTCCTCGTAGCTCAATTGCTTATAAGAATTGTCAATGAGTAAGATTATATTTATTGTAGATATTTTCCAAGAGACAAATTATACAGGCTAAAAGTATATAATTTTTATAGCGATTATTTCAATCATAATTAAATTCAGCTTATTATTTTTTTATAAGATCCATTTTACATATATAAATTTGAACTCAATTTTTTTACATGAAAAGTTTACTTATTTCATTATCATAGAAAGATAAATGGAGAGATCGAATAACTCTAAATTTAATTCGATGGTATGTTTTCCGTGGGACAGAGACCTGAATATAACTATGCCATTATCGTTCAAGGTATTTGATTAAAGAAGAGGAAAATTTAAGGTTTGACTATTATATAATAAGAAAAGATACGTGACAAATTGATTAAGGAAAAAATATTTCATTACATATGGAATTTTGAGTCGCACTACAGCTGTGGATGTAACATGTAATAGATCTAGGACATAAGCGGCGGTAAAGGAATCCAAGTAGATATTCTTACGTACGCCAAGAGCGATTTGGTGTGAGGCCACGTTAGCCGTCTGGCGACGGAGGAATATACAAAGAGCTGCTCTCTTTGTATATTCCTATATAACTCAAACAGAATGTTTGTTAGGTAAAAAATGCTGGCTTCAAAATGTTTAAAGTACTCAATTTTTTTATAAGTCGCATACCTAATACAATATTTACGTCATTGCTCTTTGAGAAATCTAAGACATTTTGGTTTTTTATGAAATTACTATTACGTATTTAGTATTTTATTTTATTTATGGAGATTTAATGTATTTGTTATATATTGTAATATTAATTTTTATTATATAGATTTCATTAATAATAAAACAGCTTTAAATAATGAAAAGTATAATTGAAAAATCGAACAAGCACAAGTCGAACACTGGCACAGCTGGCACAGTTGGTGTTTGTACCAAAATATGTTATTATGGATATTTGTATTGCCTATAATTGAACAGTATTTGTTTGCTGGGTCCACAGCCATCGTGTAAATCGTCTTATGCAATAAGTTCTGACTAACAGATTTACTTTTCTGACCAACAAGTTTTCGAAATCACAAGGATGGACAGTAGTTTCTGGGAACATTGTTAAAAAATTGCAACGAGACCGAATGATAAATTGTTTGATAAATTTTATAATATTTTTAATTGGACCACTATTTCATAAAATCGTGAAAAATTTAAACTTTATACTTCAAACAGTTTCTAAAAGAAACATACAGACACCGAGCTGATGTTATAAATGAGTAAGTTTTTTCAATTTTGGGGATCAACACTAAAAAATACGAAGAGTTTAATGAGGTATAACGTAAAGAGTGAATTCAAAACATGGTTTGTTTTCCTATGGGAAAAACAATTTTTAAGTCATTAAATAAACGAGCTGGAAATATTTTGAATCTTCTTGAACAGATATTTATTTTTGAGAAATGACAGTTGATTCGTGTTATTGTATAATATGCGTCAGTGGTTTTCGTTAAATATTTTTAGTACCTTCTCGAGCGAGTGGAATTAGTGAAATATCATTTTTTGGTGCGAGCGAATATCGGTCAGGATTTTAGTGAATGCAGAATGCAATTATAATACTGGGGAAGTCGTTAGGATAAAACTTAGGTAATTGCAGAAATACATTCTAGAACAAAATAATTTGAAATTTAATTATTATGTACGAGTGCACAAAATTATTTTCAAATATGTATATCGTGATTAAAGAAAGTAAGTGAATCGAACTAAGTGCACATATTTTTAAAAAAATAACCTTAATTCATTAGTAAGTAACATTGTCATATTCGAGTAAAGTATACTGAGTCAATTAATTATAAAACCAAGTCTTTGTTTTCTAGTTTTTTTCAACATATACGTGATACTTCACCAACAGGAAATGTCAACATTTTTGACAGTTGTACATTGCTTAAATGATAATTGGGGTTGTTTGCTCATGATGTTAATTTACACATAAATAACTAATTATTATTTCATATTAAATACAAATTTTATATACTAGGCGACTGATGTAAAAAAATGACATTTTGCCGTATTTTTCCATATACATATATGTATATATATATATATATATATATATATATATATATATATATATATATATATATATATATTCATAGGATATTTTTGAAACAAGCACCAAGGAATAAAAAGAAGTAGTCTTGTCAGTATTAAATTATTACCTTCTGGTAAGAGTATGCAAGGAATATCGGATACAAGAGACTCGGGTTTTTCAAGATAAGTTATATTTTCTCGTTTCATCGTTCAAGAAATGAACTTATCATCAGAAAAGGATGGTAAGATAGACACATAAAATGGTAATCGTTGCGTATTCATTTCATTAAATTACTTTAAGCTGCTTGTCTATCTGCTTAGGAGCCGATCATTTTACGAGAGTGGCCGGACGCCTCTAAACTGTCAGTAGAGTAACCGCTTTGGGAAAAATATTAAACTATGTTTCGTCAATTGTTCCACCAGCACTTTGATCTAGCGGTGAATGAAATAAAAATCCTTTTATTATGGATACGAAGGCAAAGCAAAAAGGGCAGGAGGTACTCGAGAGTGGTAACACATTATCCTCGCCTGAATTTATTTAACTATCACCCAGAATGAATGAAATATTAAATGCTTCTGAAATTTTTTGTATGATGAAAAATGTTATTTTGTTAATTTTTTACGCAGAAGATAATCGCAAAAACTGTGTAATTTTTGTAATGAACTTTTAATTTTAAAATATTAGTCGTGACAGGCAGATCGCGTGGTAAAGGGAAACATGGTGGTGTAATTAAACAATAGTATTTTTTAGTAAATATTAGACGTTGGGTAGATATAATTATATACTCATATTACTAAAATAAAATTCTTTCCAGAGATAAAAATTATCTTATATTCATTTCCCTGATATATGTTACAAGTATGTAAATTTAATGGAGATAAATTGTGTAGTGGAGATGTGAAAATGAAACAACAAATAGACAAACTCGTTTTCAGGCATGAAATATTAAATGGTAAAACTAGTTTACGATCCTATTACGTAATTTCTATTTTATTTAATATGTTATTCCTCATATTCTCAATCTAATTGAAGAAAATTAACGAAATTTATGTCAGAAGTACGTATTAATTTTGTAAGCTTAGAAAAAGCGTAATGTAATATCTTAGTAAATCTAAATATGTCAAAATGGTACACGAAGAAGTGAAAAATATTTGCTGTAAGTTTTGTTAGAGAGAACTTAAGATCTGTATTGTTAAAGTGGAGATGAATGTGTATCTTACTGATATCAGTTGGATTTGGTTTATCATTCCATATCAACCGTTGTTAACAGACGGAGTTATAATTTGAGTATTCAAGAGTTCGATCCATTTACTACGACCAACCCATCATAATGAGTAGTTGAATTGCATTAAAGAAAACTGATGCATTGAAGGAAAAATTCGAATCTTAAATTCAATATGTAAAAACATTTTCAATTTCGAGCATAAGTTCCTGTATGCTTAAGATTTTCTATTACAATTTCATTGATAAATATTTAATTTAAGGTAATATGCTAATTTCTTTCACAACGTAATAAGGATTTTATTAAATAAAAAGTGTAGAAGAGATTAATTAAATCTAACTACATGGGACATAAGTTCCTGTTTGAATATTCGGGTAGTATTTTGTGACAAGATTTTACGAACACTTGGTAACTTAAATCACTGAATATAAACTAGCTAACATTTATCTTCACGTTTGTGTATCTATCATTAAATAATATTTGTAAGATATGCCCAATAAAAGGTTTTAAAAGATTAAATATTAAAAGATGAAGTCTCGTGATTCTTAAATTTATATAACATTCAATCATATTCACTGAAATTATCTCTCATCATATAGACATCAAACTCTGTGGCGAAGTGTGTGTTATTTTATTAATAATAATAATTATCTTTTTATATTAACAATAAACGGTGACAATATGTATAGTGGGTGTTTGAATATAATTAGTTATGCATTTACTCATAGGATCACAAAAGTGAATAATATTTAGAGGAATAACTATAATAATAATATAATAATATATATAATAATATATAAATAAAATACTATTGAAATAGCGTCACTGTTAAAAATGTTTTTATTTCCAATATTTCTGATAAAATTATTATATTGAAATTATTGTCATATTCTTTGTCTCAGCTAAAAATAGCAACCAGTGTACAAATTGTCCGCCTGAAAATCATGTCATACAACGAAATCTAGGTCGTCATGAAGCATTGAATAAAGTAGAAATAATACTACATAATATAGTTTCATTTAGTTGTGAAAAATTAAATTAAAAAAAATTACATAATTATCTTAAGTTCTTCCATTTTCATTCTAGGTTTTGAAAAACATAAATCGTAGTTGAAATGAATTCGTGTAATAAAATAAATAAAGTCTATTAATTAACAACGTAGTAAAGCAAAAGTCCTCAAATTATATCTTTACTAGAAATGGATACATAATACGAGATATTCAATGATTTAATACAAAAGTAAAGCATATGGCTATAATAAGAATCTCTATAGTATATTGAGGCTATCTTAGTTTGCCGTAAATATTTCTACAGCCGGCTATACGTATCATTAATTTGATTAGTCAATTTCCATCGTTTTTAAGTGAAAATTCTGTTATCACGGTAGGATCAATTCGTATGTTGAGAAATTAAACCGTAATGAGAAATAAAACACATATGAATCCAGAAAACAACCAGTAAAATATGAAGTAACCAGTAAAATAAGCGCAGTTGTTTCCATTTTAGTTACATTCTTAGTTGCAGCAAATCATAAATTCATCTTTATATATTAATACTAGTTAAATAATCGACTTGAAATTTCAGATATAACACAGTGTTACCAAACTGGTGTTAAGTAACACAGTGTTACCAAACTGGTGTTAGGTAACACAGTGTTACCAAACTGATGTTAGGTAAGACGAAAATGTTATTATAAACAAACTAATTACATGAGACATACTGTTGTATAGATCCATTAAGATCTGAAAGATTTCCACTCAAGAGTATACCTTTGGACCATATCCACTTTTATCAACCGCAAACTCCATTGAAAAGAAATGTACTTAACGGAAATAAAAATGTAAAATTTCGTGCACGAAATTTAATTATACTCCAGATTCCCCGGGCGTAGGTTTCAAGGAGCAGTTATTTATATGAATGCTTTTGACGTATGTTTATTTTTTGTGTGGCGGTGTGTGGAGTGGAGAAAGCGGTAGAAAATTTAATTACGTTCTAGAACAAAGATATACGAAACCAATTTTGGACTAAAATATTTGAGTCGCCACATAATAAAGCGAGGGAAATAATTTTCTTTATTTGCTAGGTATACTATTATAATAAAAGCATTTTTTTAGTGAAAAACTTATTTAGGATTATTTATCTTAGTAAGGAATTATGAATGGTAGAGTGATTTTAAAATTCAAAATTTTTGAACTTGAAAATACACCAAATTCGTTTAAAAAGTTAGCTTGCATTTTTTTCTAAAATATTATGTCGGAGCGAGCTTTGTATGTGATTTCCTTTCTTTCCTTCCTTCTTTCTTATTGACCTTTCTGATTTAATTATTTTATTTGTTAGGCGGATAATTATGTGGGTATTTTGAAGTACGCCGATGAAACATATCAAAATTAAACTTGAAGCTCAGATTCCTTTTTAAAATAAAGTCGACGACTCTTAGGCCTGACTTACAAACGTCACCATTATTTATTTCTAGAAATAAATTCGTGTCGATGTCACATAAAAGATATCTTGAAGTATTAATTATTAATAGATGGTCATTTATCGCTACTGAAAATAGGTGTTCTGCGTTACTACTGGAGTCAGAGTTTATAAATTAAGAGTATTGACCTCCACCGTCCATACAGGCTGAACTAAAAAATTAAATATAACCTTACCTATGGTAATTAAATGTAATTATTCTTAGAATATCAGGAGTATTTTAATATCTTTTAAACTAGTTATTACTGCCATATATAAATTTGACGAAAGAACTTGTGATTCGAGTAAATAATCAAGAACTTTAATATCCACAATTTGAAGTTTTGCAGATGACTATTCAAGAGAGAGTTGACTCCTATAATATTTCGTAGTATCCAATATTGAGTAGTTTAAAGAGCATGTATTAATAAGTGTCAATATTATCATTGTTTCTGAGCTCAGCCTTGAAAACGAAGTAATTTTTCTAGAGGCTTCTTTAAAGTTTGTTCTGAAACAAAGTTCAAAAATTTGATTGTATTTTACAGATATGCATACACTCTTATGATCAAAATCAATATTTGTTTTATTCATGTACCTTATCGTATTTTAAACTGACATGTAAATCATTGGTGCACACCGTGAGACCCGATTCGGTGCAAAAAAAATTGTAAAAAAAATGTATAACTGCCAGTTAAGAAAGAAATTGAAAAAATGAATATAACAAAGAAATGCTTAAATGTTAACACGTTGTGGTTAAAAAAAAGAAGAAGCAATATAGTAATGAAGAGTGGTATAAGTTGGGTTTTTTGAGGCGATCCATGAAAACTTTTATAGAGGACTAATTCCCAATCAATTCTCAAGTTTCGTCGCTTACAGTGTGAACTTGCTGTAAAAAATTGTTGCATATTTGTGAAAAGAGGACTGATCGAGTTCTTAGATTCTAGGTTTAGATTCTGATCAGGTAAGTAATTGAATCTTCGTTTTACAAATTAGATTGTTAGGGATATTGAGAAGAAAGGTAAGTACATGCAGATGGCATGGATGTGCCCACTTAAATTGTAACCTATATGCAGATATATGGCCTTATTTTCTGACAACAAAAATGTAACTAATTGAATTTTTAAAACGATTTTTTACGAAGTAGCATACACCTCCATTATCAGCAAAAATAATAAAAGTTTGACAGAAACGGGCTTCAGTTTCAATACCCAAACAATTTTGGAAACTATTTAAAGAGTATATTCTGTTGAAGATACTCGGACTGTTATCATTTACTTGATGTTACCAGTTAAGATTTTAATGGTTAACTAGCCCTATGTTTTTAATGTGAGATTGAGGGGGATTTAAATCTGGAAAATCTGACAATCTGACCTTAGAGAGTAGCATAGGAAAACAAATCATGATAGCTTGGGATTTAATTAAATTTTATTTTTGAGTCCATTGATCAATTGAAACAAGGTTATATGACAGAAAAGAGTATCGGAAACTACTAGTTAACTTATTATAAATGGACTTTAATGGGATTTACCATAGATTTAAAATAAATTATTATTAACCGCACAATATTATGCCTCTTACAATATTACGAGCTGATTTATCAGTACATAACCTTTCTGAAATCGTCGAAATCGACGGTATCTTACAGGTATCTTGGACTAACAACGAAGAATCAAAGATCTGATAATGATATGATAACTCTTAAGTAGTTATAATTATCCAGAATTACATTATTTCACAGTAAAATTACAGTGTAAGTGAATGAATGGTTCCACTAACAAATACTAATATTAGTATATACTTAATCATCTTAACTCGCCAGTATCCTATATTAGTTTCTAATGTATACGATACTATTAATAAGGTGAACGTTTATTTGCATCAGGTTACCGGTACATTCATTGCAGGCGACTGTATGACAATCTAATTGAAGGCTATTTCTGAATTGTTTGCCAAAATAATCAATAAATAAGGTAGACTAGCTATAAAATTTAATGAAAAAATAACTCTGAGACTAATAAGAGACTACATAAATATTTAGTTTTTGTTCATTTAAGCATAAAATTAAATGAATATTATATATATTGTGAAATGTAGCGTGTACAATACTCTTGTTCAAACCATGAAATGAAAGAAAAATTATTTCTCCCTATAATAATATATAAATCCTAAAAATGGGTGACAACGTGCAAGAAAAATTAGGAAATCAATAGAAATTTACGTAACTACCTTTTTCTACAACTTACAACAATTTTTTTTACATTCCTTGTATAAAAAACTCGAAAAATAAAAAAATTTTAAATCTATGAAACTTAAATTTTTGTTTATGATAGGGCTCGCACAAATCAAAGTCGCACTTGGATAAAATTTTAATACGATAATGTTTTACATTGATTCAGCAAAATTAGACATTTCACGAGAAAATATGAATAGCGACGGTGAATACAGCAGTCAATTAATAAATTGAAACGCACAGTGATGCGAGTGGTCAAACAAATGCCGCAAGTAATAAACCAAAGGCAAAAGCTCGTCAGTACTTCGCATAGTTTTCATTTTCGAGCAGATGGCTGAAGTACAAAGTCATATTTTGAAATATTTCCCTGACGTTTTATTAATATTGAATTCGTAACACTTCGTGGAGAGTACTGGTGGTGCGAGCCAAGGATCCATGAAGTTGAGGATTAACAGATGGTGCAATTTTTAACGAGCTTATATTGATTGACGCGGTGACTAGGATTTCACATTTAGTCCCAATGGATATTTTCAAGGAAGCGCATTTTAGGTTATGTACTTAGGTTATATACTTATATCAGGGGTAATTTTTCTCCTATTATGTTAAGACGAGGATAAATTGGTAACAAAAATGTTTTTTTTAAAAAGAGTTTTGACGTTCAAGTATTTATCCATTCTAACTAGTTTTTAATCGATTTATATATTTAATCTAATAGTACGTATATCATATCGTATATAAAAGTTTTTTCTCAAAAGCACTCATCTACAATGAAAGGGTTTAGTAGGTTTTTTTTATATTAAAATTATTTGAATTATATTTTGGTATTTTTTCTGCTGTATAATAGTTTTAATATGATATTGTTCTAAACCTAGTTTAATTTGATCAATAATAGAGATTTGAGGATAAAATTCCTCAAGATAAAACAATTTTAACAGAAATTGTGACAGATACATGAATGAAAAAAAATAATTAATTCCTTTTTGTAATTTTTTCGTAGTAATTTTATCATGAATGGTTATGATTTGGTAGTATAGCCTATGAGTTAAGTACCTTTTTAAAATAAGGAACCAATCTAATTTTGTCATATCCATCCGTCCGTCTGTCTACCACTGGCAGTTTTTTGAATAGGGTGGGTATAAAATGGAGTTCCATGAATGTTATAATTTAGTAGTACTGCCTATGACTTAGGTTCGTTCAATCGTATATAGATTATTTAATGATTAATTAGTAATTTTTTAACTGCCGTCTGCTAATTATATACATTCGTAATTTTGGCATATAATAACAAAATAATAGAGGAATTTGCGTGATTGTTTCTGAAGTTTTATCTTCACGGGTTGCTAGAAAGAAACTCTCAAAAATTAAGTAAAAATTATTAAAATGCATAATGAATGGTTAATGTTTTGTTCCTATTTCATCTAAATATATGATATAATTTTCATATGTGTATAATTAAAATAAAACAAGTTAAAAGCGGTTTTAAATATATTGAGAGCTGAATAAATCTTTGATAATAAAGTCGACTATATGAATATATTACAAGATTGAAAAAAAAAGAAAATAAATTTGGCGATCAGAAACTTAATATACTAGTTTTATTTATATTTATGTATTATAATTTTCTTTCACGTATACTTATAGTCTTCTTGAAATAAAGAAATTAATAATAGTCATAAATGTAGTTGAGATTAC
This sequence comes from Druceiella hillmani, assembly GCA_039881145.1. Classification (NCBI taxonomy): domain Eukaryota; kingdom Metazoa; phylum Arthropoda; class Insecta; order Lepidoptera; family Hepialidae; genus Druceiella; species Druceiella hillmani. Next base: position 1,585,044 of record JAYKKI010000120.1, on the reverse strand, counting down.
ACTCAGTTCGAAAGTCTACCAGTGGTACGAAAGTTCTTCAGTACTAGCAATTGTATACTGCTAATAAAAAGTTGTCTTGAAAGAGTCAACATACACTGAGATAAATAAAAACATTGTAAAATGTTTTTCACGAATAAAAATTTAATCTGGATTATTAAAGAATTTCGCCCCAGCGGCATTTTACTGTTTTTTGTATCTTATATTTGAAATTTCTTGATAAAATATCATGAAAATATAAGTTAAAAATAAATTGGCATTGAAAAAATATCCAACATATATTGATATATTAGCGAGTTCAGATTTTCTGAATTTAATGGTAGAGATAGCTTCCCGTTTCATTCGTTTTAAATAATTGCATCAAAATTTATTATTGCTGCTCTTATCTAAACTTTAAATTTAAATCTTCCTGAGTCAATAAATTTTTTAAACTTGTAAAATTTTTTTTACTCGCGGGCAAAAAGGTCATTTTCGAGATATTTAAGAATAACTTTAACGATTTTATATCTGTCTGTAAGCTAGCGTTTTAAATATCAGTATGACTGAGAGCGGCGGAGTAGACAAAAAGTCAACATTTTCGTATCGTTTGTCATTTTACGCAAATACGGACAAATCTACTGGAAAAATATTAAAACAGTTTCGAGGCTTTTGAAAGCTATTATTTCTTTAAAAAAAAATTAATCCTAGGATATTCATAAGAGAAACAATATCTTATCCATAATACATACATCAATGTTTTTACATCGATTTTTAAATCCAGTTTTTTTTCGGGTAATGAAACAAACGCATAAAAAGATATTAAATAACAATAAAATGACATTCAATTTGTTAAGCTGGACAAAAGAGACATTAATAATAATATCGTGCAATTTTGTCAACACCAGAGAAAAGAAAACCTGAGAGCTTCTAAATTTTGTTTTGTGGAAAAAAATGATTTTCTTTAATTCATGAATAAATTTACCTAATATTCTTAAAAAAATGTATTGACGTAAAACTTTCAAAAAGTACCTAATTTAAAATACCTTTCAAAAACTAAAAGGTCTTTAAAGCTACTACTTTTCAATAATTTTTCTACGGTTAGATATCTTTTTAAATTTATACTTGTTTTTAATAAGTTATTCTCATTTATAAAGTCGCAAGTAAGTTTCTCACTATTGTGTTCACTGATAATTTTAATAGCAAATACAATATATTTGATAAATGAGATGCAACAAAAATAAATAATTAAGTAATATCTAATCATTTTCTTAACGTGGGCGCAACCTACACCCGAAAGCAGCATCGATAAATTAATTTAAAACTTAAAACACAGTATCATTTCTAAATGATTAAGTCAACAAAAATCATTTTAAATTTCATAACTACAGTAGTTTTCATAAACTGTCCAGTGTTTGGTGAATCTATTCAGTATAAACTAAAAATGTCATATTTGATTATTTTTTAATTGCTAGACGACTTGATGACGCGTTTTTGGTTTATGGTCTAAAAGTGTCATTTCGTTAGCAATTCATAAATTCAAACTCATAATTAAAAAAAAAATGTAGTAAACATTATCGGATTTTGTCGATATGCATATAAGACTACAAAATTGGATGTTGTCGATATGCTTTAATATTTTCTATCAGTAATTGTTTAATTAAATAGAGATTACCTTCCTCGCAGTCCGAGTATTTTATATACCGGTAGGGTAGAGGAAACGCTGACGTTTATGATTGGACTGTTTGATAGGCGCTAGAAGCCAAACATGACAACAGCGCTTCTTGTTAGTTGCCTCAAATTGCAGATATAATAAAATTATATACCTGTTTAAATTTACATAAATTCATTTTTGTTTAAAATCTTCAATAAACGTGTGTTTAGCATGCAACTAACATTGATTGAAAGTTTTTTTATAAAAATTACATTTATATGTAATTGAACCGTATAAAACAGTTTTTATTCCAGAAATCCCCTAATCTTATTTGTTTCATGCCAACATTACTCATTGGCTGGAAAGTGGTACCAGTCACTAGGGACCAAACTCGACAATGCAGGCAACTTGTGGAGGCAACTTTATGCGGCTTTCTGGCTGGCATCACCTTGGGTATCGGCTTAGATATCATTCGATACTCATGGAAATAATAATGAGGAAATGAATTAAAAATAAAAATTAACCTTTACTTTGATTTAAACTAGGTATAGAACATCATATACGGGTGAGACTGCTCAATTGCAACCCATTCTAATAGAAAAATTAACAAAGATTCAAGAAAGCGCGAAAATTCTAGCTCGTCACTTGCCACTCGGGAAAAAATGTAACTCAAGTTTTCATAATCCTGGGATGCAAAAACAGACAAAACTTGACTTATACTGGTTCTGTCAGTGGTAACCTATACCACTTAAAAATGGCTTTTAGTAATTGGAAACCTATGACGATGTTAAACGACCAATAGACCAAAACAATCCTCAGGGAAAGAAAACCAAGCCTCTCCCATTATTTGTTCATAAAGTGGAAACAATAAATGTCTCTTGAGATTAGTAAATGAACATACTCAGTAAATGTATATCTTGAAAGTCACTGGCAATGATAGGTTTAAAATGCAGCCAGAAATTGTATATGTATATACAACTATTATAAAGAAATTAGAACTTAAAAATTACGAAATTATCCACATACGAGTCCAAACCGGACGTCCATTTAAAGTTGTAAAAGAACGATATGAAATAGGTCACAATTCTGACAAAAAAACTTTTGAATTACCTGCAAACAAAATTAAAAACGCTGCTCAACGACTATAAAAGTTAATGCATCCAAACTTATCTCAGAAGTATAAACTTTAGAAGTGTAAACCACTAAAAATTCAAGAAATAACTGATTTATTGAATCAAACTCACTAATAAGAATTTCCCATTACAAAGTTTACTAAATAAAAAAAAATATCAAAAACGCTCTTGAAATAAATGTTATTATAGTTCAGTTTTCTTAAATGCCATAATTTTCTTGAATGTTCACCAAGTTTGACAGACGGCCTCCTATAAAAAAATAAGAAAGATCAACTTGTAAACTTTTACAACTCTATAAAGTTAGACCTCGACAACAGATACTTTTTTTCTAACTATATTAAATCCATGCAGGATTCCCTAAGGGTAGCATAATTGGTTCCACGCTATATCTGCTTTACACAGTAGATCTTTCAACTAAAGAAAAAGTTTTTACCTATACCTTCGCTAATGACACTGCAATTCTCTCAGCTGACTCTATGACTGACCCTGCTGCTCAGAAATTTTAAACTAACCTAAATCAAATATACAAATGGTTGAAAGACGGTAAAATTAGAGCAAATAAAAATAAACTTGTCCAAGTGATCTCACGACTAGAAGATATACATGTCCTTTTGTTACCCTCAATAGTGCCAAACTACCGCAAGCTGATAACACCAATTACCTAAAAATTTATATGGACAGTGGACGAAATACATTTTTTCAAAAACTGTGGTATGGGTCAAAAAGTAATAAAAATATACTTACTGACTACTGAATAAAAAATCAAAACTATCGCTCCAAAACTAATTGCTGCTCAATAAATATATAATCTAACTTATATGGACATATGGGACACGACTGCGGGGTATTGCGGTAAAGTCTAATATGCTCACAGAAACGTGGAAACATTCCAGTACAAAACCTTAAGAATTATAACAGATGCACCATAGTATGTGACAAATGATAGGCTTTATCATGATTTAAAAATCAATATCGTAAAAGAAGAAAATTTAGAAAGAATTTCAAGCTACAAGAAAATAATCACAAAACATCCGTACTCATTAATAGCCTACTAAAGATAGCCAACAGAAGGATAACAAAGGGTTCTCCAGGATCTATTATAAGATGTGATAGTTATAAGGAATAGCATATAGACGAACTTCGTACAATCCTCATCAAATCTATTGTTAAATATTTCTAAAGATAAATTACAATAATTAAGGGAAAACAATTCTATTCTTTTAGGGTCTCCTTGATTTGCTTCAACTACGCTTTTTTCGATGTTCTCACTGGACTTTTTACTTATTTGCTCTAGCCGGAACTTGCCCACATGGAATACATGTTCAAACCATATTAAACCACGCTGTTGAATTTGAAGCTGGATGGTTATTTGATTCTGATAGAGAGACCGGATGACATCATTAGTGATATGGTCGTGAATTGTAAATTTCAGGATCTGCCGGGAACATTGCATTTGGAATATTTCGAGTTTATTGAAATCCGCTTTGGGAAAGAATCCTTTTTCTGAGACGCAGTTATGATGTTGCTTTTTCTCCACATACACAATTTGGGATAGGCAAATGCAGCGGATGCCTGTGCGATTTGAATATGGAAGTCGGTACAGGAAGTAATATGCTTCTCTTTAAGCAGAGATCCAAAGTAATTGAGGACAGATGAGGTGAAAAAGACTGGCGACCCGTCAGTCGTGAGCATCTTTTTCTTATCGGAATTGCTTTTCAGGCGAAAACTACACTGGGCCACCGACGTCCTAACTAACATCGTTAAAATCTCCGCTCATATGATGCGGTGACCCCAGCGATGATATTTAGGATATAAGTGGCTCTAGTGTTGTTAATGGAAGTCAGTCGTTGGTGAACGTGATATTTAGCAAATGATGTCGGATACTGAACTGGATACCCGCATAATGACATTTACCATAAGGTTTCAAAGTATCATTGAGACCACATCATTTTCACTCACACATTATCCCCCACTCTGTCTACCAAAAATTACTTATGACCCTATTAGACACTCCATTAATATAAAAGTATTATAAACTATTATCAAAAAATTCACAATTGGAAATTCTCAGAAGTGCAGACGTCCGTCAATAATAGGTGCTCTTACATTTATATTCATTCGGGTAGGCGTAGCTTGCTATTTGCTGTCGGCTCTTAACCGTGTGTCGCTTATATTGCGAGCGTGTGCACGAATCCGTGACTATTAAATGATTTCCAAGTTCACTATGCTGTGAGAGCGTTGTCGAAGTATCGAATTTCAAGAATAATATTGACAAATTTATGGCTGCTAAATGTATGGTGAAACGTGTATAAGATATGAATGGTAATTAATATGCGAGTAGTAATTAGCATGCATGTGTTTATTTCAGTATTTATTTAATATTGCGACATTTTATGCTGACGTTTTGTAAAAAATACATATTTCAAAGATTTATTTTTATCGTAGTTAAATCAATTACATATTGTTCTGTTAATTTTTCGTTTGATTTTGTTTGATACCCATATAAATGAAAGGTCTCTAATAAAAGGTCTGTAATAAATATATAATAACGTCACAGGTACTGTCCTTATAATACACCGATTCTGTTAAAATCATTCTTCCTTATATCAAAATTCATTCACGTCTCATCCAGATTTAGATATTAAGAACGACGTATATTAAAAAAGTTCCCACCATCTAGTTGCAGATAATATCATTATTTAGGAAAATTTCGGTTTGTACCGCGTCACTGTGGTCCGGTCGTTCTTCATACCTTTCATTTCCTCACATTCCGGTCGGTCGAGGAGGAGAACACATTACTGTACTTGCACTTGTACCTAACGAACGTAGCACAATAAACTGAAGCGCTTTAAAAGTGAAATTTTATTTGTAATCGTACAGTCTTGTAAGATGCTGTATTATGAGTGTTATTTGGCAGTTATTGTAAACTTCATTACATGCTTAGCTATTTAGCTTGAACTTTGATCTTCTATGACTGTAACTTAGACGCTTGTAGTTTGTAGTTAGACTTCAATTATAGGCATATATTTCAGTATATATTTCAATTCAGTAAATCGTTTAATATGTAGCACTGGCAAAAGGTTGTCGAGGTATGATCTTGTTATCTCCGTAAAAGGAGTCTTAAAAGGAAAAAATCGAGTAATGTGTTTGTCATGGGCTGATGTTTAAAAGTTTACTTATCTGTTTATCTCTTTCATGTATCTAATTGATACATATGATGGACTTATTGCTACGAGAGCAATTTCTTAGAGTCAACTATAATACCGGTCCTACCACGTTCGACGAACGAGCGGGAATCGAACCCAGCTCCCCGCGGTGCACTGCGTCGTTAAAGGCCGTATGCTTTGTGACCGAGCCAATACACCACGTTTATATAATGAATATATATTGTAATTAAATGGCTACGAAAAAATCTATTGATTGCACCCTTACCTGATTCACAAAATAATATTTTTTTAACATATTGTGAATATACGGGAATTTCTTTAAGTAATTTATTAAATAATATGTTGATAGATTTATCACAAATTGCCCTAATTAAAAATATAATTGTATTATGTTTATTTTTTTAGGAATAATTACTTTTCACGAATATTTTTAGTGTATGATTTCAAAATCTTGCTATTAGTTTAAATCATTCAATGTGAATTTGTGTGCTAAATACTTGGAAAATTTCATGTAAATAGCGTATTGAGATCAACTAAAATCATAAAAGCTTTTCATAGCATTTCTAACAATTATTCAGTTCGCGTATTTTTTTGTTTGTCAATTTAAATACAAAAATTTCAGTGGGATTTTCACTAAAATTATAATGTACTATCGCATTACGTACCCGTGACTTCGTATAATACACGTAACGATTAGTTTGTTGTCATTATAATCAGTTGATTTGACCTGGAGCAAGTTATGTTCATAAGACAAATGATATCGTAATAATAATAGATATTATACTGCACAAATTTTTGAAAAGTTGTCAAAGCTTATTTAACATTGCTTTGTTGTATATTTTAAATAGCAAACATGCTTTAAAATTATTATAATGCAACTTTAAATTTGAAAGTATATTTAAAGGAAGTGAATAAATTTTGGAGGAAATGCACCGACATAAAAATTTTTCGTCTCAACGTTTAATTTCTAAAAAAATTGATGATAACCCTAAATAGGTTTCACGTGAAGGTAAATTACTCAATAATATGACGAGAAAATAAAAACGCTCAACTCAGGTATGGCCTCAGGATACCTCTAATGTATCTAACGATGGAGATGATTGCATTATGTGGGGTCGATATTGGCACAGAGCCATGAGGGGAGGTGTGCAATATCTCTTCAAATTAAATGGCGTGATGTAATTTCACAGGAAAAATTATGTTATTCATTTGCTTCTACGCTATTTTGATAATGGATGGTGTTCTCGTCTATCGTCGTGGCAATTGTGACAGACCGAGAAAAACACCTAAAACGTAGGTTTAAACTAACTTTATAGTTTTATTTGCTTAAAATAGATTTTCATAAAAAATATTTCATTATTTAAGACAACTTCCACGTTAATTTGTGTACCAGTTCAGTAATATAATGTAAATAAAATTGGGAATGCTTTATATTAATAATTATCAATGACGTTTATGTTTCATTACAGTGATAATTTATTAATTTAATTTGTTGGCAGTTACAACATTTTTTTTCCACTTTTATCATACAAAAAGAAATTATTCGTAAAATAGGAAAACGAATTATAAAGTAATAAACGGTAGAGCTATGCTATACACACATAGCAAAACTAAAAAGTGAATAAAAGGAAATTAATGTGTGTTTTTAGTAAGTCGAAATGCATTTTAATTGGTTTGTAGTTTTCTTGGGCCCTCGAGTGTATAATGTTAGGCTCATAAAGAACGATTGCAGCGCATAGCGCCTGCAATGGCTTTATAAAGTTTTTTTTAATTCAGTTTGACAACTGGTTTCTATATTTTTTTTTATAAAGATTTTTACGAAAAACTACCTATTAAAGATTTTGAATATATTTATTTCTCTTGTATAATAGTTCGCTTGCTCCATTACCTTTTTTGTCCTTTTTGTTGGCTAAAACATGTCTTTAGAGAGTAAAGCGTTTTTACACCCTTTTAATTTTTTGACCAAAAACTGTAATTCTTATTTAAAATTATGCGTAATTTTATTCCAAAATGGTGCCTTTATATGCAAGTTTAACGCATGTGTCCCTAAAAAGAGTCCTTAAATTAGAGTAAAATAAATGTAATTTTTAATATTTTTTTATTGGAAGATAATTTTGTGAGAGACTATTTTTTTATTTTATTGAGTTTTTAGAAATATTTTGTTACCAGAACTAGGTGTTGCTAGCACAGTGCGCAGATTAATGACAAGGTTTCTATTTGAATATGGCGATAACTATAAAAAAATGTCAAACACGCCATTATATTTGCTGGCCGATTAAAGTTTTTACTGCGTAAATGAAATTGTTAAAATATTGTGGCCAATCTAATATTCTAGGTGTGGTACTATAGCCATTGTGTTGTTATTTATTAATTGTGTACACGACCTCTATCATTAATGAAATATTTTTTAATAATGTAATTTTAAAATCTTAAATTTTATAGTAATATAATTCTAACACTTGTCTTAATTTTTAATTAATGGGTTAAATAAAATAATATGCAATAAAATTTCTAACCTCTTTGATAACCCACCTATATTTTATGAGCATTAGAGATTGTGACATATGATTACACCATTTTGGCAATAATAATGTTAACATAAGTCACTACAACCGACGAGGAAGGAGAGGGATCCAGGAGAGGAAGGCAATTCGACAAAAAAAAATTTTTTATTGTTGTATGAGGAAATGTCATACCTATTTTATATAGGTTGGTAGTGGACATTTCGTATTAATCTTTTCTTTCACAATGTGTACGTTGTTAACCTTGCTGTTAATTGTATACCTTGATATCACTTTCTAAGTAAATTACAATATTTTAGAGGTCTTTAGAATATTGCAAGTATCCTATATTTAAACAACAAATACAAAGATAACATTCAACTATAAAGTTTGCAGTATATGAGTACAAATATACGTTTTTATTTATCTACATGACATTGTTTTAATACGTATGTATGCAGAATAGTTTTCGTTGGAGAAATATATGTAACATCTTTACAAAGATTATTCACTGCTGTATTGTTGGGCGATAATATTCCAGGTTACTGGTCCTTAGAACTTATCAATCTCAGATTTAAAGAGCTAATACGCAATATTACCAAATTTTATGAATAAACGCAAAAAGTGCTAAGTGTTGGAGGTAAATAGAATTGCTTCAACAGAGTTTTATGACAAATGAGGGCATAAACTTGTTTTTTATCTCAAGATGTGTATATTTGGGAATAACTGTTATGCGTACGAAAACGGTCCATGAAATGTGTGTTTGTACAGTGTCAGAAATTTAAGAGTTAGTTTCAATCGGGTTAGCTGCATTTAGCCGAAGCTTTAGCATATATTAGCTATCTCCTTCTCTTTATGCTTTTTACATTATTGACTCGCTGAGCTTTTCGTTAATGGTTTTGTGTTTACGTTTCTTAATCTGAATAGGGCTATGGGTTAATCTAGGTTTTCTTCATCTACAAGGATGAAACAACTCTAATAATGTATCGTCTCCAATGAAATATATCACGACTCACTATCGGATTATTTTTTTTTATTTCTCTACTTATTCTATTGTTTTTGGGTTTTCTCACTTTATTCTTCTTGCTTGTAGCTCTAGAAAGATGTGTTTGATGCACTTTCTTTTGATTTTTATTAATTACCTCGTCATTTTCATTGTCCCATACCAAAAAGTAAAAAAGAAACCCCTATTAGAATCATACATAGAGACAGACAGACAGAGAGACAGATAACGAATCTGTCTCTCTGTCTGTCTGTGTGCCTAACTCTTTTTGTCAAAAACGCGTGGAAATATCAAGTTGAAATTAATATGAAATACTGAAGTCAATAGTATCTTAGAACTGTAACAAAATCAAGCTTCTAAGTTAACGCAATCAAACAAAAAAACTTAAAATTCGGACATTTATGTCGCACATTTCGTTTATCATTACACTCGCAGTTAAATCAAAATCTATAGGGTACTTCCCTTTGGCCTAGAATCATGAAATTTGGCAAGTGGCAAGGTCTTCCAGCACAAGTAAAGGAAATTATTCGAAAATCGTTCATTTTTAGCTATATCCCATAAAAAGAATATATTTTTAAATATGCGCCTATGAAAGAAACAGTAGGCAATATATTTTCGTTTTAAAAATTTAAATTGTTTATTTTCTCACAAACGTGCTAAGGCATTAAATTGAAATTAACATCAAATACTTGCGATTATGGTCCCTTGAAACAATAATAAAGAAAATACAGTCATTTATGCCGTATATTTTGACCAATATTGGTAAATAGATCAAAAATTACAGGGTGTTTTTCGTTAATCTGGAATCATAAAATTTAGCAAGAAGCAAGGTCTTATAGTACAAGTAAAGGAAAAAATCCAAAAACTTTAATTTGTAGTTACATTATATAAAAAGTGTTTTTTTTTAAATATACTCTGTGAAAGATATAGCAGATAATGCATTTTTGTTCTTAAAAATAGCAGTTTGTAAACAGTTTGATAAGAATATTAAATTTTTATAAATGTCTAGATATGTACAGAACTCTTGTGTTGACTTGTTTTCATGACTGTGGCATGACATGAAAGTTTAGTCGGGATCGGGGGAATGGAAATCGGGAATAGTTTGCAGATCCGATTAGTCTATTTAAAAGTAGTTACGAAAATGCGGTGAATATTTTCTTGATTAAATAAGTTTTAAAATGTTAATTTAATGAAATGATATGGGTAATTGAAATTATGTTATCTACTTCTCATTTAGTATGATTTAAACTATAGCTCAAAATGTGTTTACTAATCAAATACAATCAAGTATTGGTTGACTGGAAGTAATCACTCACATAAATAATTTACCAAATATATAAATACGTTCAAATTTAATACATAAATATTAATTCAATATGACTTATGTTTTTATACACCTCGCTATTATTACATGTCATCGTGATAGACCCGCTTGCAAGACGTCTGTTTGTTTAACATTTTCAATGTCAGAAGAGAAATATAAGATTTCAATATTTTCAGCATTAGCGAATATCATATATTACATCAGAATATCAGTTGTTCGCTAATGAAAAGTTAGTTCCCTTGCTAATTAAACGGTTTAAAATGAAAGTCAAGCTAATGATATTTGAACAAAAAATAACTGACAGAAAAATTAGAAACATTAATTTTTTACTACTAGAAATTATGCTTCAGGATTTAGTTTTAAAACTATATTATCACTTTTTTCGAAAATATTTAGTTTTCTACCAGATGAAGCTGGAACATCTCTTAAAATAAATAAATTATTGGCATTAATGGACCTTTTTGGTAATTATAACAATAAAGTCAAGTGAAAATAAAATAGCTCTGGCGAAAGGAAAACAATAGCCTATTTGATTTTTCTCAAAAAGGTCAGTCACAGAAACGTCAAAACAGAACCCTGCTCACCATCATATTTGTTTTCCTCACATCGGCGTCTCTCCTAATCTATCTAACCAAACATTGCGGGCACATAATAAAATGAATAAAAATCTTCATCGATGATATTCACCGTGACTCGCTTGAACTTTCCACAAAAAAAAAATAATTAATTGTCTTAATAATTTTATTGGTATAAAGTAAGGCACCATCAATCAGAATAAACTGCCGCCCGCGATGATACAGACCATTTTTATCTTGTTGACAAAGTAATATATTTCGTTTTGCCGCCTTTGTTAAAACCATTTCTCTTCTTTTATTTGAAATTCGCCCCGTTTTTGTAACGAACATTAAGTTGTTTCACCGAGCAATCTCGCTGATGTGTAGTGAACATGTCGTTATCAGTTGACACCTCTATCTTCCGGTTTGTTTGCTGAAAACAAAAGAGTGTTCGAGTTTTATTTATTTTACTTTGATTTTCCTTTTTGAATTCAGCAGTTGTTATGTCACCGCAATACCGTTTTTTTTCCTTTAAACGTTGTTTAGACGGCGCCACTTTTGGCGTTATATTTGATTGTGTTGTTCTTTATTTTGACTTATTTACAGTATTACTGTCAGACGTTAATAGTAGATGTCAACACTGTTATTAAATTAACTTTTTACATAGCAGTGATAATTAACTTCATTAATTAACACAAAAAACTTTTACAATTAATTAATTTTTTTTATGTAATTATATTCATATATCAGTTGGGGCAGTAGTGAATTTCATGTATACAAGTGGAATTAATTAATTACTCACTAAAATATAATAAGAAAACTACTGATTTGCATTAAATTAATTGAAATAAATAATTAAGTGAAAATTAATATAAAACATCATGCGTTTACAGTAAGAATAATAAATATAATAATCAATAAATTACATTTTATATCTATAAATGACAATAACCCATATCGTGTACATGTCATGTTTATTTCTATTTATATTTTACAAATGTAATAAATAATAATATTTTCCCAACATGTTCATTTATTTATTTATTTGCTTTAACAATTTTTAGAGTTCCGCTCCTCAAAAGGAAAAACGGTTTACTCGTAAGATCACTCAGTTTTCTATCTCTCGGTCTATCTATCCTTTCATGGCCAATTTTCTCAGAAAGCGCTTGATATTGAAACATGCAATTTGGTATAATAAAGAAAGATTTTAGTCCCGTACATATATCAATAGCTAACACAAAATACCTAATTTTAGAGAAGGGGTAAATTAAGTACGTGAAATGTTTATTAATTTTATAGTGCGGGCTACCCTTTGAAAGGGCTAATCATAAGGGTCACAAAAATACTTTTTCGAGTAGTATATAGTCGGAGATGGTTTGAAAAATACGCGAAAAATATATTCCACCTCCTTATTTCTGAAACTCTTTACATTAAAATGATGAAAGAAGTGGAATTTTCAGTAGCCTGCGCAAAGTTTGTAACAAAACTATGGTATTGTTCCAGATCGTATAACTTTAAGATATGCAAACTATTTTACCGCCGTGAAAGGTTTAATGAGAAATATATTTACGTTGTGAAAAATTAATATTTGTAAATAGCGCAATAGAGATTACATGTATACTTAAATGTTTATAAATGGATTAATTTGTACGAACTCTCGTGATACGAGTTCTACACGTGCTTGATCGGTTTTTTATTTAGTTTTTACTTACGAGTATCCACATTGCTTGTTGTTTCTTTATAATTTCTTTAGTTACATCCGGAATTTATATTATTATTTACGGAATTATGTACTTTAACATAATAATATGAGTATAATAGATTCTCTTTAACTTGTCTTATTTTAATACACGATCCTCGAATGAGTTATTTTGTATGAGATATACATATGCGTCGACGTGAAATAGTGTGGTGTTTGCTACTACTCTGGTATGTCATCACACGTATTACATATTATATAAAATCCATTTATTCTGAAATATTTTCAAATATTTTATCCCTATAGCTTCATTTAAACATGGCCTTTTCAAACGAACAACGCTGCTTTAGTTAAAGACAAACAACGCTGCTTTAGTTTAGACAAATTAACATTTTATAAATTTTATGATAAATCACTGATCAGTTTTAAATATTAAAGAAATAGAAACAAATTAACAGACGACCTTCATCTGTTAATTTATTTCTATTTTTTTTTGTTAACGCAGTCTTAACTTCTACCTTGAATTCAAACTCAATTGTATATTAAACTGATCTGTTGATAAAAAATCGAAAATCATTAAAACAGGAAAATACATTGAAAACCGTGGGCTTTTTATTAACTATGAAATCAAATTTTAGGGCAAAATACCATCCCTTGACCTGTGATGGAATTGATATTTATGGAGCATATTTGCATATCGTTTTACTTATAAGATGTAAAGAGTTTCCAAAAAAAGATTATGGTATACATGTGTAGATCGAATTTTTTCTCTCTTCTCCTCTGTAGAATAAATGTTTTTTTCTCTAGAATCTTTTGCAGGGCATTTGTTCATATTCAAATAATCAGTGTAAAGACCTAAAATATGTAGTTTCGCAGCAGGTTCATAATAAATTTCATACACTATACGCAAGATGCCAGCGGGGGTATTCGGTCTCCCGATCAATTAATTATTAGCACCTCTTAAATATACTTTTAATATTTTTCCAAATGCAAAACTACAACATCAGTTTTACTTATATTTATAGTCTTATATTATATATATATATATATATATATATATATATATATATATATATTTGTATAGTATATATATTTATTGCCTAAAAATGATTGTAATATATTTATCAAATTCTTTCCTACTTTGAAATTGTTCTTAATTTAATCTTTTTACTATGAATGCTTCATTTATTTGCATAAGTAAATGAAGATGTAGATATCTTAACTACGTATCTGTGTATGTATCTGTCTGTCTAATCTAATTTCAAAATTCTAAACAATTTTAGATATTGAAGCGATGCGAAGCTAATGTTAAAAATATTCTAATAAAGTAGTAGTAGAATGAATAAATATCATTAAAAAACCAATTAAAATTATTAGTTCCGTGTAAAGCCAGATCGGGTGCCTAATTATTTTATAATTCCTGAGCTTTACTTTATAGAGAAAGATAATGTATTCAGTACAGTATCTGCCCTCTGTGTGCTTTTATGTTTACCTTCAAGTTTGCTAAATATGTAGTTGATATTGTATTTGTTTTAACAAAAATAATTTATTACTTTTTAACTCGGGCAAAAGAGGAATGCTATTTATGTAGCAGTAGCTTTTTAAAACATTATAAAAATGGCAAAAATATTCAGTATAGATGCTAATGTGTGGCCTATAATTGGAGATTTCACTTAATTTGATGTAAAATTTATTTTGTGTGATAGTATTTAATTCAGAGTTAAATCTGTCACCTATAGATCGAATTATGCTTTGTTTATATCACTTGGTTTAACGATGAAATAATATTTTACAAGCATTAGAATTCAATTAAGAAAATTAACTTTATGGTTATTTTTCACTTAAGTGTATTTATTTTCCATTTCTTTCCATCCCATAAACCATGTTGAACTAACAAAAATAAATAAAACAAATATGAAAACATCCAATCTTCCAATAGAAGAAAAAACCTTTACCTACCGTAATTATGAAATTATCAGCGTGCGTTAAACTACGCATTTAATAAGGTAAGTCTGTTGTATCCAACTAGGAATATTCGGAATTACGTAATATATAGAACGTATCTGAAGTGTGCTTATAAAGTGGAACAAAAACGCCCATAGAGGAAGACTATTACTAGAATGAGGAAATACAACATACGCAGATATAAAATAGAATGACGTTGTTTGCGAGCATCCGGTAATAGGAGTTGAATCTTTTGCGGCACGTTTTTTCGGGACATAGGCTCTCTCGTCTAAGCCTTATAGATATATTGAATCAAAATTAAGTCAACTTGGTTTATGTTTTTCTTTCAGAAATACTTTTCGTTATATATATGGAACGTGCTATTGTCCACGTTTAGAAATATTTGGTTCATGCTCTTGCTCGGATTTTATCTCGTCAATGCGAAACACTTATATAGAAATTTAGTCCGTGAGAAGACGTCTAGTTACTTACAAAATGAAGTCGAAACTTTAAGAAAGTAAAATGTTGTCCTTGATGGAGAAAATATTTTTCTTTAGAAGTATAATATAAAATCTCATAAATTTACTTCTAAAAATAATTCTAATACTTTTTCAGATTTTTTTGAACAACATTTTATAATATACGTTCAGTTTTATTATTTTCGTTTATTTAAAAGGAATAAAAAAGATAAAATCCTTATGAGATCGCTGATGCCCTCATATGTTTGTCTACATGGCCGTTTTTTCCCAGAAAACCTTTCATGTAGAATATCGGCATTATGATGAAGCTTAAATAGTATTATTATTCACACATTTCTCAAAAGTAAAAACGTAACAAATATTTGCCAGAGAATTTTCGTAAGGATAAATTTTATGAAAACATTATTGCTTTCAATCGTTTGAGGTGTCAATTGAAAGGGAAATTTTAGTTTCATACCTAAACAAGACAGCTCTATAAATTTCAAATTATTCACAAAAAAGTATGTTATACTCACCTATTTCGGAATTTTCCGAGAGGTTATTAAGAAAAATAGGGATACGGGAAACTGATCGAAAAGTAACTGAAAAAATACAGAGATTAGTATATAGTTTTACCTGTAAAAGGTATACTGTATTAATAATATTTAAAAATAATACTTGTAAATAGATTAATTTAGTTATTATGAATCCTTAAATATTTATAATTTTATTTATATCTGCGAATACAAATAAAATTATAAATATTAAAATTATTATTATATTATTATACTTCAATCATACAAATAATTTTTATTTTCCATCCTGGAAGGAAAAAATTCGTAGTTATCCTTTTTTGTTGATATTTCTGTACGTTTGTGATTAATATTAATACGAGTGTGGTCGTTTACTTTTTTATAAAAAAATAGCTTCCGCGAAGTCTTAAATTTTACACTTTCAATTTCAGACCATATTTAGTTTTATTAATAAGCCTGTGAAGTATCTGTTATGGCTTCGGATTAAATACGAAATTCTGTTGTTAGTTAACGAGTAAATTTTTACATTTCTAAAAATATTTAAATATATACTTTTATTAATTATTAATAACAAGATTTTAGTAGTCCGTACGCAGTATATATAATATCTTCTTCTTCAGTTCAACAAAATGAGAACAATAAAACTACTAAAAACTAAAAGTTCTCATTAAAACTGTTGTGGGTATGAATTTCTTTACTTATTTTGCTTTACCTTTGCGCACAAAGCTGTTTACGACCCAATTTTACATTATTGTCCAGATCATTCATATTAATTTATCTTATTGATAAATGTAGATTTACACGTTTACATGTGTAAATCTGATGGGATAAATGGTTGCTATTAGCAGTATTAATGCATACAAGGCTTGAAAAATATATGGACACCTCGTCTATATACGATTTGACGAAATATGGTTTACACCGCCAATTTATTGCTTTATACTCAGATGACTTTCTGTTAACTAGTATTAAGAGTAAGTAACGTTCTGGAAATAGATGTCCACAACATCACAGTATCGACGAAAACTGTCGAAAATTACCACTAGATGGAGTTGAAATTATTACCAAATGTACAAATTAATATGTACGTATAGCTAAGCGCGAAGACCAACAAATTCAGTGAGCAAAAAGAACCGACAGCAATGCGTTCTCGCTTCAAGAATTCATCCACAAAGTTAAATTCCTGTCGCGTCACAAAGACTCGAGAGTTCTTATTTATGTGAAAGCAGCTATAAAATAACATTTATAATAATTTTTATCATGTTTTGTGTTAAAACAAAAATATTATTGCACGGAAGATAATTAATGAATAACATTTTTAGTAAAATTGTAATAAGGTACTTCTGTGTAGTTCCGCTTTTATTATGTACGAGCTATGTCTGTCACACGGTACAAGCATACCGCTGCTAAACGTCCTGATGCCGTTTTTTATAATAAGTAGACTTGCATACTTCACCTCCGGTTACGGAAATTTTGATAATATGTGTATACTTTCACTGCGAGTTTTAAAATACTTGTGATGCCATCTATTGATGTTGATAGTAACGCCAAGTACCTAGGTACTTCTTTGTTACTATTGTACTAATAGAATGTAAATAATTTTTTGAAAATATTGAATTCACGTATCTTCTGACTGAATGAGCAAATTTCAAAGATGAACTGAATATTATTTGAAGTTGACAAAATTTCAAACAAATTAGTTTAGTAGATTTTTTCTGAATCAACAAGTAACCTGCATGTTTACGTTTTTATTTGTGACAAATTATAATTCCGCTTATTGCTCACGGCTAATAAGTTTTTGCAAATACTTTCAATCTGTAGACATACGAAGTTTACAATGTTTTAAATTGTATAGGTTGGAAAACTTTAGGTTAAATGATTATCGACTATATTAAACTAACATTAATGGTTAAAATAAACTTTAGTTTCAATAAGTTGGCTCTGTAAAGGGGATTCTCGCAGAATATCCGAACTGTTGAATTCGAAATATGTGTTGTAATTATAAAACCTTAAAAATAAAAAAAATTAGTGATTCAATGCTTTGGTGCCATTCCGTTGTAAAATTTTGGAAACAGACAGCTAGGAAGATGACAAATATATTTGTTTTAATTTTTATATTTTTTTTCGATATCAAAATACTGAAACAACTTTTGGAGTATTATGGAGATGTGTTTTAGAACATGAAACCAAAATTGAACATATCGTACAATACATACGTGGTACAGCTTTGTAGCCATGATGCGACTGTTTTATAAAAATCACCTACAATGAAAATAATATCAGCAATCGAATTAAGCGAATGATCACCCTAGTCGGACTAATGGAGTGTATGACATTTGTTTTTGATTTGATAAATTATTATTAAATTATAATATACATAACATACCTCCTAATATACATAACAAAGCATGAATAGGCTTGCATATTTTATGGGCAATGTAGAAATAAAATTGTCTTAAATATCACAAGCAATTTCTTTACAATTACAACGTCAAATGTAGTTTCTAATTCTACAAAATAATAAACATAATAGTGAAATGTGAGTCAAAAATATTTAATAACCGTACATTCTTAAATTTTTATGTTATACCGTTAAATATATCGTTTTGTTCAGCTTTTACTATATGACCTTTCACTATTATAAACTGAATTTAGGCTGAGGGAATTCTTTATAATACTTTTAAATGAACATAGCTACGAATGAAATTGAGAATCCTAGTATCCTCGAAAACGATTAAGTATCGTAAAGTAAACAATATACACGCTTCCTAATTAATAGAAACAAATACGTGAACAATCTAAACTAATACGGCACGTACAAACAACAATATGTTTTCCACTTGTTATTTAAATTACTTCGTAAACAGTTTACCCTCATCTTATTGTTTACGTTTATATCAAAGTAAAAACAATTCTATTATGTTAAATAAGAATACATAGTAAACACGTGCCGCAGACGAAATTTTGCCTAAGAACATAAATTTTGTTATGTATATAGTTAGATCATAATTTAATTTTATGTTGAATATCTTTTGACATCTATCTAATTGATGTTATCTAATTGATGTTATTGTTTTTTTTATAGGAATACAAAAAAATCAGTAACAGTCCTTTTTACACGGACAAATCGGGACCTACACCAAGGTGCCTTATAAGCGTAATGTAAGAAACATAAATATGCTTTGAATTTAAAGTTCTGCAATTATCATGATTATCTTAGCTAATTAGACTTTCGTTATTAATAATTGTGTTGACGGATGTAAATTAGTAGCGAATTGTGACGTAGTCAAATTCTTCTCCGTCCAATATTCTGTTTGTGATTCAAAAATGTTTTCGGATATAGAATTGCAAGGTAATCATAACAACAATTATTTTGTGATGAAGAATATATAATTTCCTAAGGATTGTTTCAAAATCTACTTTGAAAATTAGCAGAAAAAAAAAAAAAATATTTTCTTAACAAAATTCCATTAGGAAACGTAATGGTGATCAATTATTGACGATTGTGTTGATGGAAATTCATTCTCCATATTTTCTGGCGTATAAATTACAAAATGAGACTAATCTTATTGTATCTATGCGTCTCACATAACGCTCATAAATATGGATTGCAATCAGACTTCGGGAAAATTATTTTAGGTAATTTTTATCATTAGACATAAATGACTTTGAAAGCCACTGCAACAGAATCGACTCCAAATTATGAGACACTAAAGTATGGTAAAATGTGTAATATTTTTTAAGTTATAGATATAGGTAAGTAAAGATCCATATAGTTTTTATATTCATTATATAAAATTGTGGTAATGATTTCATTTTGAGGAAATTGGAAAAAAAATGCTTAATAGAATGTCAAATCCATAGTTTTACTGGGTTATTCCATATGCGTTTGTTCATTTGTTTTTCAGTGTGCTTTTAAGATGCTTAGCTCTCCGTCTCGGTTTATGTAAAAAGGGACTATGACTGCCTTACTAATTTTTTTTTTAAACTAATTATAAAATCACGGGAATAGATGTTCCTTTACGTATAACTGATTTGACAAGCAAATTTTAATGTCCCTATTTTTAATTATATATATAGTGATCACTTAGAAGTCAAGAAAAATATACGTGTCAAATTTCGGGATAAATTGCTTAATAATTGCAAACATTTCGTGATGACTCAACAAATAATTGTGCTAGTGGTAACTGTTATATATAAATATGTATAGATATATATATATATATATATATATATGTGTGTGTGTGTGTGTGTGTGCGTGCGTGCGTGCATGTGTGTGTGTGCGCGTTTGTGTGTGTATGTGTGTGTGTGTGTAGACCCATTAACTAAGAATATAGATCTATTTAAAATGGCATAGGCATTCACCGCATTACCTATCTTCGGGATCTTTGTCACTGAAATTTAGATTCTCTGTTGTTCACACAATGTGAACTTTCTAGCCACGACCAATTTTTAATAATACCTAATGTAATTAAGTGAAGGCGGACATATATATTAACTCGAATTTTTCAAAAAGTATGATATTTAGAATCGTCGTTATAGTTTTCCTACAATATTTGGGTGGGTTTCTAAAGGTAAATAATTTATTGAAATTTCCTTAAATGTGTATTCTTGGTTGAGATTTTCTTTTGGCCCATCTTTGTGTTTTCCTGATTACATGAGTCGAAGAATAAAATGTGGTTACTATATTATTGTAATTATTAACATCTTAAGCAAGTAGCTTTAAAACAATTTAAGGCATTGCTTTAAAAACAATGTGTCTGAATTTCTTGCCCACGTTTTACATAACTGGATATGTATATGCAATTTGAGTCTATAACCCACTGTTTAGTCTACGGTTCTTTAATTATTCCTGTGTTGTGATGATAAATGAATAGCCTGCAAGTGCCAAGGATACGAAAGGTAAATATAGACCAGGGTGATTTATTTTCATTTGGAATATCATTGAAGCGATAATTTTTTAATGTGGAAAGAAATCAGGAGCTCAATAAAATGTTAATACTTGACAGGTTTGTGAACGATAGTGTGTTTGAAACAAGTAAATTTACAAAGTATCCCTTAGTTACTTATTTACTCCTTGCAGGTAGTTGTAGATGTATACGTAAATGGTATTAATACAATAACTTAAATTTACTTTCATCTTTATTCATTTTAACTGTTAGTAATAATTTTTTAATAATTTACTAACTTTTAATAATTTATTGATAGTGGAATTTAGAAAAATCATTATCATTAATTTATTTACATACTGATATTGCATGTAATTTAAAAGGTTCTGTTTGTCAGCAGTGTTTAGTTTGTAACCATGATGTGTAAATTTCCACTTAGCCAGCCGCAGGAGAAAGTCCTGGGTATGCTTTATAATGCATTTTAGTCGATTAATTACCAATTTGAACACTCGCTTAAGGGCAATCATAATATTAGAGTTTCTAATTTATTGAGTCTTCATAAAATCTGTTTTTACCATGAGTTGAACATTTAACCAGTAGGTTAAAGTAACGAAAATTAGGAAAGATAAAATATTTTTTGTAACTAGTAGTGACTAATTATTTAAATTACCTTATTCTACATTATATTTTAGCATTATTGAATTTGGATAACGGAGATCCC
This sequence comes from Druceiella hillmani, assembly GCA_039881145.1. Lineage (NCBI taxonomy): Eukaryota > Metazoa > Arthropoda > Insecta > Lepidoptera > Hepialidae > Druceiella > Druceiella hillmani. Next base: position 1,563,491 of record JAYKKI010000120.1, on the reverse strand, counting down.
TAACTTCTGGTTGTGTTGGAAAAATTACAAGTGTAAAACTCTTATTAATATTACACAAAATAAAATAAGAATGCGTGTATCCACCGTGAATTTGGGATGCCACTTCATAAACTGGTAGTGTTATTTAGAATTTAAATTCTATCACAAGAAAGTAAAGAACCTTAGGAATTAAATTTTCTTCACCAAACCCATGTAATGGAGTATCATAGAGAAGGTATTTTAAAATGGAATCGAAAATTTGAAAAAAAAACGATATTTATTACGTTGCCTCCTTTGTGACATACGAGTCTCCAAAATATTAAAATTTATAAAAGAGGGATTTAATAAATAACTTACCTATTAATAAGCTGATATTTTGGCAATCAAGAAGTTTTTTTACTACTTTGAAAAATATACTACTCGTAAGCTATAGATTTATAGAGAAAAACATTAAAGAATACAATAATTAAATAATAATTGTATGTACCCTTGATTGCTTAAATTTTTATATGTACCAAAATAGATACAGGATAATCATAGTATTATACGAACCCATAATTAACAAATTAATTCTTTAAAATAATGTAATGTACTTTTAACCAAAAATTTAAATTTAAAATATTTATTGAACCTTATATAAACAACTTTCCGTAAGATCACACGGTGAAAAATTAAAGAGTACAGAAGAAGTTATTGAATGTTTTTTGCTATAAACTTTCACTTTTTCGAAGAAATAGATCCTGTACAATCTTCTCTCTTACCTCCACCAAGCCTCAACTTCTCTCTCTACCCAATTTCAACACCCAGTTGCGATCCCGTACGAGGTTCTCGTAGAATATTTATAACCCATGTTCGTAATAATAATAGCTCTTTTTATAAAACCATTACTCGAATGGAAATAACGACATTGTTTCTAAATATTCTTCTTTGGAGAATTTTAAAAGGAAATGCTAAATATATTATTTTTAAATTAAAATCTACCTAAAATAAAATTAATGGTAGTTTTTATTTATGTATAAAATTACATTAATTTAAAACTGATATTAATTATCGATCAATATATTATTTAATAAATTCACTAACTCAATAACTTGAAAAATGTATGTATATTTAAATATTTTGACCACTCTGTTCACACATAATTTTATTGGAGCAATTTTTGTACCCTCATATTTTTATTATACCCTTATATTGCTGTAACTCCTATTATGAATCCTTAAAAAATAAAGTATAGCAATAAATTTTATTACACAAAATAATTTAATAAGTACAATTATATAGAAATGATGTGTAAGTACAAATAAATATAATATAGGTTAGGGGATAATGATAAAACGACAAACAAATTGTAAATTTTATAAGTACTAGCTGACCCGTGTGAATATTCCGCACAGTAACGTAATCAAACACTGAACAGTATTAATATAACTATATGTTAGTTGAATATATTTTTATTAGGAATGCCATCAACACATGACATTGCTAATGAAAATATGATTTTTATAAAAAAAAAATTGTCAAATATTTACTTTGAATTGATCAAATATTTGTCTATTTTTCGTCAATGTCGGGGAACATAAGCTGTAAAATAAGGTTTGAATTATTAATTTTGATTATTAAGACAAGTAATATGTTACCACCAGAAACACCTTTGAGGATTAATATGTATGATAATTAGGATAATATACTGTGCACAATACTCTTTACTGTTCTTCACTTTTACTTAATTCATTTCTAATTTCTCGTTTCATAACGAATTAACGAAGGGCATTTAACGAAAAAAGAATAATATTATTTTAAAATCAATGCTACCTATACAAATTTCAGTTGAGACATGTGAAGAAATCGCGATGACGCTAAGTGGCGTAGATTTTTGAATAGGAGTATAACGTTGGTTTAAATGTTAGATTGGAAATTTCCCAGTTTTTTATAAACTTAAAATAATATGTAGATTTCACCATGTCCAAGCTATGGCGTACTATTATGGCTAATAGTTTTTAATTTCCAAAATTGTTTGACAATTGATTGCGACAATATGTGTATTTGCAGTATTCTTAAGTGGATTAAAATCAAATAAGAATTTCACGTATGTAATTTACATCTTGAAATAAAATGGAAACAATTTTTAATAGTATGGAATATTTCTTTTTTTCTTGTAGTAGATATGAAAAAAAACATTTAGGAATAAATATCAGATACGCAGTGATGTTTGTTACGGTCATGAAGCCAGTAAAGTTCACCTTTTATTTTATTGTCATTTAAATTAAGTAACATCCGATGAAGTAACTATTTAATTGCGTAACTATTTTATTTTTATGGTTTTATTATAACTTTCATAACCGACAAATTTGTTTAAATTATTGTTGTTAGACAAATTAATATATACAAATGTGAATGAATAAATTTGAAAATAAGTCACAGATTGGTAACTAAAGATCAGGAATTAAGTTCTATACTGGTGTCAAATTGTAACAAAATGTATCCTAGATATAGAAAAAGCATATAAATTACTTGCGATCAAGGATCGTTTCACGATCATCATAATATGCAGGCGGCAAATCACGTAAAATTCTCGCTCGGCTCATGCTTGTATAATAAAGCCAATGTACATATAAATGTGATAAATTCAATGACATTATTGATAAAGGTGCGGCAGCGTCGTAGGTTTCTGGAACGTCGAATCGTTCAGAAGCTCTGGATTTGCCGTAATCATTGAACTAAAAATTAATTTCAATATTGTATGCAGTTTCGTAGTGCATGCCGAGTGATCTTGGTAAGTTTAAATATTATATTTTTAACTAACGTTAACACGTTCGAAAATTAAGCGTGTTAACGTTAGTTTGAAATATGGCTCAAAATAATAATAGTGAATAAATTTCCATCTCAAGAATTTTCCATTGATTTATTTTATACAAATATATATATATATATATATATATATATATATATATATATATATATATATATATATATATATATATATATATATATATTATAATCACCAATAGACGGCTACGGTAATCAGAAATGGTCATCGCGCTTTTTAAACCTCTGCTGATAGCGACACTCTTACTGCTTACACTCTTTTATTGGTGTTGGGAAACGATGTTTTACCGCAAAACTCCTAATTAAAACGGCGTATTTTAAATAAAAAATATTTTTGACATTTTTAGCATGTAAAAATTACGGGTAGATCGATTGAGATATTCAAAGACTTTAGACACACTTTAAAATCACTTAATAAATAAATTATCAAACACACACAAAGACAATATTGCGGTTTTAATGTGGACGTAGTCACAGAATGCAAGTTGCATTTTATATTTTTTTTCGATATTTAAGTTTTGTTTTATTCATAGCATTTATCTTAATTTTAGGTATGCCTTTAGTAAGAAGAATAATATATTGGTACACAATACGTAATATAATTAATACAAGAATAAATTACATTCAATTTATTAAGTGTCAATATTGTGCGAAAATTTATTTGTGAATTTATGTTACCATTTTTTATTAAAGAAATTTTTTAACGTTTTAAAAACTTAAAAAAAAATGATATTTTCTAAATATTTTTAGGACACAAATCTGTTTATAACTCCTCCTGAATGAATTGTCAGGGAGATCGTGTCCTTGGTCGAAAAGTAATCCTATCAGAATGCGCAATCGTGCCAAACGTAAAATAAAATTTATATAAATTTATATTTTGTGATAAATGAAATAGAATATAATCTTCTGTTGCAGCAGGCAATCGTTGAGTTGAAATATAGCCACATATACATAATTAGAAAATCAGTACAATGAGCATACTTTTATAAACCAATACATTTCCATATTCTGCTCTAGAACCGACTACGACGGAACTTTGAGCGCAGTGAAGTTTGAGCTGCGGCGAGCCCGCTGTGCATATTACGCAGTTTGGCTGCTGAAAGGAGAATAATTCTGCAAAACCTTTTCGCAATTCGCTCGATGCTCTTGCGGTGCTGGTTTATACAGTTTGATGAGGTACTAACTTTGACTGTAATGTAAAACATTCGTATTTGTTTGTAAGTATAGGTTTTGTTAACGGTGTCGTCTAAGCGAGTACAATGTTTTATTAAACATAATTTCATTTGTTTCTACATAGGTACATACTACATAACTGATGAATGGACTACTTCCAATTACGGATTTATTACCTTGTGTAATTTTTTTCCAACAAATATTGAAATGCATAAAATTATTAGATTTATACACATATTTCAACACATACAATTACAATTTCAACACATCAATACAGCAGTAACATAAATCGCCTCAAATTTAAATTAAAAAATTAGTAACGATGTTATTACAACTGTATGTACAACACACATTTCCTGTTAAGTTAAAAACAGATATATATTGCGAGTCACAAGCACTCGGAGGAATACACAAAACACTGACGATAGTACAAAAGGAACGGTGAAACACAGACACAAAAATACATGTGTCAACCTTAGTCAAATGGACATCAAAGGACATCAATTGTAAAGGAGCACGTCCGGCCAGTAGTACGCTTCCACCTCGGCCGCCACCACCGCGGTCAGCTCACACTATAGAAAAACCACTAGGGAACAGTTCTGCGTTGCTCATCGAGTCATTGAGCCATTTTTCAATAAAAGGAAATATTTTTTGGGCATAGCGAGCACAGCCTCAGTAAACAATTTTGTTTTGTACGACACTCTGAACATTTTGATAGAAAATATCGAGTTTACCGTCATAATTATGTCTACTGGGTGCCTGCTTGGCAACGAAATCGCCACTTTTTTATAGATATATTTTCGGGCCAAGCTTCAGGTTTAAATAATGTGTTGTGTTAGGTACCAGGTACGGCAATCTTGAAGGATGTGTGGAAGTTACATTTAGTGCTCAACTTGTCAGCTGAGCAGATGATATCTGGACACACCGCTTTAGTATACCCGAGAACCGCTTCCATTCTAGTATCAGGATGGAAACCCCATACATGCAGTAATTTCATTTTTAGACCTGTGGTAAGTTCACGGAAGTGTGTGGCGGTACCTCAAAATATCGTGCCTGGACTGCAATTACGATGGTGATGCACAGTAGTCCAGTCATACTCGTCATCGTTTGCAGCGTATAGCTGTGTAATCTCCGCAGGCGCAGCAGCGGCGTTAAGATCAATGGTGGTGTGGCTGGGCGCATCGGAAACGATGCGTGAAGTTCACAGTACAGGAGTATTTCTAGTCCTTTGGAAAATATTGAGCAAAATTTAAATGGAGTAACTTGCATTTGTTAAATTAAGTAAAGTAAATTAAAATATTTTATTTCAAAAATTTGCTATGTAAAAAATAATCCAGCTAAGTACAAATAGATTTCGCACTAACTCATAAACACTTGGCTATATGTATATGGTAATCAAGTTAAAGATGCACAATATTTATGTCATACTTTTTACAAAGTTCGATATTATAGATTTTCACTATACAAATTATTGCCTAGTACAATATTCACGTGCGTTAAATAATATCTATGTTTAACTGAACTAATTTTGCATTCAAGTTCCTAATAAATGTCTTTTTTCGTTCTTTATAGATTTTTCATTTAGAGAGTGAGAGCTCATTGTAAAATGTTTTGAAAACTCGCGCCTCATGAAGTATACAAAGTATTAAAAATTTCACTAAAACATATCTGTTGTATTTAAAACACCTCTTCAATGAGACCGACGTCGATTATCTTTAAAAAAATGTTCATCTCCTAAGAACATGTAAACAAATTAAAAAATATTTTGGTTTCATTCCTACATATTCACGTAATTTAATTATCTTATACTGTAATTATATCAACATCGGGTCCTCACTAAAAGGGTGATGAGATGTATGGATGGAAACAAGGAAATTATATGTTATCGATTTTTGCCACTTGGCTACGAAAAACTATAAAATGTTGGTCTATTTAATTACCATGACATAATTTGTTATCTGCTATATATTACACTAACCTCAGCAATAGCGTAAATTAAGTAACACATGAGACCGAAGTTGTGAATTGAAGCTAGTTATTTAATATCACAAGCGGATAGAAAAGTGTCTGATTAATGAAGTGAGTTATCACGTACATTTTCTACTTTCTCCGAGCAAAATGAGTTATTTGTCAAGAATGGAAAACTCCGTTCTATTGATTGTTGTATTGGTTGAAACTTTGCTCGAACTTACATGTGAATGTTAAATAAGTTGACTGGGGGCAACATTTATTCATCGCACAATTATACTCAAATACTTATTCTTACATACGGTAATTCTTAACATTTGCTCATACATTTCCTTTGCTCTCTTGTCGGACGTAATTTCCAAATAAAATCTTATGAAAAGTTCAAATATTTTCGCACACACACACACGCATATGCACATGCACACGCGCATACATACACACACACACGTACGCACGCACTGAATTTCAAAACTGAATTTAATTCGGAATGAAAGTGAAAAAAAATTAAAATGTTAAATGGGTTCTGTGAAAAGATTAATAATAATATGAGTTTTTAATTTATTTATTTTATCGAAAGAAAATGCTCACTCGGTTGTTGAAAATGAAAGTGCAATACTGGTTTTTGTCAATTAAATTCATTACTCTTTATATACTCACTGATATTATAAAAAGTAAAATGGAAAAAAATTTTCAAATCAAAACTGTATTCATGAAAACGATTCTGTAAAATAACTTCAATTCAATAATACTGATAAAATTGAGAGCCATAGATTATATAGGTAAATAGAAAGCACTATACTAGTGTGCTTCTTTATTTTGCTAACATACGTGTGTTGTACACAATCTATAGAAACGTAAAAGCCATCGAAGCGAGAACGGCTGCTAGGAAACCGTACTGAAGCGAAATTCGTTAACGATGACAACTTTGATTATATTATCGAATTGATCGAGCTCCCGAGCATTGATGCCTGTATCATGTAGCAGTATAATTGTGATCATTAAGTTCACTGATAGTTCGGTTACTCGTTAAATTCGGCGTGTTCTCTCGTTTTCACCTATTTTTATTTTAGTAATTACCGCTTAGAGTTTTCTTGTGATATTTAGTGATTACACATTAGTATAAAAAATAGTCTTGATATATCCATGCATTGAGCATATGAATGAAATACTAATTACTTACAATTTATTGTCCCCAGAATGGTCTAATCATATATTCATCTAAAAAGGACACATTTTAGGAACGCAGTTCTTAGACTTATGATATTATTGAAGTTCTTTGAATGTTCCTACATACTTGTGTAATATGAGGGGGGGGGGATTATCGATTCCTGAAGGGGACCTTATGAGATAATACCGTGGTGGTAATATTACCAATGATCACATGCAGAAACTTATTCGGTACGGAACATAACATAATGATGCCACCAACTTGACTATACAATTCTCATAAAATATGATTTAGGGAATATCATAACTTTCATAAAATTTCACTATAACAGTCAACAAATCTCAGTTTTAAAACCAAAATCCTGAAATAATACCCATACATAGCTTTAAGCAAGTTATTTCAGAATTAACTCGCTTGTGTTTTGTTTATTTACAAAACTGAAGATTTTATAGTTCTCAGGTATATAAGATATCACAATACTATGTCGTGTGAATAATAATCCTTTTTAAGATATCGATATTCTTTATCAACATTAATGGACAACAGGACATATTTTAGTTATTATTTTTGCTCCTTCGAAAGGGAAAAACCTAAATCAATAAATAACATATAACAGAACATTCATATAAAAGATGAACATTGACCTAGTTCTGGGTGCTATTTATTAAAATACAAATAAATTATTACACTGCCATAAATACTAATAATTAAAGTAAAAAGTTATATAGAATATTTTTCTACACAAGATGTATATACAATAGATGGAAGCTGTTACTGAGATCAAACACAAATTGTACATTAATATCTCAGTTTGCAAGCCAGAACTAAAATATTCTTCAAAGTGGTAGGGGCTAATACCAAAAACGATTTGACGGCACGTATAATATATGACTCGTCCGAAATTAAAGGGTAAATTCATCTGCTGATATCAGTCCGTACTTGGATCGAAGAGGCATATTTAGGTCAAATTTTTAGTCAAAATTCAATCTTGGGTAAATTAAGTGCGTCCGATCCCTGACGATTATACACACGTATATATATATATATATATAAATATATATATATATATATATATACATATATATATATATATATATATATATATATATATATATATATATATATATATATATATAAACACACATATGTAACATTCAGCCATATGGGGGGGGGTCCCTTTAGCAGCCCACTCGTGCAAGAAACCATGCAAAAATGGTTTTAATGGATTGCGGTATATGTTAATGCCGTTTTGATGGAAAATTTATCATCGCCTGCATACCTAATTAAGACATTTTTTTGTTGTTTTTCCAATAAATCTTTTTCGTAAACTGAATTTAATTCGGAATGCAAGTGAAAAAAAATTAAAATGTTAAATGGGTTCGGTGAAAGGATTAATAATAAATATGAGTTGTGATTATATTTATTTTGTCGAAACAAAATGCTCACTTTGTTTTTCGCACATTCTGAAAAGGTTGAACGTACAAAAACTTCATTAAAGGCATTCAAAATAAATGGAAATATTTTCGACTAATATAAACAAGACTCCTTTAAGAATTTGCACGGAGATCCTATTAAGAAGCGAAGAGCCTTCATTGGAAGAACTATATTTAATTATTCCAGTTCCTTGTATCAGTGATTTGACTTTCAGTCTACGAGTCAAAATTGTATTGAATACTAATGACTTGTACTTGGTTTTATGTTGTCATTAATATATTGTTTTCATATATATTGCGAAAATCTCTTTCTTCACGTTCTACATACTTTTAAGAAAAAAAAATCTTATAATATGAAAGTGTTTTAACACCAAAAAACTAATATAGTCTAAGGAATGAGTGACCAGTATGTAGATATTTTTTCAAAAAAGAGGGTCGTGAAATATACAACTTATATATATCCGCTTTCGCGAACTGTAAAAACTGGTTATCGATAGTCAGGGATCGGACGCACATAATTTATATAAGTTTGAATTTTGACTCAAAAATTTCACCTAAATATGCCTCTTCGATCCAAGTACGACATAAGCAGATGAATTTACCCTTTAATTTCGGACGAGTCATATATTATGTGTGCCGTCAAATCCATTTTGGTATTAGCCCCTACCACTTTGAGGAATATTTTGGTTCTGGCTTGCAAACTGAGATATTAGTGTACAATTTGTGTTTGATCACAGTAGTAGATTCCACGTCTATACATCTTATGTCGAATAATATTCTATATTACTTTTTACTTTAATTATTAGTATTTATGGCAATGTAATATTTTATTTGTATTATAATAAATAGCATCGAGAGCTACGTTAATGTTCATCTTTTATATGAATATTCTGTCATATTTTGTTTATTTATAGATTTAGGTTTTTCTCTTTCAAAGCAGCAAAAATAATAACTGATGTATGTCCTGGTGTCCATTAATGTTGATATAGAATGTCGATATCTTAAAAGGGATTTTTATTCATACGACATAGTATTGTGATATCTTATATACTTGAGAATTATAGTCTTCAGTTTTGTAAATAAACAAATCTCAAGCTAATTGACTCGGGAATAACTTGCTTAAAGCTGTGTATGTGTATTATTTCAGGATTTTGCCTTTAAAACTGAGATTCGTTGATTGTTATAGTAAAATATTATGAAAGTATTGACATTTAATAAATTATATTTTATGGGAAACCTGTAGTCAAGTCGGTGGCATCATTATTTTATATAATCAGTTCCGTATCGAATAACTTTCTGCATAGATCATTGGTAATATTACCGGAATCGATAATGCCCACCCTCATATCACACAAGTATGTAGGGATATTCAAAGAACTTCAATAGTATCATAAGTTTAAGAACTGCGTTTCCAAAATGTGACCATTTTAAATTGTAAGTAATTAGTATTTCATTCATAATTAAATAAGTAACCAAACTATCACTGAACGTAATGTTCACAATTATACGGCTACATGATACCCGTATCAATGCTCGGAAGCTCGATCAATTCGATAATCTGATCAAAGTTGCCATCGTTAACGAATTTGGCTTCAGTACGATTTTCGAGCATGCGTTCTCGCTTCGATGGCTTTTACGTTTCTAGGGATTGTGTACAACACACGTATGTTAGTAAAGTAAAGGAGCACACTAGAATAGTGCTTTCCATTCACCTATATGTTCTATGGCTGTCAATTTTATCAGTATTATTGAATTAAAGTTATTTTACAGAATCGTTTTCGGGAATGCAGTTTTCATTTCAATATTGTTTTTTTTTACTTTTTATAATATCAGTGAGTACATAAAGCGTAATGAATTTAATTGTGTATTTGTAATATGACGATTGTATTTGCACTTCAAAAAAAATCAGGTTTACGGAACCTACGGATGAAAATCGAAAGAAGGACTTATCACCGATTTTATGAAAGGGTGTTGGAAACAAGACACATATTTTATATACTGAGCAAGACGTCTTAGAAAATAATGATTTCATTTTCGTTTAGAGTAATAAAAACTCGACCAAGTGCAAATCGCACATTAATACTTTTCTGTTTTGGGCTATTAGTTTTTAATTTTGGAATATACTTTTTATATTTGACATGTGACACCTTATTCGATCTCGCAATGATCAAAGTAAATTCGGTTCTAGAGTGTGGTACAGTAAAGAATTATTGAATGCGTTAGCGCAGGAAATATGCAGGTACAAAAATTGAAAATTAACCCAATAACACATGACGTAAGATTTTTTCTTTTAATAGCTGGAAGATAATTTTTATAAGTGTATTGTTTTATCTGAGTTGCAAGAAATGAAAACTTACGTACTTAGTATACCCGAGAGGAAATCGGTAGAAAATAGAAAGGGACAGTTATTAATAGTCTCATTGCATATGTTAAATTATATAGCTGTATTTGGCTTCGTGTGGGCATTAAATAATGGAGCCAGATTCTAATCGGCTTTATATTAATGGAACAATCAGTAAAAATACTTTAAATTATGCAACACGAGTTTTAGTTTCCGAAACAATTTTTTGCCACATCCCTATAAGCTTACGATACGTTAATCGCGAATCAAATCTGACTTCCAATTTAACGACCTCATCTAGAGGATGCCGTGGGATCCCGCTGACCATATATTCGTATTTAATAGAAGCGTATGCTTGGTACAACCAAGCACACGCATTACTTTTGAATATTATTTAAGCCGTAAGCCACTTACTAAGCTCTATTCAACGATGTCACTGATGTTACGCTGCACCCGTTCGTCATCTGCTACATCCTCGACGACTGTAAAAAGTTTCACGTCGTCCGCGAAAAATAATCAACGCGCTTTCTTCCTGCGTAACCAACAAGCAATTGTGTTAATTATCACCATTTGTCGGTCAAACCCACGTCGCATTTCTATTTTCTGTTTTTTTCTGACGACCGGTCAGCAAGCGATTTGACCTAAAAGCATATGTTCTTCAAATCCAGATGAAGATGGTTTATTTTTATGTGGGTTTTCCTTAATAATTTATTATTCAGTGGGTAAATCGATTCATTGTTTATTTTTCACAAAAATTACAATTTGTCTATTATATCTCCGCAATCCACCTAAATTCTGTCAAATTTTGTGAAAATATAACCAAGGAAAATATTACAAACTGGTTATTTCATTGGCACATATATTTATCTGTAGTGATTTACATGTTATGTTATACTATTCTGCCAATAAGTTTACTTTTTTCCCATGTCGATTGAAATTTCATTGGGCTCTTTAATGCTTTGATTAAAATAAACCAAAATCCCCAAAACGAACAGTTACGGAACCAGTGCAACATTCAATTCATTACCGCTTTATCTCATGATTCCAGCTGACCGTAGCGGTACCCTTGACAATGCAACGTGCGTCATTACGCCGATAGGCAGAGATTGATCGACTAATACTAGCGGAAGAGGATTAGCTCTTTGAAATAGCAACTTCTATTATTTCTACATTCGCTCCTGTATGTACGCTTTCTCTAATAAATCTATATGTAATATCCGACAGATCACTGTGGACGTGTTTATTATGATAGATACGAGTGTCAGATATGGTGGCCGATATTAGCCTATTGCTCGGATATTGTTTTATCGAAATGTGTAGTCACTGGTTTAAATGTTAATATTAAAATTGTAAAATATGTCGCCATTTTTTTTAAACGCTTTTAACTTGATTTATTTTTATAATATGCACTTTAAATTAATCATAATGTACACCTCGTGTAGTTTTTGTATATTTAAAGTTTGTTAATATACTTTCTTGAATTGTTTATACTTTTTTCAAACAATAAGTTAACTGGTATGGTTAGAAGATATATATATATATATATACACATATATATACATATATATATACATATATATATATATATATATATATATATATATATATATATATATATATATGTCTATTGTCAGTTTTTTTTTCAAATAATAATAAACAAGGTGTTTATTAAAGTCAGAAAATGTCCGATTGCCCTTAGTTTTCATTTAGTATCCTTGCCTTATTTATTGTACAGAGACATTGTCTATTGGTAACGGTGCGACAGTACAAATACGATTGATTCTATAAGATTGATCTCTTTTACTTCCGAGGTGTTTTATGGAGTAAGACCACAAATATCGAAATAAATTCTTATTTGCACATGGTTACCAGGCTTAATAAATATATTGTAGCGTTCCGAAACCTTAATATTATATATTATTGTCTTTACATATATCATCATAGCATGTAAAATATTTTACTATAATAAACAGCGTATTTTATACTAATATGTAATATTAATACACAGCATTACTTAACTCTAATTTCACAAAAGTATTTAATTTTGGATATATCAAGTTGACTATTTAGATGAAGGATTTTGTTGAATATTTATTCTTCATCTGTATAGTTATTCATCAGCATATATTTTAATAACACATATGTTCACGGCATATATATTTATTTAATTGAAAAAACTGTACACTCTTCTGTGCTGTTCAATTCATAGGCTTATCCTTTTGAGTTATGACTAATAATTTAATTAATTTTTTTGTTCTTTCCTGACTGTCAATTGCTGAATTATTTGCTCTGTGTACTGTACTTGCTCTGTGTATTTCAGAAAATAACAGCCTTTTAAAAATTCAGTTTTTTTCCTGTGACACTGGGCCCATTTTATCCAATCTTCTTTTCGGCGACCCGTCACGGAAAATACAGATAAGTTGTAAGTAAAAACTAAAATAACAAAATTATATAAATTTTGCCTATTTTTATTAGTTCATGGGATTATATTCCATTATATTTTGTAAAAGTGACACATTTTTGTCATGACAGAATATACTTTCTAACAAAAGGTTGATATTATTCTATAATATGACAAATCATAGCGTAGTACAATTTCGTCATAAATGGAAAAAGAGGCAAAAGATAAGGAAAAACTGTAGCCATTTCCGTATTATCTAAATTATATAATAAATAAAGTAATGAACCCATTTTATTGAGCAAATAAATATATTATGAAAGAACAAGGTAGGGAATTTATCATAGGTTTTATTGACTGCTCTATTTTGAATTTTTCTTACTTAATGTAACGCTGGATATTCAATTTCAAAATTATAATAATTTATATAAAAGTCATTAATTAATTATAAATATTTATTTCTTCTGAAAATAAACTAAGTATGTAAAACCATAATAAATAGAAATGACATTGGTATTGTGTCTAACAAGCTAATCTCTCAAAATATTTTTCACTATGCTTATTTGAAAATAATAAATTATTCCTATTGTTTATTTTTAGAGATCAAAATAGCCTAAAGTCAAAGTTATATTAATTGTTGAAACAAACAAGTCTCTTTTTGATGTAACGCTATAAATGTGGATCGTCTATAATTGCTCATGAGTCGAGTTGCAAGCATCGTGACATCAGGAAAAAGACCTCACAGCAACTTAATTAGCCATGAAACACACAAAAGGATTTGAAGGCTTTACGATTTACGGCTACGAAGGTAGCGTACTAATACTGTCTTGTGTACTGTTAATGTAACGTCGTATTGAATTTTCGATATTAAATCTCATATTCTGGTGTTGTAGGTAAATGTTTCTCGAATATATAACGAAGATTAATTTTATAAAATTTATTGAAATATTTTTTAGCATATTTCTTTAGAAGCATCTTTAATGTACAAGTTTTATACGAGATTCAACTAAAAAGATAATAATATTTAGCCTTTGTTGGCTTAAGAGTATAGCAGTAATATATAGTAAATGTTTGTGTTCAACCTTTGAAGACGTATGTGATATTTCAAAAGCCGGATTTGAAGGATATAAAATGACAGTGAACTACTGTTGAAATAATAATTTAGGAGCAGACATAATTTCGTCTTTATACTAAGTAATTTTTTAGTGGTTGACACTAGGAAAATTTCACTAAAATTATTATAAATGTCATTTAAAACACTTTAGATTGTTAGATAATTGGTAAAATATCTCTTTTTTGTTCGTAAATCCAATCACGCCTATCCGGGGACTTGGATGAGATAATTTTACAACGGAAATGAAGTCGAAAACCAAATGTTATTGAAACTTTATTCACCAATTTGAAAAATAAAAATTCGACGTCTGATTCGTAATGAGTGACATTACAATTAAAAAACTTTTGTACCATTTTGATTCTGAGAAATCATCAAGCAGCTGCTTTATGAGCACTTAACCGCTTAAAGAAAATTATCCTAATTTCGACTACAATTGTGCCTAGTAGATTCATTATAAAAAAAAATTCAGATACATATATTGGACCGCTGCATAAAAATAGTATTAAGTGTTTCATTAGGAAGCTAAGGATGAAATTTGCCATATAAATAATTAGTTTATTAATAATAAAGCATCAATTTATTTGTATCATATTGAGATTTAATCTCATCGAAACAATAAACCAAACTTCAATACGAGTCACAAATAAAATAAAATTAAAAACTACATCTCTTGATGTAGTAGATTTATGTTCTTAAATTTAATTATTTACAATATATTTTAAAATTACACTATAGCAAATTTTGATAATTGAAAACATATGTATGTACTTTTTACATCTTACACAATATTACAGTTTAAATTATCCTTCGTGTTTATCATTACCACATATAGACGATAACTTCTTACAATTTGAGAAATTACAGGTTATCAAATCTAAAGAATATGAACATAAATCTATAAAAAATATGTCTAAAAACGGTAATTGTGATAACCTTTTGCAAAGTAGTTTTAGATTTAAAAAAAAAAGGAAAGTCAACACTTGACTATATCCAACAGGTGTTAATAAATACTCTTGAATATAATTGTAGGTAATTTTAAAAAGGGTTTTTGGTATGGGGTCAAAAATAACAAAAGTTTCGTAAAGTTAAAAATTATAATTTAATTTATTTAATAGCTGCACGTTTCTGATTGACTGACATATTATCATGATAATGGAGATTCGTTCGGATTATTTTAACGGTGGAAAATTAAGGAAAGTAAAGGTATAAAACCAAATATTAAAATTGTGTGTTTTTCACGTAATAAGATATGATATGGATGACATTGCTCAGTCTACATAAATTGAAATATGATATACTGGATTAATTAAAATGCATGTTCATATATTGTCAAATAAAATAATATATTGTATAAGATACTAAATAGATATAAAGTTCCCTATTATTATATTTAATGTATCAGTTATGCTTTTAAATTTCGTCCGGAGAGAATTCCAAAATGTAAGTACAGTGTTTTAAGGCGTTTACTGCATGTTCCTATATTAGACACAAATAATCAGTTAAGTTTGATTTGCACTCCCTTCCCAGTTTTTCGTCCCGCCCCGTATGTTCTTGCAGCCCCCGGCGGCGTGGCATTTTTTTAATTGCTTACGAAATCTTTAGAGATTTTAAGACCCAGATCCGCCGTGTTGGTTCCTCGATATACTGACGTAAAATACTTTACTGCACATTAATCGTTGTAAGTTTATTACTAAACGAATGGATTGACGGACAAAAATTCTAAAAAGGCTTTTTATGTGTAAGGGTCCTTTAAGGAGCACGATCAGGTTAAAACTATGTATTTATTTTAAGCTCACAGGCAGATGTTTAACTTTATTTTTATTCTTGTATAGATTAGGTAAGATGCTTCTTACTATGCTATTTGTACTTTCATGATAAGTGTTGGTTTTATTCAGAAATTTTAAAACTAATTTACATTTAGAGACTATACTCTAACAGACATAAGAACCACTGTTGTCAAAAAATTCTATCTGTAGTGAATTAACTAAATTAATATTCGCTGAAAAACTTTAAGCAATTTAATGTAAATAATTTTATCCATATTCAGCAAAAGCTATACAAGCGAAAGTACCGAACATTGGCAACAAAAAGAATATTGGCCTCCAAATATAATCAATAAAGGCATAAATTTAGTAATCATCAAAGAGGATGAAAATAGTATAATTTGGATGGCGTTATACATATAATGCAATTATACCAGCATCGTATCAAAACGCAACATCAGTGTTTAATGTTACTTGTAATAGAGGGACAAGCAAGAAAGTGGGACATTTAAACTTGGTGTATTAAATAGGTGCAGAAACAATTTTCAGTACAAATATTATATAGTACATTGAGACATATTTATCCATTCAAATAATGTGCATAGAACTAATTATTGTTAACTAACTGGTAATGAATTATCGTTCTTGGCTGAAGGGTTTTTTGGTTAAAGGTTTAAGAAGAAGGGGATGGGGTTTGGTTGGTTGGCTGGATAGGTATATATATATATATATATATATATATATATATATATATATATATATATGTATGTATATATATATATATATATATATGTATATATATAAATATATATATATCAATACATTGAATGGGCATTAAAAGACCAAAATTGGTTTTGTGGCGATAAGACTTATAAATCAATTTAGTTCATTCGAAATATTAGAAATTAGAATCTGTCGTGCAAATTTTAGATTACTTTTAGTAATTTAGAGTAAGTAATAAAAATACAAATTACGCGGTATGTAGTTAGTGTTCTTAGTAGAAAACAAACTGCGTCACTCTCGCTCTTCAGATAATGTCACTACTAAACTGTCTTATCCTAGTCACACTTTTAATCAATGAGTTTCTATAGATCAACATTTTTTATTAATAAATTATTTTTTGTGTGTACAAAATACGCTTTTATCGGGAATATTTCGGGAATAATAGTGTTTAATCAGGGAGCAAACAAAGGTAGTTTGTTTTGTGATAATATTATATTTATCGCCACCGGTTAGCTTTCCTTATACATACCGTTATATTTGTTAAAATTATCATGAATCAAAGTAAATTCATCGGGAAAGTTAGTTAAGGTTTCATTAAAATTGAGTCTTTAGGATATATACATACAAATGGTCAAATAATTAAAAGAAATGAACAAACCCACAAATACAAACAAATTTCGCTGGTTATATAATAGTGTGGATCAATACGGTACCGTAAATTTAATATATAGAGTTACAAAAAGACGTTCAAAATTGAAATAAAAAAAATCTTTTCAGACATCAGCTCCGACATTAGTTTCCAAACGACTATGATACTTATCGATTACGTGGTGCGACTTTAGAACTAGAACTCAGTGCTACACCATGAGTCGCTACTACAAAACATGGCTACCCCACCCATACGTCTATACAAATCGTCGAACCAACCCCTGAACAAAGTAGCCCTGTGTGGGATGTACATAATAGAATCCGATTTTTATTTATTTCATTAATTTGGAATACAGTGCTGTCTAAGACTTGCATTATTGACGGGAAAATGTAAGAAACCACACTTTGATGCTGGAATCGAATATCTATTTAGGTTTCAGTTTACTAACGGGTCTGAAAGTGTAGTTAAACTAAGCCAATGTAATGAAAGCTGGAACAAGTGAGATCACCTTTATTACCTTCCACTTTGTGCGAGTAACGAGCGAAATCACCTTTATTACCGTCTTATCGAGCACTGCGTTCGGGATGCGATCTTGGAATTTACTGGAGACTCTTAGTTAAACCCTACTGATTCAGTCAACATGAAGAGGTGAAATATATCACTTCCGTCAATTTTTTTATTGACATACATTTTACTGATTTTACCTTATCCTTTTTCAACAATACTAACTTGATCCTACTATGTCGTTCGTAGCTTTTTATATGTTTTCCTGCCTTCCTTATTTATCACGGAATATATGTCATGATATCGATGGTAATTTTTAGAAATAGCCTTTAAAAGCATGGCATAGAAAGAAAGTAAATTTTATTATATTGTTGTAAATACACAGTTGTTATGATAGTGTTTATTTAAAAATTATTTGTAGAAGTCGACTAAGGTTGATTCGATTCACGAGCATTAATATAAAAATCTTGCTTAATTTTTATTCACAACTAAATGAAACTGTGGGATGTAGTATTATTTCTACTTTATTTAAATTCTTAACCTCGACCTTGGTTTCGTTGTATGGCAACATCTTTAGGCGGGCAATTTTTAAAGAACAAAAAACAAATTTCATTAATATTCAAATATACATATATTTATATATATATATATATATATATATATATATATACATATATATATATATATATATATACATATATATATATGGAACATATGCGCTATACAACCAGGAACATTTCGACAATTTTTTTGAAATCATATGAAAGTATACACATTAAAAACTACATACATGTTAGATTAGATTAGGTTAGGCTATGTTACCTAGAAAGAAAGTCTGCAGCTAATGATTATTTATTATAAAAAAACCATTTAAAAAAATACTATATTTATTTTAAGACATAAACATTTGCCCCACACACAAAAGAATTAAAATATTAATGAAATTAAATCACTTAATATATAATTTAAAATTACGTTAAAAAATATTAATTTTTAACAGTCCTAAACGTCAAATAAGAAAAATTATCAATTATACCAGCTTAATAGGTTTTACTATTTGTAAATCTTTATTTTATGATTCTTTTTTTTTAATTTATGACTATCAACTTTTGCATTTGCCATTACTATAAAAATATAATTATGGTAATACATTTTCAAGATATAAACTTATAATATACTACGTATAAAAAAAAGAATACAAATATATGTAACTAAAATAGTTTCCGGCGGTGACTAATGTATTAACAAAATTGTTTAAAGAATAAATTCCATAAAAAATGTATATTTCCGAAAAAAATATTTGTTTGTAAGTATTTCGAAAGAATAAGCAAAATACCAGCCCAGCCCGGCCAAACTGGTCGCTTAATTTAAATAATCAACAATAAATATTGTCAATATTAACCTTTTTAAAAATGAAAAAAATATGTTTGTGAATTTAAGATATATTTAAAATTTAGGCAAATACAAAGTGAAATGAATGCTATAAAATATCCAAAAAATATATATGCCATAGCCTAACCTAACCTAATATAACCTAGTCTTACCTAACCTAACCTAACATAACCTAACCTGACCTAACATAAACTAACTTAACCTAATCTAATCTAATATTACCCAACTTAATCTAACTTAACCTATCCTAACCTAACCTGGTCTAACATAATATAATATAACATAACCTAACCTAACATAACCCAACCTAATCTAACCTAACTTAACCTAACATAGCATAACCTAACATGGCCTAACCTAACCTAACATAACATAACATAACATAACCTAACTTAACCTAACCTAATCTAACCCAACCTAACATAATCTAATTTAACTGAACCTAACCTAATCTAACTTAACATAACCCCACTTAAACTAACTTAACCTATCCTAACCTAACCTAATCTAACATAACATAACATAACATAACCTAACCTAACCTAACATAACCCAACCTAATCTAACTTAACCTAACTTAACATAACCTAACCTAACTTAACATAGCTTAATCTAACATATATGCAACTAAAATAATTTCCGGCCGTGGCTAATGTATTATAATTTGTTTAAAAAGCAACGTCCATACAACGACGAGAGGGTTAGGGGCATTATATTTTATAGACATTTTCAACAATATCTATAAAACTATCTCCTTTAAAATTCTGAAAATTTTTTCTCTCAATTGATATGTCATACAATATAGGAAATTAAAAAAAAAATCGCTTACGTAAATTGACATCTTTAATATTTCTACATAAGTAAGTTTGAATGTTAACTATTAAAGTATATGCGGGTTAATATGCTTCATTATTCCATAAGTTTCTACGTATGTTTCTGAGAAAAACGACTAAACAACAAATAAACAACCGGATACGGTAGTAATTTTATTTTGAGGCACGAAACTCGAAAAATCTGTGAGGCATGAGTGAAATTCGCCCCATGAGGATCCCCTCCATATTGCGGCATTTACAGATATTAAAGCGCACATAGTATTACTTTTAAACTATTTACACATTTAAATGTTTTACGATGTAAATATAATATATTATATGTAAATAAAGTGGATTGTATACTATATTTTTAAGAAATAAGGCAGACTATATGTTATACTTTTGCATATTTTTTAGAATATCTTTTTAAACCTGTAATTATGAAAAAATACTTTTGTATATTTATAACAAGATATTTCTATTGATATGAAACGAGAAGAATATTTTTTATGAAATAATATAAAAAAATAGGACATCTAGAATCATTGTTATGGATTCCCCACAGACTGCGTGAACTTTTAAAAATGCCTACTTTTTAAATAAAGTTAGGTTGATTAGTTTGGAAAATAAGGGAGGAACATATATATTTTTTGCGTATATTTCAGTACATGTTTAAAAATATAATATTTAAAATTAAGAAAAAAATATTTTGTGATCTTTAAAACTAGGTTTTTTTATCAAATTAGCATTATAATAGCATTAGGAAATTTTTTTCGTATATTAATTTGCCAATTCTGAAATTGTGAAATGAATATTTTTCAGTTTTAGTTTATTGCGATTTGTGAAATTTAGTATGTTTTTTACTGTGCCAAATTTCAAATTTCTGCGTTAGGCGGTTTCTGAGGAAAATGGCTGTGACCCACCTATGGACAGGCGTGTGTGTAAAGATACGGTTATAAAAGTCACGTTTTCCCTTTTCAGCTACGAAACCCTAAAAAAGGGAAAATTCAAAGTCCGTAACTAATTCGACATTATTTTAAATATAAATAAAAACTTGGAAATCAGAATAATTAGGTTATTGGTAGCGTTTAAAAACATTTAAATTGTTAATAAATTTAACAATAATAACACAAGTAGATAACGAGGTATCTGAGAAAACTGAAGTTCTCTCACGTTTCCTTAAGTACTCTTCAATAATATATGTAATAACGTTGAAACTTTTCCGTAAGCATAATTTCCTTTTTAATCTATATCTGGAAATACCACTAATAAAGATAAGCCCCCTTGCCTTATCCTTTCTTAGAAATCGTTCAATTTACAAATTTAAAAAAAGATACGTGTATGCACGCCATGATTTCAAAAAGTAAGGGAAATATACGAGCGGTACCTTTCATTTATTTTGTGAACCTGGAAAATATATATCAGGTTTGTTAACAACTTCTTTAAATTTTATGTTCCACCTTTTTACTGATAATTTCTGCTTAAATGACAAATCATTTTTCTCTCCTTTGTTACTTATTTTTTATTATTATTAGATTCTTTGAAGCAGAATCAATATATACGTAACATAACATGTTACGTTTAAATGTCCCTAATTAGAAAGGTTAACAGAATATTATAAGGGATTGCATTATTATCCATCCGTATGCGAGTTAAACTTTTTTTTGTTTTTGAAAATTTCGAATCAAAAGGTCTTGTACCTTGAAACCAAAAAAAACGCATGGTTAAATTTTCTCAAATGTAAAATTTTTAAACTAAAAAATTAACTCTATTTGTTTAATTATATTATCTTCTTACAAACCAAATTTAAAACCATCATTTATATATTCCATATGATATTAAAATTTTTCATTGGTATTTTTAATTTTAAATAGAATATCCTTACTCCACATATTGTTTTCATTGAATATTCTTTTAAGACTCTTTTCCGCAAGTAGAAATATCGTAAAATGGGTAAATATATTCCAAATTATCGACAATAATGTATGTTTAATGTTTTCCAGGTCTTACCATTGCGTGTGTGTAATTATGTTGACGTAAAAGTAAGCGAAACCGTTATACGTACGAGTAGTTGCTTGCGTATAAAGTACGAATAATTATATTACGTTTAATTTGTGTGTGGAATGTGGCGGGCTTATGGGTTGCGTTTATCCTTCACACGAGCAGTAATACCGGACCCGCATCAAATACGTTTCGTAAAATATTTATTTAATTCTATGATGTCAGAAGGACCTTCGTGTTGTTTTCCAACAAAAAGGGGCAGCAACAGCGATAATGTGTCACTTGGCAAGCCTGTACCAATACGGCATCTTATGAATGCCCCGCTTTCGTGAAAATTGATTCACTAACCTTTTCGCTACTGTTCCATTAAAATACCTAATATTAACACAAAATACATTCGACGTCATTTCGCGGTAATAGCTATAATTTATTAATACATATAAATATATTTTGATACTACACTATTGTTTATAACTCTCGCGATTATTAGCCTTATGTAAAACAACGGGAAATAGTTATTCTTTGAAAGAAAATGAGGTACTATAATCAGTTATTAATTACTATTACGGTAACTGATGTAATATTAACACATATATATTATTTATTAATCACGTATTAGCTTTTAATTTCAAAAATGTTATAATCGCATTCGGCCTACATTTTTAATATATGGTAAATGTATCATATGTGTGTAAAAATCGTCACTACTAAGTCACGACTTTTAGGTTGATGATTACAATTTCTGTATCTATTGCTGTCTGTGGCCAAGAATATTCAAATATTAATTATATTTAACTAATAATGTTTTATATATATAAAAACAACATTAAATTTGATTATATTGAAATGAGATATTCAAAGTTATAAATTATTTCAAATACCGTTTAGTTCAAAGCATAGATTCTTCACATCAGTGTTTGCCAAGTCGTAAAAGACTTAAATTACTTTTGTTTGATTTGGTAGAATGAAAAACAGGGCAAATGTCCAGTTCCACCATTTATTAGTTAATGAAATACTTGTAAGTTACATCTTATTCGTTATTGACTACGCAGGTCTGTTTTAGGTCATGATATTTGGGTTAGTTGCACCTGATATAACATTTGTATCTAAAGAAAGTTAATGATACATCGTAGTGTTTAGAAAGTGTTTCTCAATACAATTCTGAGTTAGTAAAATGAATTTAATTTTGATAGATAAATTTAGATTGCAAAAAAAATTTTAAAAAAAACTTAATCAAAAATTTCAATAGTGAAAGTAGGTCAAGAGTTGAGTATATAGCAATACAGATGCCATTGTTCCTATATACATACATATATATATATATATATATATATATATATATAGTGACCAAAAATTTACTTTAGTTTTGATACGGAATACTTGTGACGCAAATTAGTTTCGTATTGGATGGATTTTTATCTAGACATAATTATATCTTGACGTGCGTGAAACAATTGTTTTCTCTTATGGAAATTTGTGAGGGAGTTTCCTTCCTCACATTTACTTTGAACGTTGCTTCGTTTGATACACATAATTACATATACCTTACAAAGTTCTAGAAATTTGGAATTACGCTTAATTGGTAAATATCACGTTTACTTTTAGAAAATTCATTTAATTTACTTAAGGCTGTTTCGAAAACATTTTGTATTACGACGAAGATAAACGGCAGACTTTTTCTGGTCCTACGATTATTCATTTGGGAAACTTTTAACATTAGGTCTTTGCTCTTTTTTCTTTTATACTGGAAAAGAGGAAGCATAACAGAGATATTTATATAAACGTTCTAAAAATTCAACGTTGTAATCAATTAAAAAGTGATCAGTCACAATTAACTTCATTCCAGGACCATTTTAACTTATCAGATGTAATTTATAAACAAAAAAAGATGTTGTATTTTGTCAGAACATTTATTAAGTTAAAATGAATGTTGCCGAATGTGAATAAAATTGTTGCTAAAAGATGGTAATTAAAAAATAATTATTTTGAAATAGGAGTCATTATGTTATTAATTTTTTTATTGCAAACATTAGGCTGGTAAGTGACATTATTTTGAACGGTGGACAACCCGGGATAATGGCGGTTATGTCATAATGACCTGGGACACTTTCTTTTTCGTTTTTATTTTTAACTAGTCGTTGAATGTGGCTATAATTTTCAATCCCTGTAGTTAAGTTCCTTTCATTCTGATCGTGAAATAATCTGCATGCATCATTTGTTTGCATGCATATTCAATAAAATGTGTTTGATCTGATAATGTATTATTTTGTTTAAAATAAAAAAAATGAGATCAATTGGCTGATGGCTTGAAATAATGTGAGACACGCACGGACAAATGCACAGAAGTTCGCACATACGCACACACACAGATACACAGGCACGCACATACGCACGCACGTACGCACGCAAGCAAGCACGCACGCACGCATGCACACACGTACGCACGCACACATTACTTACAATTCAAATTAAGTATTTAAAAGTGTTAGGTCACAATCAACTATTAAATTGTGTTTAGCAATTTCATCAGCCTCATGTTGATATAAAATTATCAAATGAAATATGTAATAGTATGAAAGGATACAAGAGCATTTAAATGTATTTTTGTAACGTAGTATCTTTTAATGGCGTTAGGTAAATAATATAAATATTAGTTACCGGATGTATTCCAAATGTCTTTTTCCTTAGAATGAAGATGCATTTTCAGAAAGACAAATTTATTAAGATATAAACTTCAGAAAGGTCAACAAAATTTATTTACTGTAAAATGAAAATAGCTTAATGTAATGTAGAAATTTGTATTATAAATAATAAAAAATGTTTCCTTCATTAAATATGATGTTTTTTTTACCCCTATAAATTAATTGAAGTATACATTATTATTTTCCATAGATTGACATATCATTTTATTAACCCATTTTTAATAAAAACATTTACGACCACACGGTAAAAGTAAAATCTTTGGCAACCAATATAAACGTATTTTATATATAGAACATGTTGAATACGAAAATTAAAAAATCAAATCAAATTAATTAAATCAATAACATCATTAATAAATTTGATACGGTATTTCAGTTAATTTACAAAAGTCATACAACTATATTATAATATTTATATTATATAGTATTTGTCTAAAGAGAACATGACTTTATAATAAATATGGACTTTGTATATTGAGAATATACCGAGCACGTGAGAGAGAGATTTCGGATAATAAATAATATCTTTATAAAAATTACTTAAAAACAACCTTGACCAGTGGTATTCGAACAAAGACCACCGTCCATATAATTTTTCGCGTTAAATCGTACCTAGATATCACACGTAAAACACAGGACAGTAGGCGTAAAAATAAATAAAATTTTAACAAGTATATGTTAAAAAAGTATTTTTGATATGAATTCAGTAAAGAAGTAATACTTTCTAAAACAAAACCAAAGTATAAAAACGCGAGCATCGAGATTCGAACAAAGGCTTCACTTGATAAAGTGACGAAATAAAAATATTTTAACTAACTCAACAGCTGGATGTTCCTTTTATTCGGTCGAACTTGATCTAGCGTCGAATAGAAGTGAAGAATGTTTATTCGTTCGGCCGTACTCGTGACACGAAATTCCAAATTTTTTCTTATCAAAAATTGTGGACAAGGCGAATTAATAGAATTTTTCACTTCAATAATACGATATAGAACTACTTAACACATACATGCACTGGCTTGACTTGACGTCTGTCGCAACTTCATGTTGAAGCCAGGTTTTGCTCAAAATTTTGATCGTAAAAATTATTTCCACATTTTTTGTGTGAATATATTAATTATGCAACCCTTCATCCAAATGTAAAACAGCACCAAATATGAAGTGGTGAAGTCCCTTAAAGACAATGTATTAAAAAGACAAATAATTTGAATGTTAATGTTTTCGTTATTATATTGATAATCCTTGTAAAAGTTTTATGTGTATTAGTTCACAAAACCGTTCCGTCGCTTTAAAATTGAATGTGAATTACAAGAGAGCGAGTGATTTTTAGTGAATTAAATAATCTGGTAAAATTTATAATCTTTACTTTATTTTTTAAAATTTATCTAGTTTTTCAGTAGACATCCGGTAGGCTCGGCTTCTTGGGATCAACCTTAGTCACGGCATTGAAACTTTTAAATCCTCTTATACAGGCTGTCTAGTGGCAGATTTCAAAGTTTGAACAAACCGTTTCTGAACGCAACACATAAGAGGGGCGCGGTGGGCGTCGTTAGAAGCGCAAGCGGTACGGATGTTTTAGTAGCCATGGAATAGTAGAGTGGAGAGCACCGCGCTTTTGCCGTCGAGGCGTACATTTCGAGTGGATTTTCGCTGTCTGTAGCACGCCGTCGATTTAATAATCGTTACAGTATGCGTCGATTACGTGATGGACCATCGATCAACCTCATTCAGTCATGGGTAGCAAGGTTCAGAGCTACAGGATCAACATTAAATAGACCCAGGCCAGGACTTACACCATTGGTAGCCACGGATGAAAATGTCGAGCGTGTTATGGTTTCTGTCGTTGAAAATCCCCGTTTATCACGGGTTACACGTTCATCTATATTGGGAATTCCGAAATCAACTTTACAGGTAATAATGCAAAAAAAGCTCAAGTTCCATCCATATAAAATTCAAATTGTTCAAGATTTACACGATTCTGACTTTGAATTAAGGAAAACTTACGCGGAGGTGATGTTGTTGAGATTTCGTATTGCTACCCGGATGGGCAACATATTCTTTAGTGACGAAGCTCACTTTCACAATGGAGGATATGTGAATAAGCAGAACTTTTGTTACTGGGATATCTACAACCCAAGACAAATGCATCAAGAGCCTTTACATAAGCCTAAAATAACAGTCTGATGTGCCATGTCTGCATTTGCAATCATATGGCCTTATTTCTTTGAAAATCAACGTAAATTCGGTAACTGTGAATTCGGAGATATACTGTAAATTCGGAGATATACCCAGATGTTAAATGACTTTTTCAGAGTAGAACTACAGAATAGTCCATCCTTCAACGAAAACACATGGTTCCAGCAGGACGGGGCCACAGCTCCGTGAACGCAGTGCGGCAGTTATTTCCAGAAAAAAACATATCCCGAAACGGTACCATACCGTGGCCACCTAGGTCACCCAATTTGAGCCTATGTGACTTTTTCTTATAGGGATACTTAAAATCCGTTGTTTACAAAACAAATCCGAGCACTGTGACACAACTTAAAGAAAATATTCGAGTCGAAGTCAGTAGGATACCCCAGTCGCTCTGCAAACGCGTTTTTGAAAACATGCGTGCTGGACTCGAAGAGTGTGTCAGACTCGATGGCCGCCATTTGGAAAAAGTGGTTTTTAAAAAATGAAATCCGCATTTGTTGTTATAAAGTTAAAATAAACCTACTTTGTATTAGAGGTGTAGTTTTTATTTTTACAATTTTTCAAACATTGAAATCTGCCACTGGACATCCTGTACTTATAACGTTTTTCTTTTTTCTTTATTTGCTTTATTTTTTTCATTATTTCTTGCTTAATAGCATTGATTATGCTTAATATGATATTCGTGTAATAAGTTTCATGATTTTAAATGATGAATATTTATTTATTTGAGATAGTTTTTGAGAGGTAATTACTGAAATAATAAATTTACATATAATTAATACATATTTGTTTATCTTGTGTTTTTTTATTTTCTAAAAAATGCATAAACACTATAAAAAAGGCTACTTTTTAACTGTGCAAAACACCAGTTTTTTTAAATTTTATTCTAGCATTATCTATTGTAAAATTGCATGAAAACCATGTTAAAGAAACAGTGGTTTATTTTTTAATAATTTATTATTATTTCGAACTGCATGTTTCAACCCGTGACTTTTAAATTTTTCTCGCAATGTTGATGTAATATTTACGTAAGATATCTTCGAAAATACGTGACGAGAATAACAGATAAGGCATATGGGTATCTATGATATCTCACATAGTCTTGACGTTGATAAAAATATGGTCACAATTGGATTGCATATGTTATCGGGGCGGTTGTTAAACGATACAAACACCAATAGTCAGTTGATAGAATATTTTTTTAAAAAGTTCTACATTTATGGCAATATGTTGAAACTTGTACTCTTGGCTAACTAGTCGTCCATAGATAACTCAGTCGATGGAAGCGCGCGGAGGGCGTTAATTGGTTTAGAAAAAATATACGGCGGCTTCAGTTATCGATGACGGAAAAGAATATAATTAAACCAATGAAAAAGCGCTCAGGAATCTATTTGGAGATTATTAATGTATAAATTTTAAAATCGTATGGTAAGAAATTTTACATAATCCGTAGCCAGGCACAAAAATTACGCTTTTCATAAATGCATACTATATAATTAATTTAGTGTAAAAAACTTGCCTCAAGGTCATCATATTGTATATTTATTGAGAGTTTATTAAAAAACCCGTTCCATAGTATGTCATTTGTTTATTTTTAAGTAATTTTTCTACGATCATTCCCAAAAATTGTTCAAAAAATATCGCATTTCCTACTATTGAATAATATGCGTGAGAAAAGTTAAAAAAAAATTAAGAATGTTGATTTTGAAGGCTATGTTGAATATAAATCAATATGACTTTATCTGAGACACGTTTTATTTTAAAAAAAATTAAATATATTAAAAATATTAGTAAACCAGAATGTCTTCGACGATATAAATTTATTATATTGAAATATAGAAAAAATATAATAATAAAGTTTTGCATCTTTCCATCACTTATTAAGTTATTACAACCTTATCACAATACTGACTTTTGTTATTTTGTTTTTTAATAAAAAGAAATATTTTATTTATTTACTATTATTTTATTTACTTTTAATTAATTAACCTAATAAAACAGAATCTGTTAAGTGTCATCGGATCAGAGGCGCGTGATGAACTGAACTGTCCGGCGGACTGACTGTGGGAAAGAAGGCTTACTTGTTATTTAGAATTATATTTCATCGGTTAAGCACTAGCGTGTAGATACTGAAAACAGAAACTTGGGAACTGGGAACTGAACTGAAACAAGTTTTTGTTGGCCATAGGTACAACATAAAATAAACGTAAGGCAAATCCCATACGTATAGGATATATAACAGTGCTTTGCACGCCACGCTGGTGCGGACTTGAATTCTAGTGTGTTATTACCCAATGATACGGAATATTAATCTCACAAATTTGATTTGCATTTCATTTCATCGTTTTTACCACGTATATATTTAAAAAAATGCTTGATCACTGTAGCCATAAAAGAATTTACGCACAAAAAATTCTAATTAGGATCAGTCTATGTCAGCAATACATTGATGTGAAGTGTGATGAAAGTATAAATTTTTAGCATGTTATGATTGGTTTTGTACATATATTTATTGCAGATACGCTTGATTACATTTGGTGAATCGTTGATAAAATCAAAAGTGCATACACTGTTTTTTTATTATTTAAAAACGAAGAAATGGTAAAAATTAAAAAAGTTAATTATAGCGAGAAATGTATTAATTTTGTAACTACCTTGTCGATATTTACTACAATAAAGAACTTACATTATTTAAAAAAAAAGGTTAGTGAACAATAGAACAGCCGCGACTGTACCAAATTTTTCAGTAGTAAAATATTACATGTTGGTCCTACCTGTTGACGAAAGGGCAATTTTGTGGATAAATTATTTTTATTATATTAAACGTTTACTGTGATGAAGGTTTCACAATGAATAAAACCCTCAATTTTAGCCATATATGATATAGAAAAATTAATAGACGGCATCATTGCATGATCAAATATAGGGACATTTTAATTACATATTTTTTAGTCTTCTTTCAGCCCATTTCTCTCGAAATCAACTGCTGCATACTCTTTATTCATCAAATAAGGCGAATATTATTTTATAACGCATTTCGTTCATAAAATCTTTTATTTTATGACTAAGTATTTCTGATTTTTAAAATTTGATATTAAGATATGAATTCGATAAATCGAAATTTAAAGTAAACTGATACCCGTTGATCTATATGAGTTTCTGTGAACATCAAGTTCTTCAAATTAATAGAATTTTATTATAGTTTCGAATTTTAGGTCAAATTTGAAAAAAAAACGAATTTTCATTGGTCTGTTTAGAGTACCTTTATACACATGTATGTCTAGTATATACACGTCTTTTGTTTTATTTTCTTTGTTGTCACGTTTTACATTTTATTTTTTTTGTACATTGTCACCATGGAAACTTAAAATTTAATACCTTTCTCGTACCTCAATCCATTTAAATAATTGTCAGTGTGTATGGCTTACTTCATTGTTGATGTTTTAAATGTGGTAAACTATAAAGATTCACAATGAACACATAATTCTTATTTTTAATCGTATGTTATTTTGATTATCTTCTGATACGTGAAAAAGTTTCAGGAAATATTTGGTTTATTTTTAATAGGAATTTT
The DNA here is from genome assembly GCA_039881145.1 of Druceiella hillmani. Lineage (NCBI taxonomy): Eukaryota > Metazoa > Arthropoda > Insecta > Lepidoptera > Hepialidae > Druceiella > Druceiella hillmani. The sequence continues at coordinate 1,532,778 of JAYKKI010000120.1, read as the reverse complement.
TTTTGTACAGGAAATCTATTTCACATTAGCAAATTGAAATAAATTTATGTTTGGGGCCGAGAGACTCATTAGATAAGCCGAAATCTGATTTGATATTAACTTTCTTTTTCGACGGAATATCACAAGTTCGTTTTCAGTGCGCATTCTGGAATAGAATTATATTAGATATAATTATACTAAAGATTTAAAAAATGTTTCTTTTTATGTAAACAACTATTTTTAAAACATTCATCAAATACATAGTGAGGATTATTATAATGCAATTATTTACCTAAAGGACCATTAGAATTAACTTTGTGTGTGAAAGGGTTATATTATGACCTTCTTACACATGATACACGTGTTGAGTGTTCTAATAAAAGAGATACGGATTATTTCAGAACGGTTACCTTTTGACGCTTCATCACTAAAGAAAATGAAGTCATTAGGAGAAACTACGGGAAGATAGATAGACAAAACGGCAAGCTTTACCTTTTCTGATATGCGTGGTAGTTACGTAACTATGTCCCATTAAATTTCTCTAAATATTCATTGTATCTGCTTAGGAGCCGACTAATTTACGAGAATGAACGAACACCCGTCTGGACTATTAGTAAAGTGGCCAACCCTCGCTCTCGCAGTGGTTCTAAACTATGTTTCGTTACAAAGGGAATTGCTAATCAAAGCGGAGACTTGTCTGTTAAAAAACCCAAAAGCAGTTTTCAAGTATTTCTTACCATATTTTGATGCAAGGTAATGAAAAAATGCTTTGACCAATACATGAAGGAATATTTTAGCACATAAACTGACTATTCAAGAAGAATATAATTTTTTTAATTTTGTTGGCACGGATATTTATTCTAATATTCAATAATATACATTAACTATAAAGTCTGTCTAAACAGATTATTGATTCCATAATAATCTGAACTCTATTTTTATTTTATGATGAAACGTGGCAATATTCTTTACATTTTCTCTGTGTATTATTTTTTATTAATTAGAACTTAACAAGATTAAGAAGAAAAAGGTCATTATCAAAGTAAAATTACTGGTAAAGAAGTTTTTATTTCTGATTATTCTGGTTAATCCGGTAAATTGGTATTGTTTTTTTGAATTATGGCTTTGCCGTTTTTTCCTACCAAATATATGAATGAGTGTAAACTGATAATTTCCTAATATTTTCTAGCATCTATGTTATGTTTTGAATATTATGACACTCTTTGGTAATGAATTCGCATAAAAAAATAAGTAATTGAGTTAACTACTTTAGTTACGATGGTATAAGTTCGTATATTGAGAAATAAAAGCATAACTAAAAGTGAAACAAAACAGTAGCCGGAGAGTAGGCTTTGGATATAGACGGCAAACTGGCAGTTAAATAAAGTTAGCTCTTTGGACTTTTATGATGCTCTCAGTCGCCATAAAACCTGTATTAATTTTACGCATTGAACACAATTGAATAATCCGCCTACGTTTCTTATCAGTATACACACTAATATATTAAAAACTTCAGAACGAATCTTTAGAAACTGTATATATACATGGTAAATTATTATAATTTTAATGTTAAATTTGCAAACAGGCTTGCTTCTGTAGGTTTCTGAGTACAAAATAAGAGGATAAGAATCAATATACATTCTCGTATTTTAGCCGTATTAGTTTTGTTGGTTTTATTTATGCAAATAAATTTTTTTTCTATCTAACCCCGTGTACGTATTATTTCAACATCACCTAGGATAACTCTAGGATTCAACATTCTGCACAGTATGCAGACTGAGTGCCGCATTGCTAAATCAAAGCTATACACGACGCAATACACAGAAGCAATTGAGAAGTAATTATTATATAGCAGAAACAAAAAATCGATTATATTGGTAATTTATGATTTTTACTAGTTTTTAATAATTCTATGAAGGTTTTTTGATAAAATATCTTTAATTTGTAATATAAACAACCTTTTTTATAAAAATGTTTGAAAAGAAAGTTTTAGCGGCTAATTAATTATTTGAACTTAGTTCAAATAATTATAATGTAACAGAGATACTAAAAATAAGATTCCGAGTATCTTAGTTCCAGACTGCTTCCATAATAATGACACGACACTGATCGGAGATATCTTAAAGAAATTATTTAACTTAATTTAGAAAGAATATCGTCGTAAATGTCTATGAATATGTGTTATGCTGTCCTTTCTTTGAGAAGATAAAATAATATAGTGGGCAAATATTGATTAGGAACAGACTTTAAAGGAAAAGAAACTTAGACTTTCTTTTGTATTAAGTTTGATTTGACATTTTTTTGTCTATGATTAGTTTTATCGTAAGAAGTTATGAAACACGACGGTTTAAATTAAAAGTTATGTAAATTAATATTGTCCAGACACCGCTAGTTCCATTAATTCAAGTAAATCTTTATGTTTCTAAAAAAACCCTAAAACACTTAATATATGGCATTGGCGAAATGTAGTCGAGGTGTGATGGTGTTATCTCCATAAAAAGAGCCTTAAAAGAACAAAATCGAGTAATGTGTTTGTCATGGTCTGATGTTTATTAATTTATATGATGGATACATATTGTAATTAGATGGCTACGAAAAATTGTATTAATTGCACCCTTGTCCGATTTACGGGTTAATATTTTTTAATATATTTTTTGATATGGGGATATTGTTCAAATAATTTATTTAATAATATTATGATAGATTTGTCGTAAATTTTACAAAGCAAAGTAAAATTCTACTGTTATTATTTTTTAATAGGAATACTAATTTTTTATGAATAATTTTATTGCGTAATTTCAAAATTCTGCTATTAGTTTAAATTATTCAATGTGAATATGCGTGTTGAACACTTGGAACATATCGGGTTATTAGCATTCTGAGATCATATAAAAATAGTAAAAGCTTTTCATAGCATTTTAATCAGTTTATATGTTGTTAGTTTGTGTGTATTTCTGTTTGTCAGTTTAAAAGCACAAATTCAGGGGCATTTTTACTAAATCTATGAAGTACTACCGCACTACGTGTCGGCGATTTCGTTCGCGTAATACACGTAACGCTGTACATTACAATTATTAGTAAATGGATTTTGTATTGAAGTGTAAAATTACCATATCTTCTTTCGAATTGGTCGATTGCAATAAAGAATAATTTTGGTTACCCCAGACCTAACAGAATCCACCAAAGAAAATTTACTCGAATTTCTTTAGCTTCTTCTACCTAATGTGCAAACAAATAAACATACTCGCGGATAATCAGACAACAATTACGATAAAAGTATTAAAGATAAGCTTAAATTGAATTTATACATCGATAAATATTATGTCTGGAAGACGACTAACATCCATATCTGTGCTGGCATCATAATTCATGTGCTTGCATTTGAATTGGTTATCTCCTCCTTACTGCTATATACTTCATCTCTAGTTATGCGTGGTTTACCGATGTATAAGTGGATAGAATACACGTAGCGATTAAAATATAGGTGTCGCTATCTATTGATGTATACAGGTACACTATTATGAATATAATTACTAGGGAATTCTTTGGTTTTGTACTGAGGAATTCTTTGTTTTGTTACTAGGCAATTCTTTGTTTTGGCAATGTAAATTAACTTTTGAAAATATTACATTCGTAAATTTTCTTAATTACCTGACTGATTGCGTTGAAATAAGAATTACCTTTAAGAGCATCAAGTGAACCACTGTATTTTTCTAAATCTCAAAAACACACACAAACAAACAAATGGAAAAATATGCAAGCATTTCAAAAATAGTCTTAATGCATTCTACCAATAAAAGCAGAAAAAATAAGGTTAGCAGAAAACATAATGTTGGAAAAATACAGTTTCTATAATTTCACAATAAGAATCTGATCCATTTTAAATATTAAAGAAATAGAAATAAAGTAACAAAAAATGCTCTTTTGTGAACATATTCTTATCTTTAACATTGAATTTTAAACTAATGGTTTACTAAATTTATTTGTAAATCTACAATAAAATCTACATACACTTTAAGTAAAGTTGAAAAAATCGACGAAAAAATTTTCAATTAATACATCAGTGTGAACAGAATTGATTTCTATATCAAAGAAATATATTTTTTTTGTAATAAATAATATGTTTGAAAGATATGGGTTATTGTAAATGTTTGCAAAAATATTTAATAAAAAGTGGCATCTTATGCAACGATAAACATGTAAATACACCGAAAAACTTTCCTTTGGTTATTAGGATGAAGTGATGAGTTTATTGAAAACACTGGTTAAAATAATAAACAAACGTCAGACATGGATTGACATAATAATAAGTAATAATTAAAGATTGTGTACCATGTCGCATTATATAGAATACACACCTAACCTCAAAATTGTGAAATATTTTTTTATCTAATACCCTAAAAACCTTTTTTATCTATATAAATACAATTATATAGTCTTAATATTTTTATATATTGACATACATGAGTCAGTTTGATGAACTATGGCTACTCGCCAAGCTTCTTTCCTATATGAGCTTAATGCATAGACATATAAAATGGACTAATAATTTGACAACATGTATAGGTATAATGTTACCGAATGTTACGATTACCGTAATGAATGTAAAATATAAGATGATTGTCCATAATCATACCAAGATCCCGCATAGTTGAATTATTAATTTAGTGGGGATTGTAATATTGGGATGAAATTTTCCGGGTCGAAAAGTCTGTACGGTCTATATTATTTCCTGGCTTAGTGAGCCAGTTCTATGCTCACTTGACCCTTTTTCACTTTGTGGTTATATTTACTTTCAAGGCATATTAACTTATGTCTCACTAGGATAAATAGCAAATTTCAACTAGCAGGGCATTCCGCGGCAAAAGACTAGACCGATATATATTCCTTGTGACTAAAAAAATACAGAAGATTCAAAATAAAATATTAAAAACATGTTTCTGGGTGTACGAATTGCTGTATCCTATTTAAGCAGGCATTTACCAATTTGACGTTGCTTAGTAGCTTGAAACAGATTTTTTCACAAGTGTTTAACTCAGTTATAGAGTTAAATTTTTCTATTAAATATTGTCTATTGAAGCAGACATTTATGTATATGGAATAACTGCGACGCCCGTACGACACACGACGTCACTTTGCGGCTTTCGTTAAAATGCCTGTCTAGGTGCTTCGTGTTGTTCCCTAAAGATCGAGTCTCATAGAAATAATTCCTATTTTGTCACAAGCATTTTGCGCCGCAAATTGGGATTTTCGTTGAAAAAAAAATCGTATATTTGAATAGTTGCTTGTCTGTGGAATGTTTATTTATACGCGATTTATTTATTTAGTTTATTTACATACGAAACACTACGGGCATTTATGGTTGGAATATTATATACGTCAGATACAAAGTTTTGAATGTTAATTTTGTTGTAATATTTAATCATGACTCTCAATATATGTAATATTAAGATGAAAGCAAACGTGGAATTAAAATAGTTTAGTAGACTTGAAGTTTGTTCTGGTCATTAAAAAGTGATGGCCGTTTAAAAGATATTTGGGAGTATATATTATAAAAGTATATAGTATAAAATATTGCTAAATTTGAAATGCATTTGTTACTCAATTACCATATTTAAGGAATGTTGGATGCAATAAACTCAATTTCCTTTAAGGAATTTCACTTTAGGTGACTTCGATATTTATACACATTATTTTTATTAACATTGTCACTTATGTTTGTCATTTTCTTAATGACAGAATCTGTTATAATTGAAGAAATTATTTATTAAAATAAATTATTGCACTTATATCTAAGCTTTAATTGATTAATATACCTAATCTTTAACTTTGAAACTTCTTTAGTGATATTGTGAAATCGAAAATAGGCAATGTAAATTGAGCTAGTGAAATGTATATAGTAAGTTTGAACAGACGCCGTATCAAAATCATGCGACAAAATGAAAGATACAAAAAGCAAACTTTAGCCGTTTTTTTCTTTCCACAAAAAATGACTCAAGTAATATTAGTTCATGCATTCACCGTTTTTTTCATGCGTCGGTGTTGTTTAAATCGAACTTGCTAATTTAAGTGTTCTGAAGTCACATTAAATTGAAACTAATTTTTGATCAATGCAATAACACATAAATATTTAATGGTATTTCATTTTCGATTTAATAATTTGAAGGTTATCTAATAGTGTATATGTCAATATTAAAAATATAACAATTTTCAATAGACTGAAAAAAGTATTTCTTTCAGCAAACTTTCTGGGAAAGTCATTGTGTTTTTATTTAAATTAATTTTTCGGTTTTTTCATGTTTACATACAGTTTAAGAAACACATGCATGCCAAAATTTAACGAAATTTATAACTACGTTAATATATTATAATTAATAAATAATTCTTATTTCGTAGCCATATGAAATCGTTTATATTTTAGTAGTTTAGTGACACGGAAATTTGTTACAGGCTTAACGCTCCCGGAGTGGAGGTAAGAAGGTAAAATTGCGGTTAATTATTGTGTGATAATTGTTAAGCGATTTCGTCTCTTTAAAGTGACTAAATTTTAGTAACATTTACAAATTCTGAAGTTAGCCATTAAAATCTTTCAAAGAAAATTTCAATTAATTAGACGATGGAAGTATTATTCTTACAGTACGATAATGATAAAGTACAGAACATTTGTGAGTATCATTGACGTGTTACTATCAGTGGCGTTTTTAATGTGTTTGTTGTGCTCTTTTATACATAAACAATACTCTTTTTAAATAGGTCGAAAGAAAAAATAGACTACATCATTTTAAATTAACTTTGATGAAAATATTAATCCTATCCCCAAAGCATAAATTTAACTTCTAAAAGAATGAGTGGAATGTTTTCTCAGTGACAAGAAAATAAAGCTATACGATAGAAAATTTTGCCAGCAACCGAGTTTACACGCGACGATAAATACCGCTTTCCATACAAAATAAGGCAATCTAAAAGGAAATTCCCATGATATGTTAAATAAATTTAGCGGCCACTTCGGAGACTTTAGTTGAATAAAGTAACAAATTAGCGGCGCCGAATAGTTTGGAAAGAAAATATTTGAATAGACGATCATTTTTATACTCGCGAAGGACTTAGTGACAATCAATCAAGACGTTCGGTTGATATTTTCGTTAATTTTCACGTCTGACAGTTTGGCGACGGCGACTGACAGATTAGACTAGTAACAGATATCTCAATACAATTTAGCGCGTTAGCGCCTCGAAATGTTGAGTTGGGGTCACTTCTGTGCGATGCGCGTTACCCGGAACGAACAGTTTCTAATGTCCCGTTGTGCAATTACTTAACCGGGGTGGCGGCTTGGGCACAATTTAAACTTGAACGCACAGTGGCGAAGTAAAAGAGCGTCATTTCCTTATGTATTGCCACTGGGTTTATTCTTTTATTAGAATATGTGCACCGCTACCATAGAGTCATGCCTATTTTCGAAACTTTGTTCATGTCCTGGTCCAAGGCCGGTCGAACTTTTAAGTTATGGTAGATAATTGAATTATGAATTTATTTTGGTCCTTAAATTTTTTTTATGAAATTTATAATTCTATGCTAATAAAAGGGTATCGTTCAGATAATGAGGACAGCGTATTTTGTAGACTGTTGGACCTGCATTACTTCATAATGTGAAATGTGAAAAGACGTGTCGTTGAAAGAAGTGTAAAATGTTATAACAAAATGTCTTCATTAACGGATAGCCGATAATAGAGATATTATTCTAATTTATCTATTAAAATATAATAAATAAGTAGAATAAGTTTGTGTATATACTACAGATATTTAAAAAAACTAGCTTTGTGGAAATGCGTAAAACAATATAATTGACATTTGTTTAAAATTTTTGTCTTTTTGTTTATCCAGTGGCTTATATTTTTTACACAAGTGTGATAAAATCTACTAGGCGAATTTTAATTCAATTTATGTTGTGAAGTTATGGGTTCAATAAATAAAATTTAATTATGTTTCATTCTATAGTTTTAAATTCCATTAATTAAATGATATATTACGATCATACTCTATGCAATATTTGCCATACATATCGTCTTGAGCACTATCGCCGAATATCGAGGAATAATATCTGCTTGTGTTCCCGTCTGCTTGTGTTCTCGTTCTATAGTTTTTAACTATTGAGTTTTGGGTAAAATTTTTGCAATTAGATAAGGTTTTTAATTCATAACTTAATTTCCATGAAAAAAACTGAAGTATATTCCACATGAAATAAGTTAAAATCATGACTTTGATAAAAGACCCAGTCTACCGTTGAAAATTTAATTGCTTAAAATGCTTACCAAATCCTCTCGTTTTAATAAGTGTCTTTTTAAATGAAGTCAAAGTTATAACTATACTTTAGCGTTAACTATACCAAAATCTTTATCAGTTACTCACGTTTTCTAATTGTTTTGATTGTTTAATTTAAGCAATAAATTATTTCAGTTAAAATAAGAAAAAGACTTTATTCGGTCGTTTCAGTTATTTTATTATCCATTCGTTCATCAGTTAATTTTGTGCACTTTATTTTAGTCATGCATATACACATAATTATATATTTATACACAAAAAATGTATTAGTGCCATTCTCAAGTAGCGTAATAAAAATTCGATTTAAAATTATTAGTTTTCTATCTTTCATCATTTTTTGGTGCCTGTAGAGGTGTATTATTTCCTTGTGAGATATTTACGCCGCGATGATCCAACCTGAACAACAAAAAAAAAGGAAAAATAGATATTTACATTTGTTTTAATATACATAGAATTTTATAATTTTTTCTGTTCAAATGTTAGGAACTACAAAGAAAATTATCGAAATGCAAATCGTCAGCGGATTTTATTCGTGAAATTTAATTATAAAACAGGGTTCTTCTAATATCTTTTATAGTTTTATTTTCCTGGGAGCAATAGAATTTGGTATAATAACTATATTGAAAATATTATATGGCAAAAGAATGGAATATGTTCCTAAATTTCCAAATTCGCAATTGGTTATTTTTGAAATAATTGGGTTTTTTGACATCCACAAAAATTATATTTCTTTCAAAATGATTATGAGAATCAGTCCTGTGAAAATATGTTGTAAGGATAAATACAGTCCATGTAAGGTAAGTATTTAAGTTTATAAATTTTTGTTGGAAATTTAAGTACCTACGTACGTACCTTAACTTACAAGTTTTACTTACTTAAACGCAGGATTCAATTTTTACAGCGTGTTATGCATGCGAATACACTTATATTTGTTAGTCGTGCGAGTATATAATTGCAGACCGACGTCTTTATTTATAGCATGCGGAAATATACTTTAGCGTCGATTTGAAATATTGTAAATTTAAGATGATTATGCCATCACAATGTATGTACTCAGGTTAATAATATGTTTTTCAGTAACGGTATTCATGCTTCAAAATTATTTTTCAGTTTCTGTAAGCCAATATTTATACGATTAAATATAGTAGACAAGTATTTATGGCTAATATAAAATGAAAAACCAAGAAACAATAAAAGAAGTTGTTACGACTTCAAGATGCTGCTTAAGTATACTTATGGTACTATACGGAATGATAACTGCACAAGGACCGCTTCGTACTTGTCTCAAGTACTTTTAGATTTCTATAGTGCAATAAACAACCATCAAAATTATTTGTTGTCCGTCAGTCAGCCATGCCACCGACCATGCGCTCGCGCGTCCTGACGCCACACCAGTTCGACGCCTATATCGGATGTTGGCACATACCATTTAAATTTCTTTTCCCTGTACCAATTGTTAAACTTTAAAATGTCGTACAATATTTTTCCGATCGTTGTAAATTTTAGTAAACAGGGGATCGATGGGAAATAAATCTAAAAATAATGAATAGAGTACCGTGCTTGCAATTATTTGAAATTTCTTACATGTTTTGAATTTCTGACATACTTATTTGACACTTATTTTATTGACTGATTCACAATCGTTCATAGATCTCGTATAAAGTAAAAAAAAAACTGGATATTTTTTTTCACATCCATTCTATGCTTTCCAAGTAATATATACATACACATATATATATATATATATATATATATATATATATATAATATATATATATATATATATATATATACACATATATATACACACATATATATATATATATATATATATATATATATATATATATATATATATATATATCTATATACGTGTAAAAGTTGCCCAATAAATAGCAGCAAAAGTCAAAGATACGCAATATTGAATTGCTTTCATCGTACACTAGTATGAAAATATAAAGGCAAGCGTAGTCAATTACAAGTTCGGTTAGATTGCGCCCCCAAGGTACGTACCTACTCGTCCTCGGCGGACGATACTAAATGGTTATATAGTAAGAAAAAACAGAGGTCTATTCGTCAGTTGAGCTAGAACAAGAAGGTTAATAATACAAGGCCAAAGTTTTAAAGTTTTCCCGATAGCGAAACCCTTACGGAATCTTATGGTATATTGCCAATTACGCCTGGTTCCTACCTTTTATTATCGTTATGGAAAATTATTGAAAATAACATATTTTCCTTGTTTGGAACTGAGTTTTATGATAAGAAATATTATCTCTCTTTTTTCTTTGTATTAAGGTTTTTATTACCGCAGGGCATCGGTAGGTGGCCTCTTCGATAAGGATCCAGGTTCACCTTCAAGGGAATTATAAATATAAATTTGTAAAATTTACGGGTCAGGAAACTAATCATTGAATTTAGTGCTAAATTATTTGTTTACTGATCGATGAAAATATCAATTTGTAGTCTCAATTAAATGATGGTAGCTGTCATCTTTTCAGCAGGATACACCCTCTCAAGCGTCTTAAAAATATTTTTTCCATCAAAATGAAAATCTACCCTTATCAAACACATTTATGATCACTGATTGACTATGGAAATATTTGCTAATCTGATCTTAATGAAGAGCTTTTAAAAAATTAGAATATCATTAAAATTTATGCAACCTATATATCTATCTTCGTAGTCAGCAATTAAGATCTTATTTTTGAACACAAGCCACGGCTGAAAAGATTGAATAGCTGCGGTTGACGCCGACATAGAAAATTTATGCTTCTCTTTAATATATTAAAATATCTTCACAGCTCACATTACTTCATTGGCAAATACTTGGCATTGGCAGATTTGTCTACTTAAACCCTTAGATACTCACTGAAACCTTACTGATCCACTTATTATCAAACATGAAAATTGCCGTCTTTCTTTGTTTACGAATTAGAAGTCTCTGATGGGCAGACTGACGAATAGCATTGACATAACAGTCTGACCACCCAGGAGATAAAGAATTGCAAAAAATTATTTAGTTAATAATGACATTTTTTTAATTAAGTGAAGCCTTAGGAATTAAGCATATATTAGAACTGCTAGGTATACGATAATGTAGTAACTAGGCATTGATAATTCTGAGAATAGACGTCAGTAGTTTAATACTTCGACCAAGAAGTTAAAATTTAGCATAATAAAAGAAAATTTGATGCATTTTATTCACAATTTACAATAATAAGGACAGGCGCATGTAATTAGGTGGAAATTTGGAATAAATTGGAAATTTTAATTTTATTTGTTGGAGCGTGATTGCTTAAGACGTGGGAAAAACATGTTAGTAATTCAAATAATAAAATGACTTCGTTTACCAAGTAAGAAATAAAATTTATGAAGTATATTTTCAACAAGTGGCAAAAAGTGGAATCTTATGTCGGATTTTCGCTTTTATTCAGGAGGAAAAAAAAAATTAATTCTCTCGTATTCACATGTACGATATATTATGGATTAAAAGACACCATTTAAAACACAAAAAATTAAAGTTTGATTCATGTTATTGACGATGACCTCTTAAATTAAATTAAATATAGAATTGATTTCTCAATAATTTAATTAAAATTTTATAATAAATGTAATGATAAATGACAACAATATTAATTAGTTAAAATAAGGCTTAAAATATAATGTAAAATGGCAGGTTATCCTCAATGTTATTTGATTTAATGTAATAATGATATGTACAATATTATGAACATCACCGTCATTTGATGGCCTTATCAGATGTAACAAAGAAGATTATTGACTAGAACGAGCTTCAAAACAAAACAATAAAATTTAATTGTTGACAGTAAAGAACTCGAAACTTTTTTAAATGTTTAGTAGTAGCATTTTATAATAAATCAAATCTAGTAGTTAGAAAGATGGCTGATGAATTTTTGTATTTTGCAGTGTCGCACTGAATCTCAGAATTTTTGAAATCTGATGTTGTAGTTACGAAATATAAAATATATTATGCACGGAAAGTGTTTATTTTTTGAACGTTATTTATACCCTCCTGGGTGTAAATGGTGTTTAAAAAATAAACATTTTTTGTAATAGTTTTTCAACTACAGGTAGACGAAATCATATTGTATTAGAAAATAGAATGTTAAAATTAAAAGCATTCGAAATATTTTGATTGTTTTTGATTAAAAGAAATACATTCAGAGCTAAAAGTGAAGGAATTTCCTCATTCCGTTTTTTTAATAATATTTCTAAAGGGTTGTGATATTAAAGGATAGAATTTTTATGTGACTAGAGTATTTTTTCAATTTAAAATGTATTTTTTTCATTATCTCTTGAAGTACTCAATGTGAAAAAATGCGATGTGAAAAAAGCTATCGAGGTTTGGATGACCCGACTATTTAAGGAATTACGCATTTAATATAAACTTTAAGGCACAAAGGCATTTTTCTTCGTTATTTTTTTTTTAAAGGATTTTGTTATTAATGTTGCTTAGGAACTTACACTAAATTTAAATTTGAAGTGAAATTTATCCTATTTTAAATGAACAATTTTTCCTCAAATTTAATAGCAACTCATAATTTATTCGTTATGTGCAATGGAATAAAAAAAGGACTGTAAGAAAACAAAAAATAAAGGAAAATTCATTTATATGATGTTGCTGTTTATAGACTCTGATACAAGCTTTGCAGTATCTAATAATATATCATTTAACAAATCTTGTCAACATAAAGAGACTGGTTCTTTGAGCCGCAGTACTAACACATTTACGTAGCTGCCAAAAGGTTGGTAATACAGCGTCTATCCATCTTTTATTTGTGAAATCCTAATAAAAAAATAGCTCAGTGTTGAGAATCAATAACCATAGTGGCCACAGAATGCAGCCTAATCGGCGGATCTCTCTATTTGAAAAAGTTATCTCGAACTAGAGACCAATCGTTTGTGGGTCACTCAGCGTCCTGTGGCCATATCGGATCTACATGCTATCAGATTCGAGGGCGAGATATCTATACTCGAGATATCACCATCAAGAAAAATCTGATTATAATTTTGTTGGAACTTCCAAAAATTTTTTTGCATTAAGAGTAGATGGTAATTGGAATGAACCTATACTCGTTTGTACACACTCTTACTTGACAAAATGGTGTACTCTGTTAGAAACACGAGAGTTAGGGTGGCGGTTATTTGAATATATTTTGGGGTACAATATGCAATGAAGTAAATTTAAATGCGATGTACTGTAATGGTGATATTGTCATTATTAAAATCACCAACACAAACAAAGTCTGAACCATTGACCAATAAAATTGCAAGTTTAAAACATAAAACCGAAAATTTTATAACAATGTCAAGCAAACGAAATGAGATGTGACAGAGTAGATTATCCGCACTGAGGGAAGATTCGATATGAGAATAGCAAATGAAGACGCTCTTTCTTACTCAACAATCTCTATTTATTTTACCCGTAACAGACGGCAAATTATGATACTTTCATCCTAAATAAGTTATGCCATTGGGCCATCTGGGATGGTAGTAATATAAAATATAGTCGAAGTGTGAACCTAAATACCTTTAGGTAAAAATGGTATTTTGAACAATTTTTCTTGTCTTTTAAGGATTACTTTTATTTATTTTTTTTTTTTATTTTCGTTTATCCCTGACGCACGTTCTTTGTGATTTTTAAGGTGTAATTAAATGTCATGTACATTATTTCAATATTATTATATTACTTAAGTTCTAGAAGAATTAAACATATTTCATGGAAAATTCAAAAACTTAGAGAAATGAGTATTTGCTCCACTTCAATAGCAATACATTTCTTTTTAAAAAAAAAAGAGAAAAAGATTGAATATTTCTGCAAAATGCGCAGTTTTCTAAATGGTCTCTTAGTACTGGACATATTTTTTTTCACATCACGAAAGCTAGTGCTGAGTATAGGATTTAAGAGGCAGTTATGCGTAAAATGAACATTTTTGATATAAACTTTTATGAACTAATTATCAATTTTTTTTTCTAAAAAAATGTTCATGAAAAGCAGATTACATACCAAATAGGATCTGATACAAGTGATAGGCAAAACTCTCCTTGATAGAGTTTATCGTTGAAATAGACTTTGTTTTCAGACATTTTGTCCTTTTGACGCCCTTTCTGGGCCGGATTGAACGCTTTTCAAAATATGGATAAGTTATCGATGTATTAAGAAAAACGTATCTTCCATACTTTGCCTCCAAATATTAGCTACCGACTACTTATAAGGCGAGAATGCTACCTGTCAATCGCCTGCGATCTTTTGAAAGGGAGGTTGTATCGTAGCGAGTTCGCTCTGTGTTCACGGAAGCTTCATGCACAATCGCGAGATTTCATTCCTGTGGTATTAAAGCTATAAACTTGAAACTTCAACTCAAATTTTCCATTATAATAGCATTTCTTAAATCGCCATTAGAACCAGGAAAATAACATTCAGATCTAAGCCACTACTCAAGTTAGAAGCCAAAAATTTTAGTTCTATTATTTAGTTTTGTTGGACAGTTCTCATACACTTATCTTCTGAGGTAAGGAATAATTCTAGGGACTCAATCTAATAAATATTACAGCTACAGACTTCGAGGTCGAGCTTAAATTTTTGGTTTTAATAGTGAATTTTCACACCCAGAAATTTGAGGATGCGATGGCTCGTATGAAAATACCTAGATCTAACACATTGTTACAATTAGAAGTTTTGAGTTATGGTTCTGATATTCAATTATATTGGACATTTCTTACAAGAAAAACATGAGGATCTAATGATGACTCAGATAGGAACACCTAGATCTTAGCCATTACGAATGTGAAACTTTAGGCTTAAGCTTAAATATTTAGTCTCGATACTATATTCCGGAGGATTTAAAACTGTATGGCCTGATGATGATCAGAATACTTTAATGTATATAATTGATGCATATAGACAATTTTTACTAAGAGAGCAACATCTTACAATTGATAAATAGGATATAATAAATAATAGGATAGAATATAAACCAACCTTACTCGATGAGCGGACGGTAATTAAAGCCGGGATCACGCGGTGCACCGAGCTATTAAAACCAAATTTTATTACCAGATCTTAGTCTCTATTTCATATTTTCTAGAAATTCTAAATTTAAGTTCAAATGTTTTTAGGTTATGGGTAATGACCTCTAGATATTTGCAAGTAT
This sequence comes from Druceiella hillmani, assembly GCA_039881145.1. Classification (NCBI taxonomy): domain Eukaryota; kingdom Metazoa; phylum Arthropoda; class Insecta; order Lepidoptera; family Hepialidae; genus Druceiella; species Druceiella hillmani. The sequence continues at coordinate 1,517,305 of JAYKKI010000120.1, read as the reverse complement.
TTATACAGTTTAAACAATATTTTATATTGTAGGGATTGTATTTGTTCTTGGTCGGTTTCGAAGTATCAATTTCCTCCAGGATCTTTTAAGCTTCCTAGTTATTTGAATTGATATTTTGTGGATTACACATACATGATTAGAGTCATATACTCTAACCATGTATGTGTAATCCACAAAATATCAATTGTATGATAAGTTGGAATAACAGTAATGTCTACTGCAATATCATCAAAATTATTTGTTGTCCGTCGACTTTTAAAGAAGGGTAAGTGAATAAAACCAACCATGTGGAGCCGATGGTGTACAAAGATCCACTTATGACTCGTTGCGATGCAAATATTTCGACAAGACACCCACTGAGAGGATTTAGTGTAATACACTCTGTATTGCAAGCATTACAGGAAATATTTAAGGTACTCTCGCTCGAAGAGACCCGGTTCCTAAGAAGGCCTACACTTAAAAAAACTCGAACTTGCTATTGTCTAAATAGGTTAAAATTTTGCGTACGAACGTAAAAAATAAAAAATAAAATTTCAACCTAACTTTTAATAATTTCGACAGTAATCGCCAATTTTTCAATGGCCAAGTAACGTGACACTTTTCTTTAATAACCCCAACAAAATATATAAAAATTTCGATGAAAACTCTCAAGATTTTTACGTTTCTACTATTATATTAAAAACTTTATATTAACATTTTAAAACATTGAATGCCAAGTAAGTTTCACTGTTTTATTCTTTTTTTGTTTTTTAATGAGGTTCTTACTGTGACGCGGAAATGTAATATGAAATGAAAGTAAAGTGCACTTGTCGTATTATAGGAAAGCCCGTGTCTTACTAAGACTGTTGAATTAACACTGCGGTATCTGAAATATTTATAGCATGTAAATGTAGAATACTGTCAAATCTATATCAATATCGCCCCAGAATTTTGAATATTTATAGTTATTCTTAAGGGGTAAGTAAAACTAGAAAATTAAAATCTTTTTCCAAAGGAGACGTTCATCTACATCATCATCCAAGGAAATAAATATTCGATTTTGACGATAAACCCCCTCTATCAATATTAAAAGGAAATTCCGGAATATTAACTATTAAACTACATTCCAAAGGATTAATTCGGCCACCATATTTTGTATCTTTTAATTTGAAACAAGAAGGCAAAGCTTTATTTTGTATTGGCCAATGGACAAAAGTTTTGTATGATGCTCTTAAAAACAAGGATAAATTTTTAATTTTTAAAAATTATTTTAAGATTCTAGGGAATTAAAAGTGAAGAACATGAAAATGAATGATATTGAGATGAAAAAGGGTAAAGAGAAACTTAAAAGTAGAATCTATTCAGAGAAAAGAAAATCAGCAAGAATATCATAAAGAAAGCGAATCGCGAGGTGTGGTACTGCTATGGTTCCTAGACAGAATACATTGGATGCAAAGTTTGGAATTATAAAGAATGCATGGGTTTAACCTGAGGAGAAGGAGGGGCTAAATATTTAGATGGAAAATAATTCGTAGCTTTTTGTGATGAAAGAAAAGAACCGGCTTTTCTTTAGTAGATTTTATTTTATTTTGGTAGTTATTTATTCTTGTTTGAAATCTAAATAACCTAATTTTAGTTAATTTATTGTTCTAGGAATATGAATTTAAATTTAAACTAAAACTTCCAAATGGTTAATTGGCGGATAAAAATTATAAAATTTAATTTTACTTAATATGTGTAGTTGTGTAATGGACCTCATAACGAATAATAAAATTTAGGTTTAACAATGTGTCTTTTTAACATAAAAACGTTATAAAATATCGTGATTTTTCCAATATTGCAACCAGTAATAACAATTTTCTTCCATATCTATGGTACTTTTAATTAATTATTCAATTCCCTGATTTTATAAACGTTTTGCAAAAAGTGGGTCTGGTTAGGAGATTGCAGTATTTAAAAAAATACTTGATATGCAAAGACGACTTTTCCGTTAGACGTATTTTAAAATTATTTATACAATGTATATAATACTAATATGAAATATATATATATATATATATATATATATATATATATATATATATATATAAGAATAGACTATACCGAAGAATGCCATACGCGCTCCTCCCACCTTGGGCTAGCCACGCCTGTTGTCATATTGTTTCTGGTGCATATCTTAAGCAAAGAACATACATTTTTTTATAATTAATACTACAAAATTCCAACGTATATTTAATAGCATAAATAATTAGGAATATCATAGATAAAAGAAAATAAAGGGCTTTTTTCTTAATTCGTTTATAATTTTTTCAAGTTTGGTTGCCAAAAAGTGTTTTACAAAAAATAAAATAGGGCATTTTATTAAACGTGGAATCATGTTTTAGAACAAAATACTAGCCCTCTCCTCCTAACTGAAAAATTATCCATTATTTATGGGACATTTTTACACATCGGTTTAATTATAAGACGTGAAGAGTTTTCTAAAGGGAGAATAGGGTACATAGATGAATCATTTGCTCTCTTCTCCTCTGTAGAATAAATTCTAGAATCTGCTGCAGGGCGTTCGTTCATATTTCAATAAGCTGTGTAGTTATTTAAAATGTATAAGCTTTGCAGCAGTTTCCTAATAAATTCCTTTCACTTTATGCAAGACGTAAGCGCGAATAGTTGATGTGCTGATTAATATAATTAACACCTCTTTTAATTACATATACTTTTGTTTTTATATGTAAAACTATCAGCAACAGTTTTACTTATATTTATAGAAGGCTTATTACCTAAAAATATTGTTATGCATTTTTCAAATTTTTGGTTACTTTGAAAGTTATATTAATTTTGTGTTTTTACCATCATTGCGTCATTTATTTGCATAAGTAAATGTTGATGATGAATTTTTAAACTATTATATAAAGTGAAGTTACCGATTTCCTGTATCTGTTTGCCCAGCCTAATTTCAAGAAGTCTAAACAATTTTAGATATTGAAGCAATGCGAGGCTAACGTTGTAAAATATTATAATAAAATAGTAGTGAAATGTACAAATATAATTAAATTTTATTTAATGTTATCGATTCGGAGTAAAGCCAGGGCAGGTCCCTAATTTTTTTACAGCTCCTGAGCTATACTTGATTGAGAAAAATGCATTCATGGCAATATCTGCCCCTGTGTAGTTTATAATTGGAGACTGTATTCAATCTTATGTCAAATTTAATATGTGTATAGTACTTAACTCGAAGATAAATCTGTCGACCATGGATTGAATTAGATTTATTTTATATGACTTGATTTAACTATGGAAAATATTTTACAAACCATAGAATTTAAATAAAGAAATTAACTTACTTAGTTAGGAAATTGATTTTTATTTAGGTGTATTTATTTTATACTAATCTCTATCTCATAAACTATGTTAAACCAACTTTAACCAATCAAACGGATATGAAAACATTCAAGCTTCCAACAGGAGAAGAAATGTTACCTACCATAAGTATGCATTTATATAATTATGAATCTACGCGTCCAATAAGCTAACTCGTGTCGCATTCAACTAGAAACATTTAGAACTACGCAACGTATAGAGGGCATCCCAAGTGTGCTTATAAAATGAAACACAAACGCCCAGCAAGGAAGACTGTTACGAGAACGGGGAACTATACTATACGCAGATATAAAAGAATCTAATTTCAAGAAAATGAAAAATGAAGTTGTTGGCGAGCATCCGGTAATACGAGTTTCTTTACGAAATTCCTTTTCCTCCGCATTGACTCTTTTGCCTAGCATCCGGTAATAAGTTTTTCGGCTAGAATAAAGGCTAAAAACAGTGCTAATACTTTTTCAGATACTTTTTGAACAACATTTTCCATTATCAGATTTAGATTTATCTTATTATATTCGTTAATTAGTAAGTATGACAAAGACAATATCTTTATGAGATAGCTGATGCATTGAGATGGAGCTTAAATAGTTCGCACCGTGGTGGAGTTTCAAGAGTAATGTTACTTTTACTATGCACGCGTTTCTTAAAAGTAAGAACTTATAATCATTTATCAGAGAATTTTTGCAAAGATAAATTTTATAAACAAAAAGTTTTTGCTTTTGATCTTTTGAGGCATCAACTCAAAGGGCAAATTTTATTGATTTTAAAACTGAGTAATACAGTTTTAAAGAAAGTGCCTCAAAAATATTCACATAAGAGCATGTTGTATTCCCATATTCCTGAATCTGCTGAAGAATTATTAAGAGAATTTATCTAAAATTAGCCGGAAAAATATAGAAATGATTCCATGCCTCACAGTTTTTACATGTGAAAGGTATACCATATTATTTGAAAAATAATAATAATATTCAACGTTTATAATTTTATGTGTATCTAAATGGATGCTTTTACCCACGTAGCTCGAGGTGTAATAAAATATTTTTTTATAACTTAAATATATCCTGGTCTAAAATTTTGCAAGAGGTAAATTAAATCTGTAGTTTTAAACTATATAAAAACTATAATGCTTGTTTTGTTTCGATTAATTGATAATTAATAGATTTTAAATTGTTATAAATTTATAAACAACTAGATATTTAGAATCTTACCAAATGAGAGCAAAAATAATTTTCAAGTTTTTGGAATGGTTTTCGGAATGTAAGTCTCAAATGGTTGTTTTTGGAATGGTTTTCGGAGTGTTTGGAATAAAACTTGGTATTGTATTAGAGTTTTAATGGAATGGAAAAGAGTTTGGTTTATTTCTAACATTTATATATATATTAGGGTGTCCCTTATTTTTCAAAGTTTTTATTTTGTAAGGCATACCTTCTAATTTTTTTCATTTGGCCATAAAACACTCGAAAATAAATATTTATTTTATTTGAAGCACCGCAACCCGTGCCGAGTTAGCGCGAAACATGTTCATACAAGTAACGCGGATGACCGGCGCGTACTCGCTCTTGTAGTCATTTGTTTCCAAGTTTTCACCGGCGTATCGCTTAATTAACCTGCATAATAGTTTATTTTCAAGATGTCAGTGGAACTTAGAAGTAAAAAGAAAAATATTTTCTTGGTTGGTGAGATAAATCACCAAATAACGGGTGCAAAGTTGCTGTTTAATCGTCAAGTTCTGTTTTTTAATATTCGCGAGGTAAAATTGACTGTTAATGAAAGTGCAAATCTTGTGATTCGTGAGTGCATCATATTTTGGGAAAAAGTCACCTCCATCCACATAACAGACACCTCTATCCCACCTTCACGAACAGTCTGCCAGTTCTGACGAAAGTTTGGAAGAAAATTTACCTTCCACCTCGCAATCGCAATCCGTGACTTCGCTATCTGCTACAAAAAGAGGAAGGACGTGTTTTATTACCCTTAAACTAGTTGCAGCTTTAGATAGATGTCAACTAAGTGTAAGGGATTCTGTATACATACTTCAGGCTGTTGTAGAAGCACTTGGTCTCAGTTGTGAAGACTTTCCTATCAACAAGTCTTCTATTCAACGAATTCGGACCCAAATGAGGAAAGAGAGAGCAGAATCGATAAAAACTGTTTGTCAGAACAACGTGCCTGAAATTGTAACTATTCATTGGGATGGAAAGCTATTGCCCGGTTTAAATGTGACAGGTTCAAAAGAAGAACTCCTGCCAATTCTCATTTTATTCGGAGAAAAAGACCAACTTCTAGCAGTGCCAAAACTCGATGCCCTTTCTGATTGGGATCTCAATGACAAGGTACAGATTATGTGCTGTGACACAACGGCTTCTAATACAGGCCGCTTAAATGGGGCTTGTGTGCTCTTAGAGCAAAAATTAGAACGGGAATCGTTACTTTTTGCTTGCCGCCATCATATGTATGAAATAGTACTGAAATGTGTGTTTGAATCAAAGATCCATCAAGTTACTAGCAGTTCCGATATCTCGTTATTTAAAAAATTTAGAGACAATTGGAAGAACTTTAATGGAACTGCTACCGAAACATGTACTGATTTTGTAAAGAAATATTTTTGTGAAACGATGATTAACGAACTTATTAATTATTATAAAAAAGAACTACTGAAATCTATTATACGTGACGACTATCGGGAGTTGATTGAACTGTGCATAGTGTTTTTGGGGGGAGATAATGAAAAGAAATATAAAATCAGACCACCTGGCGCCATGCATCAGGCAAGATGGATGGCAAGAGCTATTTGCTCTTTAAAGATATGCTTGCTGCAATCACAGTTTAAAATGAGTGCTAAGGACAAAAGAACACTGCAAGATGTTTACTTATTTATTGCAATGGCTTATGTAAAGCCCTGGCTTGAGTGCAATTTGGCGGTAAAAACCCCGAATCAAGATTTATGTTTCTTAAAAACATTGAAAAACTACGAAAGAGTCGACCAAATTTCTAAAGCAGCTCTGACCAAGTTCAGCCAATACTTGTATTTATCAGAAGAAATAGTTTTATTTTCATTATTTGATGATGAAGTTGATACATAAAGCAAAGCTGATATCGTATCGAATTTACAAAGGGAAAGTTTGTATGATTTTGGGAAGAGATATATTCCATCGAAGGAAGAAATATCTGCTTCTTTGTACGGTGAGTTGAATCAGTGTTTTTTTTTATTTTATCATTAGAAAATGTGATAATTTTGTTAATATATTTCTTTTATTGTTTCAGGAAAACGTTTGAGTGATTTCGTGACCATCAAGAGCACAAATATATTATCGCGGTTAAAAATTGATAACGCTTTTCTCCAAGAAGACGTCTCTTCATAGGAACAAATCCCTTCCTTCCAGGAAGCTAAAAAAAAGTTATGCACTTAAAGGCAGTCAATGACACAGCAGAGAGAGGCGTGAAGCTCACGCAAGATTTTCATGGATTAATAACTGCTGCAGAACAATATAAAGCTTACATGCAACTAAGTCTTCTAAAACCGTTGTTTAGAAAAACAATGATGCCTTGTCGGCACGGGTTGCCATTGTCATATGACGATGAAATTTTGCACGAAGGTAGCCTTTAGTACTATAAAAAGAATTAGAGGGTATGCGTTACAATATTTAGAAGAAAAAAAAATCGGTGATATAAGGGACACCCTAATATATATATATATATATATATATATATATATATATATATATATATATATATATATATATATATATATGCATATATATATATATACTATTGCCCGGTTTACTAGCATATATAAATAATTGCTTATAATAATTAACGATAGGCTAACCAAATTGGAAATATAGTTTCCATTTCCTTTCAAAACTACTTCGAAAAAGTGGAAACCTAGTTTCCATTTTAATCTGGCTGTCAATATTTTTTGAGAATATACAAAAATTAGATTAATACAGGAAGACGACGCAAAGGTTTCATGATTAAACTTTATTTCGAAGTTTAGTAGAATTATCTTCAATTTAAATAAATTGGCCGTAGTACATACATTAGGCCGTATGTACAATACATTATGGAATAGAAATTCTTAAAGGAAAATTCTCAATTATGAAATTATTCTTTCTATAGATTACGATTTCTTGTAGTATTTCTTGTAGTGTATATAAGCAGATAATTTACGAGATGATCTCAACATTTACATATAAATATGCCTTAGTACTGACGTATATACGGGGTAACGTTTTTATCACCATGCCGAATTTCAAATTTCTACGGTAATCGGTTTCTGAGTTACTGTAGCCATTATAGAAAGCTTATTTTTTACTTTCATGGTACATAACTTTATTACGTTTACATATATCAAATATCTCAAATAACCTAAATAAATTTGAAATATCGAGAAAAAATGGAAAAGGAAAAAACTAAAATCAAATATAATATTAACTTTGGGATGACAATACAGTGGGCGTGATTAGGAGAGGTACGATACAATTAATTGATTATTACTTTAGAAAGCTCCGTGTATTTTTGAAGCTGGGATTTAAGTTGATTCCATTCCAGGAACTAGAAGAGTTTTCTGACAAATTGGCATTGAGGCAAGGAGATCTCTGTACGTTGCTTAAAATAAAAATAGCAAAATAATAAAAAAAAACACGATGCTTGGGTCGACCGCAAATTGCTATTCAATTGAAACTTGATTTAAACTCAGATATATTGTGTATTTACTAAGTACCCAGGAATGCTTATTCTTTTTTGAACTTCCACCTTCATGTGGGATTAATGGGTTAGGTGGAGAAGAGTAAGTCAGAAACTTTTGGGGGAAATAGAATGAAAATTCGCTTATTTATGTACGTCGAGTTTTATGCACGAATATTTGAAAAGGACATGTGTTTTCACATTTTTTTTTAATCTGTACGATTAGATAAACGTGGGTAACAAACAAAATTTCCAACAAAATTGCTTGCTCTTGATAAAGTTTGGGGACGATCTTTATATTTGTTAAACATTTTTCATTTCACGAAGAAGAAAAGGTGAATACTTTAAAGTGGCTTCTTATCCGGTTGTAAAATATGACGTGAATTCAATATGACGTGATACAGTCGTCATGTTTTATTTTATTGTAAACAAAATTATACTTGCACGATCATAGCATATATTACTTGGAAGATCATATCTTGCTGGATATTGCTTTTGTGACATCCTCACTTTAAAATATAAAAGACACGTAAAGTCAACTCATGCAACATCTATGCATAGATTTTGATCTGTTGACAGACAAATTGTTAATTGAATTTACTATTTCCATAAAAGTATAAACCTCAAAATATTTATTACAATGTGTATCGAGTAGATATAAACAAGACTTCTCTAACCGCCGCGTCTATAAATTGTATTTAAGGTTTAATTGCTTGAGTTGATGACATTAAGTATTCTGCTAATACAGGTGCTATAATTTATTAACACTGTTGTCATTTTTATTGGAGGACAGTACATAACAATGCGGCATCTGCTTTGATGAAGTGTTGTGTTAATATTTTTTTGGTTACCCTAGGCGTGAAGTCACGGATTAGTATTTGCGATTCCAGTTGCTCGAGTTTTACAGTGACATAATTTGGTTTCATAATAGAACCTAAAGAGAAACCTTTTATTAAAATAGTTTGCTAATATCATTATGTTACATTTGATTATAAATTAATATGTGCTAAAAATATGTCTTTCTTCAATAATTTAGGTTAGATGAGGATTCTGTCATTATAATTTTTTAGACAGTTTAGTAATACAGCATAAATATATTTTTTTAGCCTTTGTGTTTTATATCTCTTTTTTGTACAGTTAAAATGCTGATGTGTAATTCCGCATGCACTGCCTATACCACGTAGTACATGTAAACAGGTTTTCAATGGAATATTTAGCTAAAATGTCTTAAATTGAAGGTTTCATACGGATCGCGACTTGAAAAGATTTCAGTAAACCATCATGAAACAACCTATGCATAAGAAATAGATGCATCAAGCAACCCATATAAATATTATATGCGACGTAGTAAATTTCTCCAAAAAATATTCCATCGAAGTCAATAGAGCAATTATCTACCCATAAATACATTCCTTTTTGGAAAAAATATTATGGAAATAAATATTAATTGAATACTAGTAATGAAAAAGTATCAACCTTGATGAAGAAATAAACGTGTTGCGAGTTTTGCGTAAGAATTTTTTTTCCTAAATTATGTTTTAAACTAGAATGCACAATTTTTTTTACGCACAGGCAAACGGATAGTTACAGGTGTACGAAAACTGTAACTGTAAATAGTGTATGTAAATTACGTATCACTACCATGAATAGTAAAACACCAAAATATAACACAATCTTGACATTATATTTGGATCAATTCCATAAGTATTGGTAATGATATTTAAGGTTGTTATCTGGCATGACTGAATTTCATTTTATAGCTGAATCTTTGATAACATAAATTAAAGGGAAGTTAAATTAATAATAGGTACACATATCTCATTTATTCCAAATCGAAACAACATTTTAGTTTTATGTACACACGCATTTTATTTATTTTAGATAAATCATACTATAGAGCAATGTTACCAGTTAACACGTAAATACCATGTGAAATTGGAAATTTCTATTAAATTTGGTTTTAGATTATAGTAAGGCAAAGTAACGGCTGCATAAAGGCAGGAGTTTAAAGAAGAATATGTTTTCAGTAATACAGCATTCAAATTGCTTCCTTCTAGCAAACAACTTATAAATTAAGTAAGAGCAATGGTTTTTCTGGGCAGATATGGATAACGTATTTTAGGATATCGTTGGGTAAAGATCTTGATATTAACCATAATCTTGTATGTAGAGATATCATAATGTATAATGTTCAGACAACTGGTTTGATCTTGTGTTGGAGTCATTTGCAGCTCAATCGCAGTCCAAATGATTGTGCACTAATCAATCACTATACAGTGACTAAAAAAACTTGGTTTTTAATAGTTTTGTTGATGTTTAATGGTTAAAGATGAGAAATTCTTTCCAATCAATTTCTCATTTTTTTCACATCTAATTTTCCGTAATAACATCTGAAAGTCATATATAATGAAAACTTTAATACAGGTATGATTCTAAAAACACTTAGTCCAGATAAAAAGTGACAGGGAGCAGACAATATAGTCGATTTTTTTTTAAATTTGGTTCCAGAATTTCGTCATTCGTGGAATTAAAGAGCGCGCAAATCAAACAGTGGAATGGATACAATCTGTCAGTCAAGTCAGATATATATTAATTGAAAATGCCAAATAAAATTTTCGTCCTTATAATTTTCTGTGAATATATGTTATGTATGTATCAGTCCAAAAACATGAAGAAATAAGTCTTTATGTTTGTGGACCAAAAGTTCAAAGTGAGAAAATTATAATGAACTTTTACAGGTCGTACTTTCTTTTGTTAATAATCTTTCACAATATCTACATAAAACAAAAATATGGGTAAAGTGTCCCTAAGTGGTAAATATTTTCAAAACCGTTTTAGAAATGATGCTTTCATACTTTCATGGATTTAAAGTTAACATTTGCTTTTTTATGTTTCCTGTTCCGCTATTTTCTCGTTTATTTAGGTATACGTGTAACTATTTGTTGGCAAACAATTATTTAGGCTTATTAAAATGTTATGCTTTGCTGAAACCTAATAGCCTTATTTTAGTTAAAAAAAATAATATCGATTTACCTCTATTCTGTTTATTAAAAGCTCCTCAAAAATTGGGAAGAATGGAAAAATTCTTTTATATATCAATATAAAAGAATAATGCAAAAATATTATCCACTTTCAAATATATATTGAATAAGTAGCGCACTGAAAAATATTAAAATATAAGAGGGACGGAACCCAAAAACCTTTAACAGAAACAACATTTTCCGAATTGATTTGTATTCAGAATTAATATTCAACTGCAAATGTTTCAAAGCAGTACTCATATTTTATTATTTTTCATATTTTATTAGTTTATTATTCAGTGTTTATTTCACGTCAGTGAATTATATTCACTGAGAAGTTTTATTTTTCTATATATTTTAATTATCTATGTTGGATTATAGTTAGAGTTTGTATGGAACTAAGGTAGAATTCATTATTTTTATTGAAGAATTCGAAAACCGATGTCAAGAAGATTATTTATTGAATTCAATTTTTAATATATATATATATATATATATATATATATATATATATATATATATATATATATATAAATATATATATATATATATATATAAATATATATATATATATATATATATATATATATATATATATATATATATATATGTATATATATATACAAATACACGTATGTATGTATATATACATCAATAATTACATAGAGATATATCAATACCATTTCCCCGTTTTCATTTCTCCATAGTCAGGTGAAAATGTATACCTGCTTATTACAATTTTATAATTAAGTGAAACTTAGCGATTGCATTCTTATTATAGTTAATAAAAATAACATCGGTTTAGCGAGACTTCGTTTATTGTACTCTCTAAAAGAAAATGTGAAAAATCACATAATGTTTATAAAAACCAGTTCTTTTTAAATCATAATATTATCTAAACACAAAAATATTAAAAGGTTTCAAATATACATTTAATAACAAAGGCACTGATAAATATAAAAGGAAATATGTCAACGAATCAATAAATCTCTAAGAATATCGACATTTTCCAATTTTATTTACATCCTGTCATAACTTTCAATTGCAAATATTCCAAATAAGTACTTGTATTTTTAATATTTTATACCTTTCATTGCGTTTATTATTCTAGGTTTATTTCAAATCATCAATTTTATTTTCATTGGCAGCTTTAATTTTTCTATTCGTTTAAAAATTTACGTTATTCAAAATATTAGGAACCAAGAAAGAATTCAGTAACTTATTTATTGAAATAGAAACAGGTATTTGCATTTTTATGGAAATTAATACATTTGTATATACCTACATAGAAATATTAACTTATACTTATTAAATGAGTATAAAGTCGGTGAACCCATTCCTCGCCACTTCGGGGGTCTTAACACTAGCTTCCAGGTCCATCATTAAATTCTGGCCATTGCCTGTGGCAAAACGTCTCATTAAGACAAGTCGAAATTACATGGAAGCTACCAGATATCATTAATTTTTAGTCTTAGCCTTCAAAAATCTAAAACGATAAGCAAAGTAAAAGATTCTTTAATAAAATAAGCCGAATTTTTTTAAATTGTTTATAGCTGTATATGTTATATATTAATATGTGGTAATTCACAGGATAGTGCTTGTTGAAAAAACTTTTTCGAGCTTCTCTAAAAGAATAAAATATTACAGCGGGGTAAATTATAAACAAATATAGCGTTACTGGGTAAGCGTAAAGTTGACTCAAAACAACTAACAGTTACGTATTTTTTCAAAGACCTATCGCGAGTTGTCTAAATTCTATCATCAGTGGAATTGAATGTATTCCTTTGCCCAAAAGAAAATGGTTCAAATTTAGTTTTCATTAAGCAAATTTTATGGAAAATTTTCCACATTTGCTACGTTCTAAACTTTGTCAAAGCATCCAACTCAACCATGACAACATTGTGGCTTTTCTACGTGTAAATCTATCATGTAATCTATTTTTAAAAACCTAGTCATGTCCTTAATTTTAAGTGTATAAGTTGACTGGAAGTTTATAATTATCAATGAATCAGTTAGTCAAAATGAGAAATTGTTACGTCTATATCTTAGAAACTGGAGAATAGTTATGTTTTTGTAAGTAATTGATGATTATTGTGTCTATCTATCCTTGCTTACGTAAAGTTTGTACATGTTATATTAAGTATATATTGAATTAGAAGGAAATTAAAAGTTGCTCGAAATGTTTCGTGTCTATTCCGACCGTAGCACCGTCTACATACTTTAATTATTATTTTGTTAGTTTTAAGAGATTACTCTTAAAACTAATGAAAGTTTATACGTCTTGTTATTGGAATAGTAGCGTTATATTCATATATTTAAATAAAAAACATACAAGACAAATAAATTGATTACAAATAATAACTGGCATATTTAACTATCATCTGGGATTTAACCGGGACCGTCTTTTGAAATTTAATTGAAATATATTTTTATTCTGAAAACAATATTACATTTTTTACAACAAAATTACATTTTTTTCCAAAATTATGGAAAGTTTGTGATTTATAACCGTCGAATTTTGTCTACATAATTTTTAAAATATATCTTTAGAAATTTATGCAAATTTAAGTAAATAATTTCGTAATCATTGCTCAGTATAAATAATTTTTATTTTCCATCCTGAAGGGAAAAACACCCATAATTATTCTTTTTTGTACGTATTTCTATACATATTTGTCAACCAATATTAAAAATATTAATACGAGATGGTTGTTTAGTTTTTTATAAAAAATAGCATCTGCGAAGCTTTAAATTTTACACTTTCAATTTCAGAACATATTTTGTTTTATTAATAAATCTGTAACGTGCCTGTCATAGCTACGAATTAAGTACAAATTGCTCTTATTAGTTGTCGAGTAAATTTCTTAAATTTCACTTTTTTTCTAAATGTACAAATACTTAAAAGCTAATAAATTGCGACGGAGGGTTGGACGGATGGATACACTAAAATTATAAGCATTGATAAAAAATCTGAACGTTAGCACATAGATCCCATAAAAACCATTATGTGTATGTGTCTCTTTATTTGCTTCAAAGTGTCACTCTTTGCCCAAAAAGCGGGTCTCGACTCAATGTTATTCTATCGTTCCGATCATTCAAATTATTTTTTCTTATTGATTAATGTAGATTCACACGTTTATATGTGTAAATCCGACAGGATGAAAGGTCGCTGTTATTAATAGTGTTAATGCGTACGAGTCGTGAAATATATATGGAACGTCATCTATAAATGATTCGACGGAACATGGTTTACACCACCAATTTATTGCTATATCCTCAGATGAGTTTTTTCTAACTAGTATTAAGAGTAAATGACGTTCCGAAGACAAACATTCATAATATACCCGTAACAATGAAAACTATTTAAAATTACTACCATATAGAATAGTAATTATTATCAAATATACAAATGAATATATAAGTATATAGTCAAGCGCAAAGGTCAAAAAATTCAGTGAGCAAAAAGAATGCGTTCTCGCTTCAAGAATTCATCCACAAAGTTAAATACCGGTCGTGACTTAAAAATGCTCGCAGCGGATTTTGGTAAATTCATAAAGACTACAGAGCTGTTAATTTATTTTAATATAAAATAATATGCGAAAGCAGCTATCAGATAACATTTATATTAATTGTTATCATGTTTTGTTTTAAAATAATGATATCATTGCACAGAAAATAATTAATGGATAACATTTTTAGTCAAATTATAATAAGGTACCTACGTGCAGTTCTGATTTTATTATGTACTAGCTGTATCTGTGACATCGTACACGTAGAACGCTGCTAAACCTCCCGACGCCGTTTTTTATAATAAGTAGACTTCCAAACTTCACCTCCGTTCACAGAAATTTCGCTAATATGTGTTCAGGTGAAAATGTTCACAGCACGTTTCAAAATACACGTACTGCCGTCTACTGAGGTTCACAGGTATTTATTACGTGCCAAGTAGCTGGGTACTTTGTTGTTGTTGTTGTACTAATGCAATGTAAATAAATTTTGAAAATATTGAATTAGCATATCTTAGAACTGCAAATAGACACGTAAACAGGGTTTATTCGTGAAAACAATAATTCCGCTTATGTATATTACATAATTTTTTCCAAATACTTTCAGTCTGTAGACATACAAAGTTTACAGTTTTTTAATATGTATTGGTGGGAAAACTTTAGGTTAAATGATTATCGACTATAATAAACTGATATTAATGATTATTATAAACTTTTGTTTCAATGACTTAGGTCTGTAAAAGGGATTCTCACGGAATATTCGAACTATATTACCATTTTCTAATACACATGATGTCTATATTATTGATTGATTGAATTACATTTTAGACTTATATTAATTCTAGTCCAGGCATTTAAAAAGGTATGTCGTACCTCAAAAATAACAATTTTATAGTGAACCAATGCTTTGGTGCCCTTCTGCTGTAAAACTTTGGAAACGATAATATATTTTAATTATTTAACAATAACATATTTTAATTTTAAAATGTATTTTGATTTTTGTATTTGTTGTAGATATCAAAATACTAAAACAACTTTTGGAGTATTTTGGAGTATGTGGAGTATTTTTGAATGTGTTTTAGGACATGAAAACCAAATTGAACCTAATGTAAAATATATACATGTTACAGCTTTGTAGCCATGATTCGATTGTTTTGTGAAAATCACCTACGATGAAAAGAATGTAAGTCGGACTAATGGAGTGTATGACACTTGTTTTTTGTATGATAAAATATCGTTAAAGGGTTTAGCCGGATAAGTATGACGAGTCGGCCCCCAAATGGTAACTCATATCGAAACTACCGTTGTAATATCAACTCGATGTACAAACATGATTTATGTATGTTTTGCGGCCGGGCTTCGCTTTGACCTTGAAATATAAAAAAAAATGAGTGTATCCATGATTATTTTTCAAAGTGATGTAGTTTTTCAAAGTGAAGTAATTCCAACGGGAGCCTTTAAGTAAGTTTACAGAGTATATTTTGTATTTTTTAAACATTTTTATAATATTTACTAATACGAAAATAATAATAATATAAAATATAAAAAAAAAATTGGTATTATCTGTGACTTATAATCACTGAAAAAATATATGTTATGCATCTTCATGTTCCCTATTACTCATAGAAAGTGCGTTGCAAAAAAGTTGATGCAACATTTAGAAAAAAAAAATATGATGCGTTCCTTATAGTGTAGGAGTACAAACTTGTCTCTGAACATAGATAAATATTTCAAACGGTTGGATATTATTTATTGAAAATGAAAAAATCTGCCAATGATCTATATTTATTATTAAACTTTTTGTATTTATTAAATTATGAGCAACAACAGACAGTACTAATCATTATCACTATCGTAATTAATTACAACTTGAAGGTTTTGAGTTGCAAAAATCTTTGTTAGTACTTCAGCAGCTAGTGAGAGTAAGAGCTAGTGCCCAAAAATCTCACCACATCACGTTCACTCTGAGACGTGCAACTTGTCCTGCAGTCAACTTAGGTACCAACACCTTACCGCAATTGTCCTGTGTCAAATACCTGGGGTTTCATCTGGACCGAAGGATGACATGGAAAGACCACATCAAAAATAAGCGTAACGAAATCAATTTTCGATTTAGAAATTTGCTATGGCTTCTAGGAAGACAGTCAGCACTATCCCTATGCAACAAACTAAGAGTGTACTGCTCCGTAATAAAACCCATTTGGACATATGGGATTCAACTGTGGTCATCGGCCAGTAATTCGAACATACTCTGCCTACAAAGAGCCCAAAACAATATACTTAGGGTCATATCAGGTGCACCATGGTACTCCCGCAATTCGGAAATCCACGAATACCTACAAATTTCAACCATCGTAGACGAAGCAAAACGCTACACAGCCACATACAAAGATCGTCTGACATTCCATCCTAACCCACTTTCGCACATGCTGTTGCAGCCCAACTCGATAAAGAGACTCAAGAGAGCTGACGTGCTTCATAATTAGAGCGATTAAGGGCACTGGCCCTAAATTCGCCCAAACAAGATACATACCACAACCTACCTGCTTATAGTTCTAATGACTGATCGCAGGATACAAACAGAAAAAAAAAAAAAAAAAGTACTTCAGCAGGACGCAGGATTCTGGATAAATGCCGTCCATAGTAGAAGTAATAAATAATAGCTGCTGCATGCGAACAGCAAACCACTACAAACAACAGCATTCACCGTTACTGCTGTGACTGCCATTGGGGCAATCGCAGCAGTAACGGTGAATGCTGTTGTGCTCAGCGCCATCAGGAATATACTCAATGTAATTACGGTAGATTTTGCTATTTTTATGCTTTGATTTTACTTTGCTTTAATTATATTAGGTGCTGATTTTACATATTGTGCTGAAAGGTTGTTTTTATAGTCCATTAATTTGGCCAAATAATATAGAGCCTGGGAAAACTGATAAGAACCTGTAAATAAAATCTTAAGCTGATCTTCACTCAAATGCAAAAAATCAAGTAGTTCAGATGCCGTTAAACATTTAACCGTGGTTTTCTTCAGTTCCAACCTTGACTCAGAACTTCTTGACTCAAAGTATTTTCAATGTCCATTCTAGTTTTCATATGTTGTACTATAATGTCATTTAACCCATCAACTGAACCAAGTCTTTTACTGTAAGTGTTATGCAAAGAACCAATAATTTTGCATAGCAACTTTGATAACATTTTGTTATCAACAGAACGATTCAGAAGTTTGTAGTTTTGTGCAGTATTACCGTAAATAGTTTCTACCACCCATCCGATTTTTGTTATTTTTCTCGACATATTAACTTCTTCTGTACTCAATTGCGGTTTATTACCTTTAAATGCTGGCATGAGAACGTTGAAACCTTCGTCTTGCAAAGACTTTACGACATCTCCAAATCCGCGGTCTACAATGAATATATCATTAGGTAACATTTTTTCAATCCTGAAGGACTTTCTAAAATGTTTTTCATAATTGAAGCATCATTTAGGGTGCCGTAAAAAGGTCCAGCAAAATCAACGACAGAAATGTTTTTTGTCCTGAGTACAATCCCCTCTAAATACAAGTTGAATTTTCACCAACATTTAATATTTTTTTTGCAGTATCACAAGTGTTCGCTATAAGCTGTTGGCGAGAAACACCGTTGTACCAGAAATACGGTAAAATGTCTTTCTCAAAACCTGTAATTTTTTGTGTGAAATATTCAAACTTGATGTTCATAAGGTAAGACAAAGATACTAGCGATTATTTTGTTTGAATTTCTGGTTTAGAGTTTAAACAAAAATATAATTGAAGCTTGAGTGACATAACGTGTGACTGTGTCTTGCCTAGACGTAAGTGATGATTTAAGATTTAATATATTTTCTCAAGTTAGTCCGGACAAAGCTTTTAATTGATCCTCAGACATAGGAATTTGCTTTGCTATTCATTCTATCAAATAGTGATGACTGCGATTTATTTGACAGCGTATTAAAAAATAGTATCAATTCTGTTTTCTTAATTGTACTGGTACTAGAAACAATGCATAGACGTGATAAATCATCTGCATAAAAGCATTTTCCAATTAAGTGCATCGAACAGCAACGATCACCCTTTGGAATAAATTTTTGTTTTTTCATGAACACTTTTATTCGTGTTTCTAAAGATATTGTCTTTAGATCAGTTGTTTTTTGACAAATAATGCAAAACCTATGTGTAGATGCAACACGTTGAAATGGAATTTCAATATCATCATCACTTTGATGGTATTCATATGAAAAATCACTCTCACTACTTGTATCAGACTCGTCAGAGTTGATGCTATAAGCTTCTTCCGGTACTGTTGTAGTCGCTGGTGCTACATCACATACTTCCATACTTACAAATACCTCGTCAGATGTTGTAGATTTTGAACTTGAAGGTTTTTTCTTAATACATGGGATGAGCCGAAAATTAAATCACTAACTGTTACAGTTTTATTCAAACAACACTTTAGCTTCTTCAGTTTTTATAACTTTTTTATAACCAGTTATCATACGAAGGAACTTCTTACAATTTTTATACTTGTTCGACGTTATTAATAACAATTCACAATAGCAGTTACTAATCAATAATGTTCAAACAGAATACTGCAGAATTAAATTCACAAGGTACCTACTAAAATAATAGAAATTACACTGTAATGGTGGCAAGGCGCAAAATGTAATAAACAACGTAACAACAAGTTGGAGCTTGTTTATACCGCTGCATTATATGACGCGCATAGGGTTACCAGATGAAAAATTTAGAAGTGCTTACTCTAGACACGCATCATATTTTTTTTCTAAATGTTATACCAATTTTTTTGCAACGCACTTTTTATGAGTAATAGGGGATATGTAGACGTATAGCATTTATTATTTCAGAGATTGTAAGTCACAGATAACACCAGAAATTGTTGTTATATCTTTTATTATTATTATGTTTGTATTAGTAAGTATTATAAAAACACAAAAAAAATACGTAATATAGTCTGTTAAATTACCTAAAGCCTCCCGTTGGAATTAATTTCCTTTTTTCATTTGTTTTAGAGATATATTACTTTGAAGAATAATCATGGATACACTCATTTTTTTAATATCTCAAGGTCGAGGTCGCAAAACATATATAAATCGTGTTTGTATATTTAGTTGATATTACAACGGCAGTTTCGATATAGATTGCCATTTGGGACCCGACTAGTCATACTTATACGGCTTAACCCTTTAATTCCTCGTAATATACATAACAATGATTAAAAACATTTTATATTTTACGGGCAACGTAGAAACAAATTGCCAGTTTTTAAAAAATTACAACGTCAAATGTAGTTTCCAATTTTTCAAAATAGTAAACATAATAGTGAAATGGGAATCAGAAATTATTTAATAACCATACATTCTTAATTTTTTATCTTAATCCGTTAAATGTATCGTTTTATCCAGCTTTAATTATATGTATTTTTACGATTATAAAATTAATTCAGGCTGAAGGAATTCTCTACAGTCCTTTCAAATGAACATAGCTACGAATGAAATTGAGGACCCTTATATTTCCCGAAAACAATTAAGCATAGTAAAGCAAATAAAACATGTTTAAAAATAATAAAAATCCAAAGTAAATAAAGCGCACAATAACGTAATAAATACGCTTCCTAATTAATAGAAACAAATACGTAAACGACCCAAACTAGTACTGCTTGTACAAATAATAGTATGTATTTCACTTCTCATTTAAATTACTTAGTAAACAGTTTACTCTCATCTTATTGTTTACGTATATAAGTAAAAACAGTTCCATTATGTTAAATAAAAATATATCATAACCATGTGCCGTATACGAAATTCAGCCTGAAAACGTAAACTTTGTTACGTAGATAGTTATATAATATCTTAAATTTATATATACGACTAATAACTGGTTTTGGAAGTTTAAATATCCTAATAATTGGTTTGAGATTCACAAACACTTAAATTAAACATCTATAAGATTTTCTTAAAAAAATGCCATTAGGAAACGTAATGGTTATAAATTATAGACGGCAGTGTACCTGGAAAATTATTGTCCATAAGTTTTCTGACGTATATATTCAAAATGAGACTACTGTTAGTATATTCAGGCATCTGAAATGACACTTAGATATGGATTGCGATCATGTCTCAAGACAAGGTTATTTCAGGTAAGGATATTATAAAGTTAATTTCAGTAATTTTTTATCATTAGGTACGAATGATTTTGGCAGCCGCTGCAACAGAATCGACTCCAAATGATTAGACGATAAAGTATGGTAAAATGTGTAATATTTTGTGAATTGTAGATATTGGTAAATAAAGAACCATGCAGTTTCCATATTCATTATTTCAAATTGTAGAAATAATTTTCTTTTGAGGAAATTTAGAGATAATACTTAATCGAATGTCAAATCCGTAGTTTAGCAAAAATTGGCTTATTTCATGCAGATTCCATTTGTACAAAACGAGTGTTTTTTTCTTTAATTATATTTTTCCTACCTAAGTTCACTATTTCGAAACTGCTTTTTTCTTCCAAACTTCAAATAAAAGTGAAACGATGCAAATTTTGTGATATTGAGGTTTGGTACCTCAGTACTTACAGCACATTTTTTTTCACCAGCGCTGATTAAATTCGGGTAAAAACTATCTGTAATGTAATTTTTGTGAAACTTCGTTTTCTGTAACTGCCCCATGAGAGTTAACTAAGTGTGAATGTTTTATTCGTAAAGGTTTATCTCTCACGTAACCAAACAATTTTTAAATAAAACGGATACGTCCATTTACTTTTGATGAATATTTTTATTTCTATATACACATATACATATATGTATATATATATATATCCATTAACCAAGAATATAGTCAGTGAAATTTAGATTCTCTGTTGTTCACAATTTTTTTACAGTTACTAATACTGAATGTTTCCGTATTATTATATTTTTAATGCAATTAGTATATTATGTCTAGATTGATTTATCAAACGTTGGTCGCTTGATAAATGCAAATCATCGCAAACTTTGATGGGTCGTTCGCGCATCAAGGAATCCATATTTCAATTGAAGTGAAGTTACTCTATTTATCGCGTCATCAATAATATGAACTTCATAGCGCAATAAATTTTTAGTAATACCTAATATAATTAAGCAAAGGCAAAACTATGTATTACCTTGAATTTTTCAAAAAGTTTGATATTTAGAGTCGTCATTATAGTTTTCCTACAGTTCTTAGTGGGTTTTTATAAACTCTTTTTTCCATAATTTTAGGTTCAGTATTTATGAGAATAAGTGAGAGTGGGATACAGTGGTCAGTACATCTCTGAAGGTATATTGCCCAAAATTTTGAAAAAAAAATATATCAAAAATATTTTTGAGATCCATAGCCGTTTTAAACGATATACAGACTAATATACGGAATCAAACATCAAAAAATGATATACGAAATCCTAGAAACGGCTTCGTGAGAAAATAGTCTTTCATAAACACAATATCTCTTATAAACGCAATCTATAATACTAGGTAAGGGGAAAAGTGAGAGGGCGGTATAAGGGGGAGAATGGCTTTAAGATCCTGCCAGTCCCAGAAGCCACGGCAGTAGCTCAATCGCTGCGGTGCCTCTTGCCAGATAATAGACGAGGCTCTTGCGGCTGAGCTGTGGTAGTATAATCACACACGCCTGACCAGACAAATAATTAGAAGAGTGCTCAGTAGCCTAGATGTTAAAATAACCTCTAAATAGACTGGTGCAGAAAACAACAGGAAACTACGGCAATTATATTCCCACAAAAGTCTACATCGAAGTACAAGTAAGTAAATATCCAATGCTATATGCTGACCACGACCGCTCTGTCAAGAGTGAAACTATGGAGAACAAGAAATTAAATATCACAGGCTTTATGTTTTAGATAAAGCTTATAGTATATAAATAAGTGCAAGTTAAGACATAACCATTCCGTTCAATGAAATATTTCTGTTTCCTTAAATAAAATGGCATATATCTATGTAAGCTTCTTTGGTGTATGCTACAGTTTAAAAACCTCACCATGAAATAACTTTTGGAAAACAATTTTAAATTACAGAAATTAGGAAATGTTTTGAAACATTTATAGTTTTTAGTTATGTAATAATAAGAAAAAATACAAAGAAGAATAAAAACGAGGTTTGAGTTCAATATGAACGATTATATTTTTATGGTTGAGATTATCAGTTATTTTATACAACCCACACATTTTTCATATTATTCCGCTACTTCATAAAATACTTAAAGGTTCATAATTTATTGAAGTTCCCTTAAATACCTATTCTTGGTTAAACTTTTCTTTTGCCAACCTTTGTGACTTTCGGATTACATGGATGGAAGAAGGGAAAAGGGTTAGAAAACGATTTTAATTATTTTCATTTGAAGCAAGTAATTTAAAAAGAAATTAAGGCGTTGCCGTAAAAACAATATGCCCTTCAATTTCTTTCCCTGCTTTACATAACTGAACCTGTACATGCAATTTAAGTCTACAACCTATTGCTTAGTCTACAGTTCTTAAATGATTCCTGTGTTTTGATGATAAATGAATCGCCTGTGAGTGCCAAAGATACGAATAGTAAATATAGACCAGGGTAATTAGTTTTTATTTTGAATATATATAATCGAAACGATAATTTTCTTTTGATAATTTTCTTTTGATGTAATCGGTAATTCAGTAAGATTTTAATACTTGACAGATTTATGAACGATAGGGCGCGTTTGAAACAAGTCAATTGATAAGAGATACGAAGTATCTCTTAGTTACTTATTTACTCCTTGCAGGTAGAAATAGATGTGTACGCAAATGGTTGTAATTATTTTCTTTATATACCGATATTGCATGAAATTTAAAAGGTTCTGTTGGTAAACATTATATTTTAGCATTATTGAATTTAGACAATGGATATACGTCGTTTCTTGCGGTGTTAAATAATTATAAGTGCAGAAGCCTTATTCGTATTATGAAAAATAAAATAAGAATGCGTGCATCAGCCATAAATTTGGGATATCATTCCTAAATTGGTAGTGTAGGCAGACAACGGATAATTACTGCAGAGTGGTATTTAAAAAAAAATGCACCCAGAATGTGGTATGGGTTTTTTTATCAAAGGCTTATTTATAAGAAGATATTTATTCAAAAATCACGGAGGGACACTTAAATGTTATTTAAATGCATAGATTGAAGAGCAGTTAAGGATATAAAAATTGCGCATAATTTAGAGTTCAAATTGTATTAGAGTTTTGCAAGATAAGAATTGTGAGAGAATTTTATTTTTAAACTATAGCATCTAGTTTGCTAAGTGACAGTTTGCTGAGATCATAAGTTAGATTGTAGGTCAATATTTGAATTACGCGATAGATGTGGAGCAAATGATCAAAATCAGCCCTGTAGTTCAATTGTGTATCTTTACAGTTTACTTCAACAAAAGAAGAGCAAGTGCCAGTTTATATCTGTTTCATGCTTGAAATTATTATAAAAATCTGTATTTGCATGGAATGTAATATGAGGTCCCAAAAAATAATAATTTAACCACGTGCCGCGTGGAATAAATATTTAAAAATATTGTACTTTCATGAGTTCATAGATGTAACGGAAATGTTTGACGAATCCTATATAAACAACCTTAAATAAGATAGCACGAGTAAAAAGTAGAGGGTACAAAGGAGATCATGAGTATTTTTCGTTATAAACTTTCGCTTCTTCGAGGGTATAGAACCTGTACAAGCAATTTCCACAGATTAAATTTGTCATCATTAGCTACGTGGAGAAACGGTACTGATCGCTTGTATTTATACAAAATTACATCTTGATTGTCCCTTTCTCCTCTCTGTATTCAATTTTAACATCTAACTTATATCTCGTAAGAGATCGTCCAAGAATATTTATATTCTAAGTTCATAAGGATAGTAGCTCTTTTTATAGAACCGTAACTCGAATGGATCCATTAAATAACGATGACTCCTTTGGAAACTTTTGAAAGAAGACGTAAAATGTATTATAGACGTAAAATGTATATAAAACAAAATTAATTATCAATTTTATACGAATAAATAAATTTAGAAATTATATTAGTTTTTGATCATTTAATTGCTTAATAAATTTGTTAACACAATAACTTGAAAAATGTATGTGCATATAAATATTTTGACCTTTCTATTCACATATAATTATATTATAGCAAGTTTTATACCCTGATCTTTTTATTATACATTTATATGACTGTAACTTGTATTGTGAGCCTTTATAAAATAAAATATAATAATGTATTAAATTATATATAAGCACATACTGATATGGTGATAAAATGACAATTAAATTGGTATTACTTTTTATAAGTACTAGATGACCCGTGTGTATATTTCGCATAGTAACGTAATCACACATATATGAATATATTATATGAATATCTTTTTATTAGGAATGCCATAAATACATGGCATTGCCAATGAAGATGCTCTTTTTTAAAAAAAATTTCAGAATATTTTTTAACAAAACATTAATTTTAAAATATTTGTCCAGGCATTTAACGAAAGAAGAATAATATTAATTTGTAAAGTAATACTATTTAATGCAGATTTCAAATGAGAAATTGTGAAGGTATCGTGATGACGCTACGTGGTGCAGGGTTTTTTGAAATAGGAATATATTGTTGACCTAAATGCTAGATTCAAAATTTTTAAGTTTTTTCATAAGCTTAAGGTAACATGAAGATTTCACGATGTCCAAGTTTCGAAATATTTTTATTGCTAATGTGTGTAAATTTCCATTTTTTTAACGCTTTGTTGCGACAATATGATTAATAAAAAATTTGCTGTTTCTTATAGCGATAAATTTGAAGCGTCAAATCCATAAATACTTCACGTGTTTAATTTATATCTAGACTGAAATGGAAAGGTTTTTTAATAGTATGGAATATTTCTTTGCTCCTTGTAATAGATATGAAAAGAAAATAAAATAATTAAGATCAGATATGCAGTGATATTTGTAACGGACGTGAAGCCAGTAAAGTCGACTATTTACCTTATTATCATTGAAATTATGTAACATCCAATGAAGTAACTACTTGAATGAGTATTTTTATGGTTATATTATAATCCTCCTTTCTGACAATTATTTCTTCATAATAATTTTTTTTTGAGAAAAGATAAGTATACCAATACGCAATTTGAAAACATTTTACACAGTAATATTTAAAGATCAGGAATTAAGTTCGATACTAGCGTAAAAAAACATACAAATAATTTACGATCAAAGGTCATTTCACGATCATCATAATATGCACGCGGCAAATCACGTAGAATTGTCGCTCGGCTCATGCTTTTATAATAAAGCTGATGTACATATAAATGTGATAAATGCAATGACATTATTGATAAAGGTGCGGCAGCGTCGTAGGTTGCTGGAACATCGAATCGTTCAGAAACACTTGACGCATTGTAATCAATAAACTAAAAAGTTATTTCAATTCTGTGTACAACTTCGCGGTGAGTGCAGAGTGATCTTGATAAACTTGATATTTCAAACTAACGTTGATACGCTCATTCGAAAATTTGTTATGAATCGAGAATCAGAATTTTCCATTAAGAGTAAACAGTGTAATTAATTACCTCATGCCAGCGTGGGTATTTTTGCGTAGAATTGGCGCATAGCCGCTTAGGTACGCCGGGTAATTAACCGTGTGTGTGGATTTGATTTTTCACAACATTTTGCGCCATAACGTGTTGTATATTTAAATTAGCTCCTTTAGTATATTCACTAATGTATATTATGTTATATACTAAGGTTACATGATTCTTTACTCTTGATGGCCAGTTTTAATAGCTAAACCAATAGCAAACAGTTGTTCATTTCTGAATTGCAAATTGAGATAACCAAAATAAACCAGCTCTAAATTGAGGTAGAAATTGATGTTATATTGACAGATTGATGATAAGTTTCGATTTTCTCATTTCATTGTTAGGTTTAAGTAGGGACTTAGTCCGAACGGCATTCAAATATGCTTCCTTTTGATTACTATTTTGCTCAGCAATTCCATATTAGATACATTTATGCCACTGTTTAATTTTGTCTAAAAAAATTGCGTCTAAATATAAGCGTTAAGATGGACTCGATATTTAGATATAACAGTAGGATAATTAATAGTAAGAGTAGGATATAAAATTTACCCACTTTGCTGAAACGGTAGCTAATATTAAAAAAGAAACACTTGAAAGAGACTGGTGGAAGTCTATACAAAGTCGAGTTCAGATATTACTGGAGTAAAAAGGACACTATTACATACATAAAATGGAAAAAATAATCTCCTTTAATTCTTATTTAAATTGTCAATCAGACAAATGAGAAATTTTTTACTTTTTATAAAAATTTTGATTATTTTTCATAATAGTTTGTACATGATATTTGTATAGAATTTTTTTGAACAAGCAAGATGAAACAAAGTGCAACTTCTACTTCATTGTATCTTTCATCTATAGATGTACGGTATTAATCCATGAAACTCACAGACTTGGTAGGGCCGTCGGAAAAATTCACATGACACCCGAAAGGACGGAAAAGGGAATTAATTTTAACAACGGTAGAACTATTGTCAATATCAGTTAAAAGAGTAATTTTAATTAATTTAGTCAACGGTTAAACATTAGAAAAATCAAAGGGTATTAGTTATTTTTTGCAATATTTTCTAAATAGTGTAATTTCTAAATATATGTCCATTTGTGGAGATAGTTTTTTTCTATTATAATCACAAATTGCATTTTATTTTTGTTCTTTGCAATCACTGAATTGTTTGATTTCTTATATTCTTAAAAGAAATCCGATTTTGTTTATAATTATACTCTATTTCGGTAACTTTAGACCATTTTCCTCGCTCACCTATGAAAAATTCACAAACGTTACTCTAAGTTAATATTTTACGGACGGATAGTCCAGGGGACATATTTTATGTATTATGTAAAACGTATAATGGTCTCCAAATTCTTTTAATTGAAAACTAAAATTAGCCAAGCAACAAAATATAAGTTAAATTTAATTTCACTTAGCTTTCGTTAATATTTCAATATCTGACAAAGTTTTATTTTTTGGAAACTCTACGTTTTGACGCAAATGAGGTCTCGGTGAACGCTAAATAGTTTCGACGAAAGTTACGCACGAAAAAATATTTCGCAGGAAGGTATAATTTCAGTACCTATTTTTTGCTGCATTATTACTTTTACAAATTTTTTGATGTCCTCGGAATCATTTACGTTATTCCGAGCAGAAGATATTACTTTTTAAAAATATTTCAAACCTGTTTCAGCAAATTTTCACTGGTACAATGTTGTTTAAAATTTAGTTTCTTAAAAAAACATTTCAATTAATAATACTTAATAATATGTTATTATTTTTATAGGTACGATTGTGCTACAAGTTACTAATGTGATAAAGTATGTTTTATATGCAACGTATGTGTGCATTAGGCTAATTACTATAGTACAATACCATTCATACTAATCCTTAAAAGGTAACGGTATTTTAAAAAAAAAAATATTGCTGCTCCAGCCTCTCTAAACCTTATCCCATTATCTGTTTGGCTGTGTGCTTGTTCTGTTTCATCTTGAGTTAATCTCATGTTGAGTTTCGTCCCAAAACGGTCAAGTGTGCTGATTTTAATGGAAATTTTATTTGAAAAATTCTTGGGTCCAATTAAAGTTTATGCTACTTTTATTTCTTTCAAGTATTTCTCGAGGGATGTTTTATATCTTTGTGTATGTTTTATTTATCAGTTCGCCTGTTTCGTTGAATATCACATAAACATATAAAGTCCATTTTAATAAAACTTTTACTGAAGCAACACTCGAGGAACAGAATAAAGTCTAAGGTACTTATAATACGAAATATTGTTAGGTACATGAAATTAAATTATTGACAGAAACTTGAAACTGAATCATTAGCGCAGAAATAGTAAAACCAAATGTGCGTGTAATGCATACTTTATCTCTATCTGACATCGCACTGACTGACGCAGCTTTTAGTTATAAAAACAATTGTTATTTAAATCGAAACGACAACCGACTCATTAAGGACAGCAATTACTTATATCAATTCCTCCTACATGTCGAATATCATTTTAGTTTTTTTTATTTTCATTATTCAACAAGATGTTGTAATGTCAATGTGCTATATTGAAATTATACAAATGCTGCGATTTCAAAGGATGTATGCGCATCACCACGCGAATGGTACAGACCTCACTTATGTTCCGGTGTGTTTAGGTTTCCACACACATACAGTCATTGAGGTATACGTAAAGTCTCATTAAAAGTACAAGCTCGACTTGTATTAGACCAGTTTTTGAGATTTGTACCTTTGTTTTCATTGTTGTGAGCGTCAATTGCCAATTACTTTTTTAATTTGTTTCAAGTTTTATTTTTAAAGTTTTGTAGCAAAAAATGTAAAGGAAGTCATACAGTAAATCTCAGCCCCATTTTGCATTGAAGCAAACTCTTTACTGAAGCATTCTTCTTATATTTTAATTTTACCTTTCCGAACGATTTAATCCTTCTTGTGTTTATATAAAACAAGACTTTTGTATTAAAATTTAATTTTGTAATCACCGCTGGAGAAGTAAAATATGTAAAATATTTCAAGCTTAATCTAATTCTGGTGGTTACAAAATTTTTTAACCTATTTTACTAGATATTATCAAAACACCTTTTCACTCCTTTATTGAATAAGATACGAAATGGGATTGGGAAGGTCATAAATACGACATTAAAAATGAAATAATTTTTTTTATAATTAGATCATAATCACCCTTTTAACAGTGTGTTAGCTACACTTAATAAAAAATAATTGTTTTTTATTTTCTATAAATAATTGAATTAAATATATTTTTGTGCCGAATTTTGTGTATGAATCTAAGGTAATTATAATTATTTATGATCATATCATTACAATAACCAAAAATTGCAAATATTTGCAGGAAAACTATGAGATTTCTGTTGGCATTGACGCGCAAGGCTTGTTAAATATCCAAAAATGACTTTGTATAGATATCGACTGACAATGTGTAACTAGTATATATATATATATATATATATATATATATATATATGTAAATATATATATATATATATATGTATATATATATATATATATACCTTTTTATTTTCTTAGGAAATTTAATGGAAACTAAAAGAGTGTATTTCGTTCTGAAATCATGGAATAGTTTATAGATATCCGTAAGTCAATGTCTTCCTAAAATTATTTTCGGAGTGGAAATAGTTTGTAAGTCCCTTTAAATATAAGTCGATTTTTAATTAATACCCTGTAAGTGACTGGATTTACTAAAAAAGGTAACTTAGACCTTTTCTGTTGGAAAATGTGTTGGAAAATGATATTTTAACGCAAAACTCCCAATTAAAACGGCGTATTTTAAATTAAAAGTATTTTTTGTATTTTTAGCATGTAAAAGTGACGAGTTGATGGATTAAGATACTCAGAATCTGCTGTAGAGATCTTAAACCACCTAATAAATAAATTATCAAACAGAAAATAAGGGGGTTTTAATGTGGACGTAGTAATTTTTTTTCGACATAAACTTTGTTTCATTGATAACATTTATCTCAATTGAAAGTATGCCTTCATTTAGAATAATAATGTATTGGCACATAATATGTAATATGATTAATACAAGAATAAATTGCATTCAATTTATTAAGTGTCAATATTGTACGAAAGTTTATTTGTGGATTTATGTTAGCATTATTTATTAAAAAAAGTCTTTTATCATTTTAAAAACTTAAAACATTATTATATTTCAGAATATTTATAGGAAGCAAACCTGTTTATAATTTTTCCTAAATTAATTATCAGGGAGGTCGTGTCATCGGCCGAAAAGTAATCCCACCAGAATGCGTAATCGAGCCAAATGTAAAATAAAATTTATAATGAGCTGAATAAAACGTAGTATAATCTTCTGTCGCAGCAGGCAATCGTTGAGTTTAAATATAGCCACATATACATAATTAGAAAATCAATACGACCAGCTTACTTTTATAAACCAATGCATTTCCATATTCTGCTCCAGAGTCGACTACGACCGAACTTTGAGCGGAGTGAACTTGCAGCTGCGTCTGGCCCGCTCTACATATCACGCAGTTTGGCTGCTGAAAGGAGAATAATTCTGTAAAACCTTTTCGCCATTCGCTCGATGCACTTGCGGGGCTGTTTTATAAAGTTGGATGAGGTACTAACTTTGACTGTAATGTGAAACATTCGCATTTATATGTAACTGTAGGTTTTCTTAACGCTGATGTCTAAGTGTTTCATTAAAATTTATTTAATTTGTTTCTACATAGGCACATAAAACATAACTTACGAATTAACTACTTCCAAGTACTTATTTATTTACCTTATGTAATTTATTTCCAAAAAAATATTGATATGTATTAAAAATGCACAGAATAATTTTATGTGTACAAATATCCACACGAATATATAGAAGTAACGTAAATCGCCTTGAAATATAACTATGAAAAAATTATAAGGATCTCTTGGAGATTAAAAAAAGAAAATTAGAAAATTTTAAAAAATATATTAAAAGATTTATATCCATAATATTTTTAATATTAATATTTAGTAATAAGTGTATAGTGGAAATTGTTGGTCATTAATATTGGGTGAATTTTGGAAAATTGCTTACAATTTTATATATCGACGTCATGATACATTTGCAACAAATAATATTTATGAGGTAAGCTAGCTAAACAGAACATTAGTTATTTTTCGAAGTTGTTATTAAATGGGCTGTTTCCTTTTTTTTCATATAAATCATTTTAATATAACAGCCGCTTTAATTTGATTGGATCTTGAGTTTGGGTCATCAAACTATAAAATTATATCCATTTTCGGCTTTCTATATTGTATGGTTTTAATTCTAGAATTTTGGTAGGTAGCTGAATGGAAGGGCACTTTTGTAAGCTATAAGTGTTCAGTAGCCACTTTTGGTATAGAACGCTAAAAATAACTTCGAGTGATTAAGTAGCTTATTGATAGAAACTAAGATATTTGTGGAATTTTCATCTGTGTATTTGTTTCAAAGAAAATAATTTAAAAATTGTAAAGAAATTTAGACGTGTGTTTAGTTGTAGCTATTTTTAATTTAGTTGTTGTTTTTTAGGACACGGGAAAAAATAAAAGAAAATATGTATGACGACGAACTAGGTCGTCATTTTTGTTAGTGTATTTGAATGTTCCTAGTCCTTTGAAAAATACTGAGCAAAATTTAAATGGAGTAACTTGCACTTGTTAAATTAAGAAAAATAAATTAAAATATTTGATGTCAAAAAGTTGCATTATAACAAGATAATCCTGCTAAGTACGAATAGATTTTGCACTAAGCTTTATAAACACTTGGATACATGTATATGGTATAAAGTGTATAGTATCTATGTCATACTTTTTACAAAGCTCGATATAATTTTTCACTATACAAATTATTGCCTAGTTTAATTTTCACGTGCGTTAAATAATATTTAGGATTAACAGAACTAATTTTGCATTTACGTACTTAGTAAATATCTTTGTCTCGTTCTTTATAGATTTTTGATATTTGATATAAAAATTTAGACATTAGGAGCCTCATTGTAAAATGCTTTGAAAACTCATACCTCGTGAGGTAGATGAAGAATTTAATATTTCACTAAAAATATAGATTGTATTTTAAAACACCTCTTCAATGAAACCGACGCCGATAAGTTATCTTCAAAAAAAAAATTCATCCCCTAAGAACATGTAAAAAATAAAAAAATATTTTGATTTCATTCCTAGTTTCATTCGTAAGCTATATGGGGGGTTTCGAAGAAGTATTTTTAGGAGCCCACTCAGGCAAGAAACCACATAGACATTTTAACGTACATGTTATTAAATGGTTTTAGTGTATTGCCGTATATTCTAATGCGGTTTTGACGGAAGTTTTCTCATCTCCTGCATACCTAATTAAAACCTCCATGGATATTTCGTCATTGTTTATGCAATAAATTTATTTTCAAAACTGAACTTAATTCGAAATGAAAGTAAACAAAATTAAAATGTTAAATGTGTACAGTGAAAGGGTTAAAAATAAATATGAGTTATGATTTTTTTTATTTTATCGAAACAAAATGGTCACTTGATTGTTGAAAATAAAAGTACAATACTGCTTTTGTTTTCATTTTTCGCACATTCTGAAAAGGTTGAACGTACAAATAATGGATTAAAGGCATGCAAAATAAATGTAAATATTTTGGAATTAAATAAATTAAAATCTTTTAAGAATTTAGAATCGAGAGATCCTCTTTAGGCTCTTCCTACATTAGAAGAACTATATTTAATTATCGCATTTACTTGTACAGTGACTTGACTTTCAGTCTACGAGTCAAACTTATACTGAATGCTAATAACTTGTAGTTGATTTTCTGTTGTCATTAATATATTGTTTTCATATATTATGCAAAAATCACTTGTCATCAATTTTACATACTTTTAAGAAAAAATAAATCAAAAAATGTAAGTTATTTAACCCTAAAAAACTAATACAATCTAAGGAACGAGTGACCAGTTTGTATATATTTCCTCACAAAAGCGGGTCATGAAATGTACAACTTACATATATCCGCTTCCGCGAACTGTAATATATGGACGCACATAATTTATGTGTTTTAATTTTGACTCGAAAAGTTTGACCTAAATTTGCCTCCTCGATCCAAGTAAGGATCGAGGAAGCCCACATCTGCTTTTGTGGTCCTGACATAAGCAGATGTGTGCCTCTTCGATCCTTACTTGGATCAGGCCCACATCTTATGTCAGGCTTTATGTCAAGCCCACATCTGCTTATGTGGGCCTGACATAATCAGATGAACTTACCCTTCAATTTTAGATTAGTTATATTATACGTACCGTTAAATCTTTTTGGTATTAGGCCCTACCACTTCCAGGAATAGATTAGTTCTGGCTTACAAACTGAGATATTAATGTACAATTTGTGTTTGATTGCATTAATAGTTTTCATCTCTATACATCTTATGTTGAATAATATTCTATATTAACTTTTACTTTTATTATTAATATTTATGGTGGTGTAATAATTTTCATTTTAAAATATGGCATCGAGAACAAGGTTAATGTTCATCTTTTATAGAAATGTACTGTAATATTATATTCGTTATAGACGTAGGTTTTTCCCTTTCAAAGGAGCAAAAATAAAAACTACGTTACGTCCTGTTGTCCATTAATGTTGATAAAGAATGCCGATAATCTAAAAGGGATTACTATTCACGTGACATAGTATTATGATATCTTATATACCTAAATAAAAATATAAAATTTTCAGTTTTATAAATAAACAAACCTCAAGCGAGTTAACTCGGGAATAACTTACTTAAAGCTATGTATGGGTATTATTTCAGGGTTTTGCCTTTAAAATTGAGATTCGTTGATTGTTATAGTGAAAGACATTCCATAATCTAGTCAAATTGGTGGCATCATTATGCTATATAATCAGCTCCGTACCGAATGAGTTTCTGCATAGGAAGGTTGGTAATATTACCACCACCATATTACCTTATCAGAGCCCCTCCAGGAATCGATAATGCCCACCATCAAATCACACAAGTAGGTATGAACGTTCAAAGATCTTCAATAGTATCATGAGTCTAAGAACTGCGTTTCCAAAATGTGTTCTTTTTATATAATTACACCATTTTGTGGGCAGTAAGTTGTCAGTAATTAGTATTTCATTTATATGTTCAATGAATGGCTATACCAAGGCTATCTTGTTATACTAATGTGTAATCACTAAATGTTACTAACATATAAATAGGTTAAAATGAGAAGACACGCCGAATTAAACGAGTAACCAAACTATCAGTGAACGTAATGTTCACAATTATACGGCTACATAACACAAGCATCAATGCTCGGGAGCTCGATCAATTCGATAATCTAATCAAAGTTGGCATCGTTAACGAAGATGGTTTTAGTACGATTTCCGAGCAACCGTCCTCGCTTCGATGGCTTTTATGTTTCTATGGATTTTGTACAACACACGTATGTTAATAAAGTAAAGGAGCACACTAGTATAATGTTTTCCATTCACATGTATTTTCTATGGCTGTCAATTTTACCAGTATTATCGAATTGAAGTTATTTTACAGAATTTTTTTCGTGAATGCAGTTTTAATTTGAAAATTATTTTTTTTTTTTTTTATAATATCAATGAGTATATAAATATATAAATAGTCATGAAGTTAATTGTATATTTGTAATACGACGATAAAAGTACTTATCACCGATTGTACGAAAAGGCGGTGGAAACAAGGAACACATTTAATAAATTGAACAAGACATCTTATAAAATAGAGATTACATTTTTCATCAGATAAAAAAACCTCGACCAAGTGCGAGTCACACATTAATATTTTTCTGTTTTGGACTATTAGTTTTGAAAATTAGAATATACTTTTTATATTTAACATGTGACACCTTACTCGATAACGCAGTGATTAAAGTAAATTTGGTTATAGAATGTGCTACAGTATAAAATTAATGAATGCGTGAGCGAAGGAAATTAGCAGATAAAAAATTGAAAATTAACCCAATAATACAGGGCGTAAGATTTTTTCTTTTAATAGTTGGAAGATAATTTGTATAAGTGTAGTTTCTTATGTAAGTGATAAGAAATTAAAACTTAGCATACCCAAGAGGAAATCGGTAGAAAATGGAAAGATAAAGTTATTAACTGTCTCATTGTATACGTTCAATCATAAAGCTGTACTTGGTTTCGTACGGCCTCCAAATAATGGAACAAGAGTCTAATCGTCTTTACAGTAATTAAGCGTTCAGTAAGTAAATAAATGACACGAATTGAAAATATGCTTACGAAACGTTAATCGCGAATCAAATCTAACTTCCAATTTAACGACCTCATTCAGACGACACCGTGGGAACCCGTTTATAATATATTCGTATCTAATAGGACCGTATGCTTGATTGTATCTCACCTTTCAACATTAGTTAAGCCGTAATCCACTTACTAAGCTTTACTCGACGACGTCGCTGATGTTACGCTGCACCCGTTCGTCATCTGCTGCATCCTTGACGACTGTAAAAAGTTTGACGTCATCCGTGAATAAAAAACAACGCGCTTTCTTCTTGCCTAAGTAATACGCAATTGTGTTACTTATCGCCATTTGTTGAAGGTCATACCCACGTTGTATTTATATTTTTGCCTTTTTCTGACCACCGGCTGGCAAGCGATTTAACCCAAAAGCATATGTTTTTCAAATCCAGATGAAGATGGTTTGCTTTTATGTGGTTTTTCCCCAATAATTCATTATTCAGTGGGTAAATCGATTCAGTGTTCATCTGTCACAAAAATTACAATACGTCTACCATATCTCCTGAACCTACCTAAATTCTGGCAAATTTTATGAAACTGTAAGAAGAAAAATACCACAAACTAGTAATCACATTAGTATAGGTAATTATCTATTGTGACTTCCATATTATGTTATACTATTTTGTCAATGACTACTTTTGTCTCATGTCCATTGAAATTTCACTGGGTTCTTTAATGCGATGATTAGAGTAAGCCAAAATCGCGAAAACGAACAATTACCGAACCAGCGCAACATTCAATTCATTACCGCTTTATCTTATGATCCCAGCTGACCGTAGCGGTACCCTTGACAATGCAACGTGTTTGATTACGCCGACAGGCAGAGATGGATTGACTAATACTAGCAGAAGAGGATTAGCTCTTTGAAATAGCAGCTTGTATTATTTCTACATTCACTTCTGTATGTACCCTTGCCTTCTCTCATAAGTCTGTATGTAATATCCGACAGATCACTCTGGACGTGTTTATTATGACAGATACGAGTGTCAGATATGGTGGCTGATATTAGCCTATTGCTCGAATATTGTCTGATCGAAATGTGTTGATCGGAGTTGGTTTCAACATTAATATTAAAATTGTAAATTGCATCGCCATACTTTTTAAAACGATATTTTTGTGCGATTTTAACTTAGTTAGTTTTTATAATATGCACTTTAAATTAATCATGATGTACACCTCGTGCAGTTTTTGCGTATTACACATTTTTTTTAAATAATGAGTTAAACTGGAATGGTGAGCAGACATATATATGTTTTTTTTAGTTCTTTTTTTAAATAATAATAAACAAACAAAGTGTTTATTAAAGTCAGAAATTGTCCGATTGCTCTTAGCTTTCATTTAGTATCCTTGCCTTATTTATTGTACAGACAGAGCTTTTTAACAGAAATTATAGTTTTTTTATTGGCCTTTTTATTCTTCTTATTTTTATTCCCATATCAAAATTTACATGTCTATAGATAACAGAGCGACAATATATATGTATATATACGATTGATTTACTAAGATGAACCTCTTTTTGTTCTTTTTCTGGAGAAACACCACACATATCGAAATAAATACTTTGATATTTTTATTTGTAAATTTTTAACCTGTTAAATATTTCTTACATTAACCTGATTAAACCTTTTTGCCTCTTTTCAGTCTTATTCCTTTTGACAGTATTTTTTCTCTTTGTTTATTGATTGTTTCATTATTTTTAAGGTCTTTTACAATTTCCCTTTTTTATTTCCAACGTTAGGTTTTTATCGAATATTGTATTTTTGAATCCTGTCACGTAAAGTTTCCCTTAGTTAGTTTCGAGTCTTCTAACTTCCTTAACAATTAGTCTGTCTCTATCGTTCTTTGCTCATGGCTGATTTCTTATTTGCACATGATTACCAGGCTTAATATTATAGCGTTTCGAAAGCTTAATTTTATGTATTTTTAATTTTACATCTATCATATATATACAGCGTATTTTATACGAATATGTAATTTTAATAGACGGTATTACTTAATTCTAATTTCATAAAAGTATTTCATTTTGCACATATTAAATTACCTATTCAGATGAAGGATTTTATTGAATATTTATTCTTCATCTGTATAGTTATAGCTCAGCATGCCCTATAACAACACATTTGTTTTTATTTATTTCAGAAAAAGCAGCCTTTTGCAAATCAAGTTTTTTTTCTGTGACACTGGGCCCATTTTAGCCAATCAATATTTTGTACAAGTGGCAAATTGTTGTCATAATAGAATGTACTTTCTAACAATAGTTTGATATTATTCTACAATATGACAAATCATAGCGTAGTACAATCTCGTCATAGATAAAAAAGAGGCAAAATATAAGGAAAAACTGTGGCCATTTCAATCAAAACTAAACGAACTTAAATATAAATCATTTAACTAAATGTTTTTTGATCACAACGACACTGAAGACAAAAATTGGTAATATCATTATGATTGTAATAAGATCACTCAGTAGCCGTTTTATTGGCGCTTAGTGGCTGAAAAGAAAAGTACTTTAATTTTGATTATCAAAGTACGTAGTAGAATAGAGTACAAAAAAATTATTTCAAATACATGTGTTAGGCCGCTTTATAAAAGTATTATTACGAGTTCCATTAAGAAGCTTAGGTTGAAATATGCTACATAAATAATTAGTTTATCAATATTAATAATTAATTTATCAAGTTAACCCTAAAGTAGCAAGTTATTTGAATCTTATTGAGATTTAATCTCGCCGAAAGTCATTGGAGTATGTTATTGTCAGAATATGAGGCACACAAATTATGATATTTACAAATTCTTTGATGGAATTTTTGACAAGCCTTAACAATTATATTTAGCAGTTAGCTACATCGAGCTTACTTGTAGTCTTTATGCAGTCAATATAACAATAAATAAGTTAACATCGCCTTGTAAGACGTCAAAATTCTGATTTCCTCTTATGTATTTTGTTAGAAATTTATGTTATTTGAGGTATATGTAGATATACCAAACTTCAACACGAGTCACGAATAAAGAAAAACTAAAAACTGTATCTTTCTTTGTATTAGTTGCATGTTTTTAAACATACTTTTTTAAAAACATGCAAATAATACAAAGAAAGATAAAGAAAGATTTTTACATTATATTTTAAACACTGTAGCGAATCGTGATTATTAAAAAACATATGTTTGTAATGCTCATATCTTACACGATATGACAGTTTAACTGATTCTTCGTATTTATTATTTCAATATAGGATAATTGCAATATCGATCAGGAATTTCGGGTGCTCATATTTTAAAAATATGAATATAAATCTGTTAAATGTTCGTCTAAAAACGACAATTGTAATAACCTTTACCAAAGTGATTTTCAAACTTTTTGATTTCTTTTTTCAAAAATTGTTTTGAAATTCAATGATCAAATCTTTGCTTCATACTCGCAGTAGTAATTTAAAAGTAGCAAATACTCGAGTCGCCCGTTTTAGGCTGATAGTATCTCCTCTGCATCTAGATTTAGGAATTAGAGCCCGAAATTCATTGACAAATTTTCTGTTTGATATCCACAATACTATTTTAAAACCAACTGATCCTCAAGTCTCATGTTTTTAGTGGCAGTATTTTTGCGGCATCAACACAGAGGAATTGAAGACCTAAGTTCAATCACAACTTCACTACTTGAAACCCAAAATACTTATTTAAAATTGTCAAGTCTTGTAGTTTATGCCTGCCTTCTTGCAGAAATAAGATTTTGGGATCAAAGATTAAAATGCATAATGTTGTATTATTATGGGTTATATTTTCCTGGGGGATTCAATACGTGCGCGAAGTTTTATGAGAATCTCTTAAGTAAAAGTAGCTGAAAAATTGTTCGTAAGATTTGAATCAACAAAGAGATATGAACCATGAATATGTCGTCATTTAATACAGTTGTGTTTTTATTATTATTTAAGAAAAATTTTTAAATAATAAGCTTAATCTTAATAATATTCTCTAGTAAATATATTAGAGTTTCCTCGGTTCATTTTGGTTTATTTTAAATATCTTTCATTCTGGCTTAGTTCACTAGCTTTTAAAATTTAAGTTTTTGTTGGAAAACAGGCAGTGTAAAATAACAACATTTTCCATAATGGCAAGTTTAATTATTTAGGGTTAACGCATAACCGTCACGAGATCCTTGATGAAAGTTTTTGTAGATATAGAAATCCGATTTCATTTAAATTTTTTAAATTATTTAATTACCAAAGAAAACTTTCTGGAAGCATGAAGAAATATTTAGATGTTCGGATGTAGAATCTCATGGTTTGATAAGTTAAACATTAACACATATATTTAGAACTAAAAGTTTAAATACTATTTGAAACCTTCAAAACAACGCATTTCTGAAGTTAAGTTGCTGAATATATAAAGGCAGTAAAATCACATCATACATATTTATATATTTGTCACCTTAGTATGTTACATATTACTATTATAATTTCTAATTTTGCAACTAGTGCCTATCTTTTGTTTATAGATGTGTAGTTTAAATTCAGTGTTCACAAAAGTGCGGATGTTTGTGGTACTGTTCAATATTTTGACTGTTTATATAAAAATGCATAATATTTTTATAAAAATAAAAAAAAAAATTGACAAGTACGTGAAATCAGAAAACGACCCTCGTTACTCAGAAACTTTACAATCGCATCTCGTACGTAGTCAATTTAATATAGGAAAAATGTTAAGACGGGCGCCGCCCGCTGCGAGAAATTAAAACGTATAAGGAAACTATTAAAATATTTTGCTTTCAAATATATGTAGAAATATATCAATAAAGTTAATGGGTATTAGATCACAGTTTTTTTCTTCGAGATTATTATAAATCAAATTACTATATGTTAAATATTAGAATCTGGCGTGCAATGTTGCCAGGGCAAATCCAGATTGGTTTAAGCAAATGAAAATAAGTAATAAATATGCAAATAAAAGGGTATATAATTAGTTTTCGTCATAGAAAACAAATTCTTCGTAACTAATTACTCTCTGTCCGCAGATAAAGTCACTACTACATATCAACCTAGCTAGCCTTAAAACCAATTACTCGTGGTTTCTATGGATCGACATTTTTTTATGAATGAATTAGTTATTGTGAGTATATTTATTTGTCGGCTTTGTACGTTTTTGTTGAGCAAGCAAAGGTACTTTGTTTTCTGAACGTATTATATTTATCGCTGCTGGTTAGCTTCCTTTATATATAACGTGACGGTATTTAATAAAATTATCAAAGTAAATTGAAAGCCCGTGAAAGTTTCATTAAAATTAGTCTAATGGTTTAGGCGTTTTCAGTATATATAGAGCTAGGAAAAAAAAGAAATAAACAAACCTTCGGACACAAACCATTCTCATACAATACCGTGGATCTAATACATAGAGTTACAAAAAGACATCTAAACTCAAAATAAAAAAAAATCTTTTTAAACATCCTCTTCAAAACTGGTTTCTGAACAACTGTGGTACTTAGTAACTATGTGCTGCGATTTCAGAAACAGGAATTATCGCTACACCTTGAATCGCACAAAATAAAAACTAAAACGTGTCTACCTCCCCATACGTCTCGAAAAATCGTCGAACTAACTCCTAAACAAAGTATCCTCTATCAACGGTGTTCGTAATAGAATCCGATGTTTATTAATATCATTGATTTGGTACACAGTGCTGTTTGACACACTCATAATAGACGGGAATATGTAAGAGACGACATTTTGATACCAGAGTCGAATATTCTTTTAAATTCCAGCTCACTAACGGGCCAATTGGAAGTGCAATTAAACTAAGCCAATGTAATGAAAGCTGGAACAAGCGAGATCATCTTTATTATCGTTCACCTTTCGCGAGTAACGAGCGGGATCATCTTTATTACCTTCTTATGGAGAACCGCGTACGGGGCGATTTTTTTTGTCACCTATTGTAGCGAGATACTGTAATTTGCTCGAGACATCCAGTTAAATCCTGCTGATTCAGAAAATATAGAGAGGATAAATTAAGTGATAAATCTCGATTTTTTCACTCACATATAATTTTTACCTCATATTTTTCGACAAAACTTACTTGATTCAGCGATGCTGTTTGCAGCTGTTTACATGTTTTCTT
Organism: Druceiella hillmani; assembly: GCA_039881145.1. NCBI lineage: Eukaryota > Metazoa > Arthropoda > Insecta > Lepidoptera > Hepialidae > Druceiella > Druceiella hillmani. The sequence goes on along the minus strand of JAYKKI010000120.1, from coordinate 1,475,699 downwards.
GTCTTCATTGTGTTTCATCTTCTTCATGTTACGATATCGATCGTAATTTCTAGAACTAGATACTTAAAAGCATGTCTTTCTATCCATTAATTTGAATGTAATATGACATGGCACAGAGAGAAAATTAATAAATGTTATTTGTCGTTAGTACACGATTTTATGGATAGTTTTTAGTTGGAAATTTTTTAAAGACGTCGACTAATGTTAATTTCAATTGACGTGCATCATAATAAAATATTGTAAAATATAAACAAATTTATTAATACTAAAAAGAAAAAGAAAATGGTGAAACCATAAACAGTTTCCACGCAATGTGAACTGTATATGAATTAAGTTAAAAAAATATGTACTGACATGCACATTATGAAAAATAAAACAAAAATTTAATGATATTATATCATTTAATTTTTTGATATTACATCTATTTACTCAATTTCTTTATCGTTTATGTACTGTTGTGATTACTACCGTACAAAAAATTCTACAAAATAAATATTTTTTTTTAAAAGTAAGCTACTAAGTAGCAGTAGAACTCGCTCTATGAGAAATATGCGTACACTTAGGCGCATATGATAATCTAAGGATAAACAGTATTTAAACGATATATTATGAAACAATTTACAAATGTGAATATTAATTTTCACGATGTCAATGTATATATCATAATTTAGACTATAGCGGATGAGGTGTGTCGGGTGGACAAGAGGGTGAGGAGCATTACTTTTTATGGACATTTTCGGCAATATCTATAAAATTATCTTATGAAAAATTTTGAATTTTTTTTCTTTCATTTGATATCCCATATAATATATACAAATAAAAAAGGAATATTCAATTACTTTCATCAATAAACTGTTAAAATATTTATGGTTAATATGCTTCATTAGTCTGTTAGTTTCCACGTATGAAAGTTTCTGAGAAAAACAACTAAACAGCGACAAACGAACAGACATAAGATTAATTTTCTTTCAAGGTACGAAACTCTAAAAATCTGTAAAGCACAAGTAATACCCGCACTATGAGGGTCTCGTCCTTATTTCGACACTCACATTTATTTAAGACACATTATATTTCTATTAAGCTATTCACACATATTATTTTTTTACAATATAAATTATATATGTGATTACAATGTATTATATACTATATCTTTCAGAAATAAGGAGGCGGCATATATGCATATTCTTTAGAATATCTTTTAAAGTACCTAAGTAAAGAACCCTAAGCTCAAAAAGGGAAATTCAAAGTCTCTAACCAATTCGACTTTTTTGTATATTTATAAACAAAAAGTTATATAAGTATACTATTAGAAACGTGAAAAGTTATTAGTAAATTCAATAATAATACCATAAACTTTCTAAAAAAATATTTGGGAAAAATTAAGTTTCTCTCGCTTTTGTTTCATTTTCCTCACTTTCACTCAAATAATACACGTAATGACGAAGAGATTTATCCATAAATATAATTTCTCCTTTAATCTATATCGGTAAATAAATCTATATCTGTAAATAAATCTATATCTGTAAATAAATCTATATCTGTAAAAAAAAAAACAAACTTCCATCCTGTCACCCATCCTGTCCTGTAAATTACTGAGTTTAAAATTTTTAAAAAAATCTATGTGTACACAATTCATGGTTTCACAAAATAAGCAACAAGTATGAGTAGTGATTTTAATATATTTTGTGAACCCGCAGGTTCTGCATGAGTTTGTTAGAAACCTTTTTAAAAATGTTTAAAAACTTTTTAAGGGGCTAGCACCACTGCAAAATGCTTTGAGGACACATATATTGGGAAAATCCTTTTTTCCTTAAAATGATAATTCTCTTAATGAGTTTATTAAGAAAATATTTTTCATTCAAAGTTCAATGTACGGAAAGATATTTTAAATAAAAAATGGAAAATATTTGTACTTTATTTATATATATATATATATATATATATATATATATATATATATATATATATATATATATATATATATATATATATATATATATATATATATATATATATATATTGATTTAATTCATTTCGTGTTTCTTTAATATTACGTTACGATACTTTTTAAACTGAAAGAGCTATTAAACAGCGAATTTATCATTTTGATATGGTTTATTTCAGTAATAAGGAATAAGCATTCACCCGTTTATTTGATCGAAATATTTTAGTTCGGTAGCTATTCTCTTATTATTTAATCTCTTATCTTAATTCAAGTTAAAAAACTCATCGTTACCTTTCATTAATCATGTTTATCAATTACTTTTGATAATGATGAACAAGCATTAATTTATTTGTTTAGTAGCGAGCTGTTACTTTATTGTTATAAGACTACACTATTTAAAGAGTAATGTAGAAATTATGCTTCAAATATATTATATATTATTATATATTATTGGCATGGACAATATTACAGAATTAGGCAGAGATTATTTGAAATAGATTTTATTAAAATCGGCTACACTTGAAATGTATTCCAATTGAATAAGGCGGCCACATCAAGAAGGCGTGGCGAGTGTTGTCATGATATGCTTAAATCTGACATACACGTAATCGCATTTTGATTGCGTAGTGTCAATATCCCGCCAAAACTTTTTAAAATTCAGTAATGTTTGTGGGAACAATGGTATGAGCAAAACCATCAAAAGAAGTGACATCACATAATATCCCGATAAGTATAAGATTATGTATACACCAGTATACATATAAATAAATATATATATATATATATGTATATATATATATATATATATATATATATATATATTTATATATATATATATATATATACATATATATATATTTATATATATATATATATATATATATATACATACATATGTATATATATATATATATATATATATATACTAAGTATAAGATTTGATGCGGTTACCAATTTTTAAATATTTTTAAATTTTTTGTCGGTAGATAAGGACTAGTATCGACATTATCAATTAAAATATCATTGAATATTGTATTATTATTTGAATGTTTTCCAAATTTTTTTAAAGTTTTGACCATTGTCTTTTAGTTGTTTTTCAAACGATGCCAAAATTAAGGAATATGTACAACGGATAGGTACAAAATTTTTTTTTGCGAAATATATTATGTTTAATTTGGTAATTAATTTGGAAAAAGTGTCTCCAGCTTATGAATAAAACTTTACTTTCTCTTTGAGTTATGATTATGCTACGTATTCATATAATATTTGATCCGGTAATCATTACATGATTGATTCAGATTTATATTTATTTTATTTTTTGTTCCTTATTTTTTGTAATAATAAGATTGAACCTTTTGACAAAAAGGAGTATCATAATAATTATTTGAAATGAAAATTATCTTCAAATTTTCTTATTACGTGCTGCATCAGAGACTAGACACAAGTTAGAGCAAACTATTTATAGATTTTAACGTTTTTTAATAAATTATTTTATCTATTTTCCACAACTTCTTGCATTCAAATGTCCACTACTTCTAGTATTATAATAACACAACTTCTACACTCAGTCTTCAAATTCTGCTTTTTAACCCTTAATTGCAGCCCTTTATAATGTCAAATAATTCAATAGAATTACTGAACGGGAAGGTTCCATACTAAATACTCATGATGTATTTTTACTTCACAGTTTAGTACATAATCATTTATTACTGATATTCCCAGAAAAACAAAGTTCGATAAAAACTTACAAATTACAGATAAATCGTATTCGAACAATCAACAGAAATTATCGGAAAAATGTGAACAGGAGTAATATTTGTAAAACTTTATTGAAGGTTATAAGCTAGTGTTTGACGTTTATCTCAAATTTATTTTTATGCCGATTTTGTCAAAAACATTGATTATAAGAATAAACATTTCTAACTCAATTGTCTCAAACATACAATTTTGTAACTAAAAATTGAAGTCCGTTTGTTTATTATGTTAATCAACTAAAAAAGCAACCAACCTTAAAAGCGTCAATTAAATATTGAATTAACATTTAAATTACTAGTTGGTATATCTAATTATAAATAGCTTATTCTTGCTCCATATATTGTTTTTATTGAACATTATTATATGCCCAGTTTCCTCAAGTAAAATATAGTAAATTTATAGGTAAATATATGTCGAATTATCGATAATAATGTATCGGTAATGTTTTGCAGGCATTAGCATTGCGTCTGTGTAATTATATTGAAATAATAGTAAGCGAAGGCGTTATACGTACAAGCTGTTGCTTGTGTATAAAACGCCAATAATTATATTACATCTGATATGTGTGTGTCTGCGTGTGTATGTGGCAGGCGTGCGGGTCACGTTTATCCTTCACATGAGTAGTGTTACCGGACTCGCTTTAAATAAGGCCCATAAAATATCTCTTTAATTCTATAATCTGTGAAGAGGACATTTCGTGCTATCATGCACCGAAAAAATTCCAGAACAGTTATAATGTGTCACTTAACACGTTCGTACCAATACGGTATCTCAAGCATGCCACGCTTTCGTAGAAATTGGCTAATCTCTCCGCTTCTATTCCATTACAACATCTAATGTATACATGAAACACGTTCCACTTCCCTTTGTGGCATTAAATGCAATTTTGTGATAAATGAACAGATATTTTGAGACTATACTACAGTTTGCAGCTATAACCATTATTTGATTTATGTATGTTAAACAACGGAATATAGTTACTCTTTGATCGAAAATGAGATACTATATTTCGTCATCAATTATTGCTGTAACTGATGTAATAATAACACAGATATATTATTTATTAACCTCGTATTAACTTCTAATCTCAGAAATATTATATTCGCATTCGGCATTCGTTTTTAATATATGGCAAAAATATTATGTGTGTAAAAATCATCATTATTAAGTGACGATTTTTAGTTTGGTGATAATTAAAATTTATATGTTGTGATATGCAGTTTGTGGCCAAGAATATTGGGGTGTAAGTTTTATTTAAGTAAGACTGTTTTTAAACATATTGCAGCAACATTAAATTTTATTACATTGTAATTAGATGCTCACCTTACCAATTATTTCAAATACCGTTCGGTTTAAAAGCATTGACATCAGTGCTTACGAAGTCGTAATTTCCTTTAATTAATTTCGTTTGATTTGATAGAATGTAAGACAGGGAAAATGCCCAGTTCGACCCAGTTGTTAACTAATAAACAACTTGCAAGTCATATTTTATTTATTAATGACCAAACAAGTCTGTTTTAGGTCGTGAAATTTGGGCCAATCGACTACATACATCCGTATTGAAAAATATAGTTAATAATCCCAAGGTTGATTTGAGTAGATAGTCCTGATGAATAGAAAGATAGTTATTAATAAAGTCATGTGTTAATGCATGTATTGTAAATTTTTTTTAAGGGAGAGGAAATATTTTTTTTATCATCCATTCATTAGTCACAAATCAAAATTGCAAAGAAGTGATGCCTGGATAATTAATGAGGTGTTTTTTTTTCTATCATAGTTTATTTTCTAAATAACATGTAATTAGAGGGGTAAATTTTGGCGGTTAAATTTATGCAAGATTCAAATATGGACTTAAAATAAGAAAAGCTTAATTAAAATTTCAATAGCGAATCTTTGAGGGTCGAGAGCTGAGTTGTGAGATTTTTCATTTCCAGTTGCACTATTTTTGATATTATATAAAAGCTAATAAAAAGAAAAATCTAAATATAAAATAATAATCCCAAACTTTGTATATCAATATTTTAAAAGAGGAAAAAACAGCTAGATGTACATACATAAAATATTTATGGCGCCAATTTGTTTCGTATTTGACTGACTTTTGTTTATGTCTAATAATATTTTGAAGCAAGTAAAACGATTATCTTCTTTTACGAGCTGAATCATTCAAAAATTGAATAATTTTCAAAATAAATATAAAATTTATGACGTCATATAAATGTAATATAGTATGAATACTAAAATGTTTTTAGACAAAAGACGGAGATCAGCAATTCAACACCAAATAGTCTCGCATTACCTACTTTTACAGTACGCGTCTCAAATGTACCTAAACATCCTCCGAGGGAGAATTTAAATATATGGGCTAACAAAATGAGACCCCATTTCGATACGCCAAAAAGGAACCATTCTACATATCGCTCTTCAAAGCAGACATTTTAAACACAAAAGATATTTTGTCACGGTAATATTCATATTGTGTGTGTCGCGAAGTCCCATTAAATACTAGTTTAATATCTTGGCGTACCTTGGATAACTTTGGCACTGGGGTGTAAAAATATTTAAAATGTATAGTATGTGCCACTCGATAATTGTGTAATCACTGGTTGATGATAGCGAAGTATCATATCGAAAATTGTAAATTTTGAAAATAAATTTTTGTCAGATTGTTTCTTTTTCCGCCTTTACATTGAACGTTGCTTCGTTTAATACACATAATCAAACCGGGCGACGAATTTACAAAGTACTTGAAAATTTGGAATTACGTTCAATTGGTAAATACTTTCCAGTTCGCATTTGGAAAATTGGGTAACCTTAATTAGGACAGTTTTGAAAACATGTTTTATTATGACAAAGGTAAATGGACATTTTGCTGATCTAACGATTGTTCATTTGGAGAACTTTTAATTTCAGATCGTTGCTCTTTTTTGTTTTATATCGAGGAAAAGAAGTTAAGATAGAGAAGTCTGTAGAAACGTTCTAAAAATTTACCTCTGAAATAAATCGGACAAGCTATCAGCTACAATTAACGTCATTCCAGGATTATTTTAACACATCAAACACGTCATTTATAGATATAAAAATAAGTTGTATTTTAGCAAAACATTTATCAAGTTATAATTAAAGTTGCTGAATATCGATAACATTGTCGCTAAACGGATAGTAATAACAAATACATTAAAAAATAATTAGAGTCATTATGTTTTTAACTTTTTCAGTTTAGAGATTAGGCTGGTAAGTGACATTGTTTTTAAGGGAGGACAACCAGGGATGATCGCGATTGAGTCGTAATGACCCGGGGACATTTCATTTTTCGATTATCGTTTTGACTAGTCCTTGAATGTCGTTGTGATTCTCAATGACTGTAGTTAAGTTTCTTTTAATCTAGTCGTAAAATAACACACAAGCATCGATTTCATCGTCACTCTGTAAAATCTATTTGATATGAATATCTATTATTTTTCAGTGACTGTGTGTTAAATAAAATAAAATAAGTTTGATTAGACGATAACGTGAAATAATGACATGTATATATTTATATATATATAAAAATATATACATGTCATTATTTCATATATATATATATATATATATATATATATATATATATATATATATATTCTATATATATATACAATTTGTTACAAATATTAGGTTATTTACGTAAAATAAAATACATATTTCTGATACAGAAATGCAAACATTTGACACAATATATTGTTTTGCATTATTGAAAAATTATCTAGTATTAAAAGAATTATTTGATTACATTACAAATTATATATTTGCCTCTCCAAACTTTAAGAAAGCAAAACGATTAACTCCAATTAAAAAATTAAAACATTAGGGGGCAAAACGACCTGCTACAAAACCTGTATTAATCACAAAAACACACCTCATAACACAATATCGATTAAAATAATAATATAAGACACACTTACCTTGTACCCATAGCAATGATTTTATAAGAAAATGCACTTTTAAAAATTGTTTCTTAGTTATATCACTAAAAATATGAAGCACAATGCGCACACGCCCAAGACGCCAAACAAAATGACCGCCTTTATGGATTTAGGTGTCAAAATTAATACAAAAACATCAAAATTTGTTTAGGGCGCAGTTGTTTTATTTTGTGGCTATTTATTCAAAAACTATAAAATTTGTGGACATGTTTCTTTTTACAAACGTGCGGAAATGTCCATAATTAAAGTCGGCATCAAAAACTAAAATTCGACAAAAATGTAGATAGCAGGATTGGGAACTAAGGTATCGATATAACAATATTAAAATATGTAAGAACAGTTATTAAATTTTAGTGGCGTTAAGTAAAAAAATTAAAAATTAGTTAACGGACGTATTCCAAATGTTTTTTCATTTGAAGGAAGATACAATTTCAGCAAAACCATTTATTCCAATACGAACTTCAAGAAAACCGACGAAATTTGTTTACTGCAAAATGAAAACATTTTAATGTGATATAGAAATTTATGCTATTATTGAATGGGGACTATACGAAAACATAATAGTTTTTTCCTTCATACAATGTAATCTGTTCATCTTACACATATAAATTAATTTATCTATATATTTTTATCGCCCATAAATTGCCATATTCTTATTGCCCAGTATACCTGAAGTGCGTCATGCGTGACGCAAAATAGGAAACCTTTTCCCATGAAAAATTGTCAACAAGGTGAGGAAAAAGAAGTTTTCACTTCAAAAATAAGAAATTAAGCTTCTCTATTAATACACACGCATTTGCTATCTTCATTAATTATCTTCAAAATAATGGAATATTTTAAGTCAGTTTTGAAATAAAGGCCAAGCGGCAATTTGACGTATGTTGCAACATTATGTTGAAGCTACACTTTTGCCCGAAGTTTTGATTTCAATAATAATTATTTTCAAATTTTATGCCTGAAATTTTTTATTTTCCCACCCTTCATCCGACTGTGAAAGAACACAGGACATGAAGCGGCGTATCCCTCTAAAAGTCACAATTTAAGACAAAGACAAATAATATGAAATATATTTCGAATGTATGCTTTAATATAACCCGATAAAGCTTGCGATGTTTACGTTATTATATTGATTATGCTTATAAAATTTGTATGTGTATTGGTCCATAAAAACGTTTCGTCGCGTTAAAATTAAGTGTGAATTATAAAACCGCGGGCTATTTTTTATTCAATTCAATAACCTGATACAATTCATTACATTAACATTATTTTTTAAACGTGTCTAATGTTTGTGTGAATTTATTAGGCCCGCTTATGCTCCTAAAAGTATTATTTTGTTTGCTTCGTTTGATTAATTTTTTGCGTTATCCAACAAGATTAATAGCAATGATTATGCATAATGTTCTTAAGGTAATTTAATGACTTTAAAATGATAAACATTTATTTTTTTAAGATTGTAACGCGTAATTAATGAAATAATAAAACTACTTAAAAGTAACCTTTTTTTGTTTCCTATTTCTTCCGGTCTAAAAATAAACGAACACTTTAACAAAAGGTTGTTTATTAACTGTGCAAAATGCACCCAAAAAAATTAAGAACGTTGATTTTGAAGTTTAGGTTGGATATAAATTAATATAACAATAATTACCGATGATATGAATTCATTATGTTAAAGAACATAAAAAATGTGATATTAATTTTTTGCATATTTTTATTATTTGTTATTATAACGTTATCGTAATATTGTAGATACGAATACTGCTAGAGGTTGCATTTGTCGGACGATATTGGTGTGGACTTCGATTATCGTATGTGATTACCCAATGGTACATAATATTAATAACACAATTTTAACTTGCAATCGATTGTTTTTGCCACCCATGAATTTAAAAGGAATGCTTGTTCACTGTAACCATAAAAAAATCTGCACACAGAAACTTCTAATTAGTATCAGTCTGGGTCAGCAATACTCAAAAATGAAGTATGATGGAAGTATAAATGTTCAAGATGTTTTGATTGTTTTGCCCATGTGTTTATTACATATTAAGTGTATATGCTGGATCTTTCATTGTTTACTAAAAACGAAATTCGGAGAAAAGTTAAAAATGAAGAAGTTAAAAACTGCGGTGTCAGGTTAATTGTACATCTATATTGTCGATATTTATTACAAAAAAGAACTCTCATTACGTTATATAGATTCTAAAAGAAATTTAATACTCTTGAGAAACAATATAGCGATTGAACTATTTAATATAAAATATAAATGTCGCGACTGCACCAAACTTTTTAGTAGTAAAATATTATATATTTTCTTTACCTGTTAGCGAGACAGCGTTTTTCGTGGGTGAACAATTTTCATTATGTTGAACATTTATTGTGGTGAAAGCTTTATAATAAACGAATCTTAATTTTAGCACCGTTTGTAATACAGAAAAACTGACAGATGCCATTTTTCCTTGATTTATTATTGGAGTATTTGAATCACCTGTTTTTTAAGGTATAGTTTAGTCCATATTTTTCTATGTCAAGTGCTAGTCTCGTTGCATACAATGTACTTCTTAACGCATGTCGTTAGCGAAAATACTTAATTTGATGATATTGTGTTTTTTTAATCATTGAAATTTTACATTAAGTTATAAATTTGAGATCAAAATTTAAAGTAAGTCGATATTCGTTGGACTGCACGGAGTGTCTACACAATACTAGGCTATGTACGGAAACACTTCAGCGGTAGTAGTAATTCAGATTATTTATAATTTATAAATACATCTTCCATTTTATAACATCAAATTTTTCGGATTGATAGAATTTTATTTTAAATTTCAAATTTTAGGTCAAAATCTCGAAAAAATTAATTTCCATTGGTTTGTTTCGAGTATTTTTATTTACACGTACTTAAGAGTGCACACCAAATCCGTAATTATTAGAGGATTAACAGGATTTTTTTGTTCTTTGTCACAATGGAATCTTAAAATTTGTTGCCTTCCACGTAGCTTAATTGCTTTAAATAATTGTAAGTGTGTAACACTAATTTAATTATAAATATTTTAAATGTGATAGATTACACAGATTCGCAATTCATATAGAATTGTTATTACAGTTATTTTTAATCGAATATAAATTCAGTCCCTTTTTTATTTTGCTCCGATACGTGAAAAAAGTTTCTGAAAACGTTCGGTTTACTTTTAAGCACAGAACATTTATTTTACACATGAATTTGATACTGAACATTATCTTTTGAAAGAAACCTGAAATTCACAAGTCCGTTTTCGTGCGAGTATTTAATCGAACATACAAAATCAGAACGTAAGAGGCAATTTTTATATAAGAAGAAAATAAACGTGATGGATCGAGTGAACAAAAATATTTTATCACATAGAGAATTGTAACCCGCAAACTCGCTACGAAAGCCGTCATGTTGTGGATCTAGGACATAAGCGGCGATAAAAGGTCCAATTAGAAATGTGCTTCAAGGTTAAGATGGCGTTACTTAATGTTAATTAGATTTGACTGGCTATGGGGGATAACCTAAAAAGAGCAGTAGCGCGAACATAATGTTTGCCAGGTGAAAAATTAAAGTTTTAAAATGAGTAATGTACGGATTTACTTTATAAGTCGTATTTCGTATAAAACATTGCTTCTTGTGCAATCTGTGGCATCCTGTGTACGAAGACGAAATTATTGAACATTTTTTTTAAATGTAAATTATATATTTAATATTATATCCTATCTACTCAGTCCTAATATTTTCTTAAATTTTTGCTCGATTTTAGTATGTGCATTATTCTCTAGTGGTAGATTATTTTCTAAGAGTGTAGACGTGAAATTTATTCTGAGGATAGACTAAACGACTCAATGAATTTTAATTTTAATAAAATAAATCCACTAAATATTCTGTTTTATTATGCAATTTATATAGAAAATAAAAGATTTGTGAAAAATTAAAATTCCGAAAATTACCATTAAGAAAATTGGTCAAGCGCCAATCGAACCTCGCGCATATATTGTTCATATAATTATAGATAGACATATAAATCCATCTTCATTTCATTATACATAGACAAACTAATATTACATATGAATGCACAATATTTACTTAGAAACAAAAGTTAAATAACATCTGTATTACAAACGTTCAACTTTCATAAACAAACTTGCCCAAAAACACATCCATTCCATATTTTGGTTTACAATCTTCGTATAAATCATCTTTTGCCGCAGCTTATAAGTAACAAACTTATTTTTATTACGAACATTTTTCTAGATCGTAACGAAGACCAGCGATTTTTGCAAATAATTTCCAAAATGTTTGTAATTAGGATATTATTTCTGATAATTATGTCAGATTTATATTTTCTTCTTCAAATAGATTTAGAGAAAAATGTCTGTAACATGGACATGCAGATGCCGAAAGGATGTTATAAATATTCAGTTTTTTCAGTTTTGAGAAGGGACCCTAAAAATTAACGAAAAATCGATTGTCGTATAATATTAAAGATATTCAGAATAATAAGAAAAGTTTGTTTTCAAAACGGAAGACCAGCTCTTAAATTATAATAGCAACTGTGATGATTATTTAATAATGCTCAAAGGAATTGCAAAACTTTGTTTCACCAGAATTGACTCTGACGTAAATGGAATACCCGTGTTGATAAATAATATTCTTATGTCTTAGCTAACAACTAATATTATACATAAGCCTTATTCATAAATACTTGTTTCCGAATGTATCTTAAATTTTACACCATGTAGTGCTATTATACGACGCGCGAAAAAATAACAATATTACGACCTGAAAAATTTACTACATGTGTTTTTAGCACATTTTTATTTATTAAGTGCTACATTTTATTACGATGTTAAGTAGATATCTTCATTTTATTGATATCTGTAAAGATTTAATGAAATAAAATATCTGTAATTGGATTTGAAGTTAAGGGGACGTATTTTTTCTAATATGTTTAATTGATCAATTTGATTTATATTTTATGCTCGTATGATTTTAGTTGTAATATAATATTGAATATATTTGGCGTTAATTTTATAGAAATCCATTATTCACAATTAAATGAAACTACGTGATATAGTATTATTACTAGTTTCTATAAGCTCTTTACCACGACCTAGCTTTCGTTGTATTACAACATTTTCAGGTGGGCTATTAGCAAAGATTAACTCTTAGGAACATCCAATAGCATTTATATGTTTCAAGTACAATAGCGGAAGCCGGGTTTGTGTGGGTTTTCCCACTGCTTATGTTAGTGAGTTTATTGTAGGGGAGCGGTGTAGGTTTTATTATATTTCCTAGAGTTATACGATTTACCAGTATTTTAGTGAGGATAATAAATTCAATTGTTGTTATTATATAAGGTTGTACAATGAAAATGTTCTGGTGTATAAAATAAATGGAATTATACTCGGTAATATATTTATACAAAAGTCAGGGTATCTGAAAGTTAGAACAAGATTATACCACTAATTCAATATATCTCCGGTTTTATTTAATGTTACTGTTTTAACATACGTATCAAATATACAGTAACTAGTATAATAATGCAAATATTTGATCTAAAAACATCTTAGAATCGGCTTGGTACGTGAAAGGGTTAAACGAGGTACGGATTATTCCATAATAGTTAGATTTTCTTGTTTAATCATTTAAGAGAATGAATTCATCACCGAATAAAATACACGAAGCAGATAAGCCAAAAAGTTACCTTTTCTCGTATACATACATATATATTTATATATATATATATATATATATATATATGTATATATATATATATATATATATATATATATATATATATATGTATATATATTTATATTTATATATATATATATATATATATATATATATATATATATATAAATATATATATATACTGATGAGTAATTATGTATTTATTTTCAATTGAAGTAGTCATAAACATTCATGTCTACCTACTTGGAGCCGACCATTTTAGAGAACGGACGAACCCCCATCTGAACTATCAATAAAAATGACCGAAGCTCGGTTGGGATAAGATTCTATATTAAGTTTGTATGTTTCGGTACGAATATAATAGTTTCAATAACTTTGATCAAGTCGTGTGTGAAATAAGAATCATAAAGAGAACCCATGTGTTGTTATTTTTTAAATATCCTTTTATTATGGATACGAAGACCTTGCACAAAGACATAAGAAACACTCGAGAGTAGTAACATATAATCCTTGTTTGGATTTGGGTGGCTATCGCTTTATCGTCTTAGATAAAAATGGTAAGAATAGTATTAACAAAACCTTTGGTGGAATTAAAAAGGAATAAAGAAAAAAAATCACTTTCAATAAAGTATAAATGTTTTTTTCACCTTATTAATATCATATTTTTCACCAGAGAGAGAGACTCTGAGATAATTTTCTTGTACTAAAATAATACTGTTGTGAATAAATATAAATGGGTTTGCGCGAGTCCCGTCGAATCACACAAATCCAAATCGCACTCGACTAAAATTTTAAAATATTATTTTCAACGTGTTTATGTTATACTTCATAAAACTATTGATTTTTTGAGCAATACGAATAACGATGATAAAAATAAAAGTCAGATAACAAAGCATAACTCATGGCCGTGCTAACGCTCAAATAAATAACACGTAGCCACAAACAAACCGCAAATCCTCGTCAGTATTCGGCATAGTATTATATATCTATTCCTATTAGAATTGAATTGACTAATATACTTTATTTGACTTTACGTGCGTTATGCTCCAAAAAATTGTTTCCGTTTCTTTTTCTTTTGTCTGTCTGTTTCTTTTGTTAGTTTTCTTTTTAAAAATGTATTGATGTTTATTTTCGTACATTTCTCTTCTATATAATGGTTTTTATCGGATGTAGTTATAAATCTAATTTAACATGATCCGTGAAACAATATGGAGATAAAACCCCTAACATTAAACAAATTTTATCACAAAAGAAGAATTCGTTTTAGTAATTTTATCGTGCAGTTCGTTCACGCCAAGATCTTAGTAACACTATTGTGACTATTATCAGAGTTTTCTAGTGAAATAAGCAACCCTTAGGTTTGTCATATTCGTTCAAATATTTGTGTGGCGTAACTCACAGTATTTTTTTAATAGGATTATGACATCACTGATTAGAACTTGATAGAAGTGCGTACAAGTAGGTGCGTTCACTCGTGAGTAGCAGACATAAAGTGTAATAAATTATTTTTTACTGTATTCTATTAATTATAAACATTTGTAACTTTTGTATGTAATGGTAAAATAACAGAAAAAAATTACTTGTTGTTTCAGTTCGTGTATTATTAGGGGTTGCTGGGAAAAATAATTAAAAATCAGAAAAAAATGTGAAAAATAATTAAAAATCAGTAAAAAATGTGACACGTGATAGAAAAATGGGTAATATTTTGTTTTTATTTCATTTAAAAATATGGTGTAATTTTAATACGTGATCGGAATTTTAAAGTGGGGGGGCTGTCATTTTCATACCTCTTTCATAAATTTGGTACAGGAGTGCATCAGACACGGAGTAATATTATATATTATGGGTAAAGTACACAAATGGATGCTAGTGCAGTTTAAGAGGGAAAACCTCCGAGACTCTTCTTTACAAGGAGGATTATCGAAGAATTGATAACACTAAACATAGTACTTTTGGTGGTCTAGTTTTACTTCCGAAAGAAAACTAAGTTTTGGTTGCTATATTTCCGATGACAAAAAATAAAAACTAGACAAAAAGTAATATAAATATAGCGGCCAAATAAAATTTTGATATTTAATTCATCAATACAAAATAAAAAAAATAATAAATCCAGCTCTCAGTAACATAACTCCTAAATTTTAATTATATTTATTAAATATGACTTTCTCGTAAGGATACTTGTCTAATGAAATCAAGAAATTAATAATAATCGTTAATCTAATTGAGTATTAACTCTTTAATGTAATTGAGTATGAAAATTTTTAGTTTGATTTTGCAACAATAAAAAAATAGTTTTAGAGAATACAATGATTTTTCTATCTGGTGCAAATTAGTACTAGCCGTGTCCCCAATTATCTCCGTTTATTTTTTATTTGGTAAACACTGTTTGTTATGAGTAGATTTTTTTTATAGGATGCACTATCAAAAATGCATCATTGTTTGAACACATATTTGCAAATTTGAGACACAAAGTTGAATTTTATCTGGACCCATTTTTCATAATACATGGCGTAATAATAATCATCTGATATCGTATTAGATTTGAGCGTAAAAGTGCGTCAGATACAAACTCGACCTCTGATTTAGTACATACAATCAATTTTATCTGGCCTTCAGATACCTGTAGTTTCTGATGTTTTACATAGCCACTAGAACTGCTAAAGATTTGCATATAATAGTACGAGTATGATATCAAATAAATAAATTGTCACCCCATATATCAACATAGAAATGTTCATGAAATTGTAGAAGGGATGAAACATTAATGTAAAGCTATACGTGGCTACATCAATTTATATTCGTCAATAAATATTACGACGAACTCCACCAACTTTCATGCCGAAAGTTTTGAGGTATATTATTTTGCGATTTATATTTGCACTTACGCTGAACAGCACCGGGAAAATTATTTGTTTAAAAATTTGGTGAAGAAAATTGTTTACAAATTAATTCCTCTTCTCAATTCATCACCTGAGAAATAATATTAATTATATGGATTATCATTCTACAAAATTTAAGTAAGCTTATTAATATTTTTGTGATTTGCTTTTTTGGCACTAATGCGACATGTTGCGGTGTTTAGTTATTTTTGTCTATAAATAAAGAAATTGCTATTAACTTGACTTGTTAATAATTAAGGAATTTTTAAGAAATTGTTTATAAACATCCTCGATCGAATCCTAACATAGCTATAAACTATTGTCTGGACAAACTTATATATAGTGAGCATATAACCTTAATCGGTCAAGCCTCACCAACGATTCGGTTCCACAAGATATTATATATATATATATATATATATATATATATATATATATATATATATATATATATATATATATATATATAATACATTTTTTGGATAGCTTTTTATTCCAAATTACACTTAGCCACTGACGTAAAATAAATTACGACACGGGCCTATGCGTGTACGGATTTCGTATTGAGAGCTGCTAAATTCCTTAAAGAGATAAGAACGTATTGCATTATTTTCATAGCTCTTGTTCGATCTCAATTTGTGTATGCTGTTGCAATCTGGAATTTTTACTACACTACCTCTTCTGATACGATTGAGTACACAGACGGTATATACGCGCATTGTACGCGTAATATACACACATACAACACTCCAAAAAGTGACTACGCTAAGGTAATTTTGCTGTTTAAATACAGCATACACAGCAGGCGCGTTTAATTAGGAGCCCAAGTATCACAAATACACTATCCATCACGATCTATACGATTGATCATATTCTTTAAGCCACTTGCAATTTAGTATAGTTCTATGCTCTTTCACCTTTCCACAGCTTGTACTAATGCTGGTATTCGCGCGCCGCTACGCAAACTTAATAATAATTGCAACAAGCAGTATCAGTATTTCTCGCTAGTCCGTTATTCCAATATAAGCTGCCCATTTATTGAATATTAATTAAGAGTCAATCTCTTGATAAAAAAATCAATCATTAATATTAAATTTCAGTTCTCTTTTTTAATTATTATTTAAAAGATTGTTTGTGTAATCATATCTCGTTATGATTTTTGAAATATTTACGGTCTTAAAATCTTTTTATTATTTTGTGTACTGTTATTGCTTGTTATTTTTATTCAAAACATCTAAAAGTAATTAATGATAATTTTTAATTTTCTATTACCTTATTATTTTTTCATTATTGTGTAAATTATTTTTTATGTTATTCAATTAATGTTAAACCAATTTTTAATCTTCTAGCCTTGTTGTTAATGTTTTTTACTATTATATATATATATATATATATATATATATACATATACATATATATATATATATATATATATATATACATATACATATATATATATATATATATATATATATATATATATATATATATATATATATACATATATATGTGTGTATATGTGTGTGTGTGCGTGTGCAAGAAACTTCTGTATATTTTTTGTCGAATTTTCACCAATAACACAATCGTCTATTTTTTTAATAAAAAATAAAATCCACCTTTATCAAAAGCTGTAGCAAACGTACTTGCATTTACATTACTCACAGTCGTTAATTATGTTAAAATGAGAGGAGAAATTTTAATAAATTTTTATACTTGATTTTTTAAATGTTGACTATTTTTTTTTAAATATCTCTTAAAAACATTAGGAATTTAAAAATAAATACTTAATATTTCCCTATAACGACTTCCTCTGTCTTATGGTCCGTTAGAAGAATTTTGATACTATGTCATGTCAGCTGTTTGAGTAATTTACCATTACAAGTACTCAGTACATACGCAGCACGTTTTGAGTTCCTTCATGCATATAGCGAGTTCTACCAGAGAAAGAAGACGACAACACAACCATGTTTACCAGCTATGTAAATTTTACAACAGTTCTTGTCTTGGCGTCTTTAAGATGAGCGTATTTCTCACTTCTCAGCATTTTTGATTGTTACGAATAAAATTAGATTTTTTGATCTTAATTGCTGAACACATGTCGACTGAAAATTATTTTAAAACTATGAAAGATTATAATATATAGCATTCTTCATTATCATATAGTTGTAAAATTCTGAAACGTATATGGTTTTATTGAGAGGAGCTTTAGTTCTCATATTACGCTTAGGTAAATTGACGTAATAGCCATGGACACGGTGCATCTCACTAATTTGTACCATTTTTTTGTCTCTGCTGTAAGGAATGGTATCTCCTTTTTTAATTTTGTCTGACTATAAGAAATGTTACTTCTTTAGTCTTAGGAGTATTAAAACCACTTTTACGTTCTGTGTAAGGCACCTTATAGGCGTCAGTCACTACCTAGAACCTATTTTAGCTCTTAGAATCTGAATCAAAATCAGCAATAAAAGAAAAAATGTAATTGTTGTGTTCGTGCAACATACTCTGCAGTTATCTAAGCAATTCTGGTTTAAGGCGAAGTTACATTATTTAATGAATTTTGCTTTTGTGCTCATCGTTACAAACAAAGTGTATCTGAAGGAATGAAGGGCGTTGATGGTGTGAAATAAGCTTCACTATTCTATGGTCTTTGGAGTCCAGTGAAAATAAATGCTAAGGAAGCGACATTCTTTTAAATTGTCATTTCAAGCTTTAAATCAAGGAGGTAAGTATGTAGGGAGAAGGTATATGCCCATACTCTGCATGTGATCAGTTTGTTAATTTTTGACATAATTTTTGTAAACGGACACACATCATATTTAGTCGCATTTTCACGTTAGTCATGTTGTGAAAAGACGCCTTCGCTTGCGAGTGCCGTCAAAAAGTGTAAAAGATATAGCGAAATTATATAGAAATTTAAAATCAATGTTATTTGTCATAAATAAGCCCACATTGTTTCAATTTTTGTAATGTATGTATCAATCGTAAACAATTAAACGCCATTCGAAACTAATGAAATGTTAGTTCACGTACATTAGAAAGATAATGTTAAACTAAAAATATAACATTCCAGTATTCTGTATTGAATATTTCGATAATGTTAACTGTTATTTACCTTAAATTCCAAACATTAAATTTCTTGGCATATAAATCACACGGCAGTGCCAATTTTTATGTTTAATTTTATTCAACTTGTTGAATAATTTTGTTAATGTTATTTATCCGATTGCTGACAGGCGCTCAATTCAGTGACCATATTTCGACTAAAATAATAGTTATCATATACCAGTCAATTAAATTTTTCATGGGAATAAATCACAAACAGAATGTTTATATTTGATATAAATTATTTTATTTAGAAGTGCGTTTGTATGTCACGGTTCTTTGTCATTTCGTATAAATAAATGTTTGTCTATATTTAAGTTGATTTATTTCTAAACAATACGATGGTCATCAATAAGTTAGTGAGTAATTAACTATACATAATACAGATTAGGTAAAATATACATTATTTTCTATACATATATCTTGTATATTTTCTAATCTCGTCGATTATTTTAAAAGCTGCAGAAGAAAACTTCAATTTATCCAAAGTAAAATTTTAAACTTCCAAATTTGCATCTTAAAAGCTTCAGGAAGTTATTTTTTTTTTTTAAATCAGTACACAGAGTTCAGTAGGAAAATAGAATGTTTGATTAAGAATATTGATAGTATGGATAAAGTCAGACGTAAGTTCAATTATTTTCAAAAATTAATTATGTATGTATTTACATTTTCTTTTTGATTTGGCAGACAGAAAAAATTAACAGACGAATAGAAGGAGAGAAATATGGACATATTTATAACAACGACAAAAATAATTTTTTTTATCACAGCGAAATTTAAAGAAACTGACTCTATCCGAAATTGAAATATTTCGAGAATCTGTTTAACTGAATGCCTCTGTGATGCCCGCTTTTCAAACATTTTGTCTGTCCGAATTTTTCAAAAAAGGGCTAGTTGTCTTCTAATGTGTTTACACTCCATAATTAAATTATTTAAATTGAATCATATTTCCATAAGTTAGGTTGAATGAACGAAAATTATCTGTTTAGATACATACACGCCTAACTTCACATATTTTTTTAAAAATAGGAATGTGACATATTTATTGGAGAAGGCCATAAAAATATTCCTCTAGCAAGTAAAATCAGTAAATGAAATAGAATGCACGTAGCCATAGAGAATGCAATTTCACGTCACATTTTTGACATAAAATACGATTATTTACTTTTGTAAATAATCGTGACAATTTAGCCAATCACATATAAATTTTTCATCTCACTGCTAAGTAAACATTTAAAATTTGGAAGGAATGCGACCGAATTTGTTCATAAACTCGTGTAGATGAAAAATGTTTATATTAAATGAGTATTAAACTTATTTTTACGATTTGTCTCGGTAATGTATTACTAAAATGTGAAATTAAAACAGAAAACAGACAGAAATTCAGGTGGTACAAGTTACTGTATTGGCACCTGTCTTACTCAACAGAATATTCTATTCTTTAAAAGTTGATATTATGAATTTCCTTAAGCTACTTTGTATTTTCCCTCTTCTATTCATACGGTATAGTGGCGAGTAATAGAATCATCTATTTAAAATGATTTTGATAGATTATCACCATGGAGTTAATGATGTATCAAACTAAAACTAAAATAAAATTAGGCAGAATTCATTTTGTTTATATTAATATCCAGGCAAGTGAATATTTTATATTAGTAGTATCATAAATCTGTGCACGTTGAAATCACTGAAAAGAATCGATAGAGGCATTGAAATTATTTTAATCTTCCATCAATTTCTTTACGATTATACGGATGCCGCTTACTTACATATGGATATCTCTACCCCTCCATTACAGTTGCATTATAATGTCATTTGTCAGGTTTTAGCATTGAAAATGCTAGGACCTAACTAAAGTAATAAGTAAAGTGAGTAATATTACGGTCTCATGTGGTCTTTCTTCAATTTGATAGACAACTTGCGTGCAAAGATGCTTTTCAACGAACCATCATCTCGTCCATGCCAATTTTATTCAGTACTCTACATCCTTTATTATATGATCTTGGAATTATTTATTTCAGCCAATACATCCATATTTTTTTATGATGTGGTCTTCCTTATTATTATGAACATTACAGGTCTGGTTGTCATCGCACATGTTACACATTATATAAACTTAATTTATTGAAAAATATTTTACATGTTTATTACGGCTTTTTTCAAATATTAGCTATTATGGAGAGGAAATAAAACTGCAATAGCTAAATGCATATATGTGATTTTCATACGAGTTTTTTGATAAATAATTCTTTTAGGGTTGAAGTCGAAATGCAGCTCTTCTAAGCCAATGTGTTGATGTATATCATATAATATAATACAATTCTCTGAGCAATCTGTCTGATCAATTTAAATTCGGAAATATTTCACATAAGCAAACCGAAAACTCTCTGTCCTTAACATATTTTTATATTATACTTTGAGTTCTAAGCTAACAGATTATTTAATTTTTTTGTTTATTTCTAAGTAGATTAAATAAAGTTCAACATAAAAAAGCGAAAAAAATTCCATCTTTTACAACAGAGCAGAAAGAATTGACTTATATATAAAAACAATTCATTTCTGAATCATATTAATAATATTTGATTACATTGATCGTTTGAAAAATGTGGGATATTGAAAATATGTACAAAATAAATTAAAGAGAGGTGTATTATGCTTGAGAACACACTGAGAACTTTTTCTTTATCCCAGCATTGCTATATGATAAGTAGCATTTATCCTTAATTGTTATTTATTCACTGATTTTTACATACGCAGAACCTGAAATTCATTTAATTTTATTTCGAATTACTTATGTTATTAATATTATAAATAGTGTATATTTTTGCGAATTGAAATCGTAAGTGGCTAATGTTACAAAGGTACATATATTTAAAAAAATTGTTTAATTATCTATTAGTTACTGACATATGTATCATTATTCCTTTTATTAGACGATTTTATGGTTTGATAGACAAAGATATTACAAACATGTTCATGTAAAATACCGGTTGAAACAATATACAAACAGAAGAGATGGAAATGAAAACAGAATAAATATTTTATGTTTAGTTGCATATTTATATTCACCCTTTAATGATTTCACGCCGTGTCGTGTTTAACAAAATATGTACCAAATTTCAAAATATTTAAATATTATTTTATTCCATACGTAATAGGTTTATCAAGGAGTTCGTGGACTAAATTCTGTTTTATATTTTTAATATCTGCATATTCATTATTGTCCATCGATATTTTACGAGTGGGCCTAAATAAGTGTGGCTATTGACCTAGTTCCTTTCCAACAATAACTTAAAATATACAGATAAAAAATTAACTAATTATTTGATTACATCTGTAGATATAATGTAGGTATAAAGAAAAATCTTGCCAGGGATCCAGAAAAGGTTAAAAATCGCAAGTAGTTTTCTTTTGGCTTTATCTCCTAAGTGTTTTACCATGCTACCGAAGATGAAGTCAATCCCTGGAGATTTCTTGTGGTCAAGTTTCGAAATAGCAGAGTCTAGTTTCTCTTTTGTGAAAGAGTGAGAAGAATGCTCTTGGGAGCAACGGGTCGTCTCTTGGAAGTCTCCGGAACCTTTCATTAGTTTTCTTGTGATCTTGAGAATCCGTTTTGCTAAAAGTGAGCTTGCTGTTGTTGGCTTTGTGCTCTGGTAGCATGTTACCATTTTCCATATTTATGCAAGCTAATTGGCAAGTCTTGCGTCGAAATTTAATTATTTCGCTTAAATGCGGTTATAAGGCATACGGTTAGTTTTCCTCTTGCCTCGGGGGATGAAAAGTTTTGTGGCTTTGTATAGAAAAGAAGTAAAGGAAGATAGCATATTTTTGGAGAAGATTTCAGTTTGAGGTTGCAAAATTCTTCAAGTTTTGATATGAATTTAGGCCAATCGGATTTTCTGAAGTTCCAGGATCTGCTGTTTTGTTCAGGTGTATCAAGTGCCAAGTTTAATTTAGCGGGAATCTCAAGGTGATTGTTTATGGTACTATCAAGAATATTCCCCGAGATAAGTTATTTACATTGGTGGTTAATTATAGTTATGTCAAGAACTGACGCCGTGCCTTAATTTTAGAGACATAAGTAGTTTTGTTGTTCTTCAAAAATTAGAAGTTTCTTTCAGTATAAAATTCTTCCATCTGTGAGCCCTTTTTATTTAAAGTCCTACAGCCTCATGTGGGACTATTTGAATTCAAATCTGCGAGCATAATTTTCATATCAGCCGTTGAGTTTAATAGATCATAGAGAAGATCAACATCGATATCCGTACTATCTGGATGATAAACATTTACAATTTTTAGAGAATGTTAAAGTAGGAAAATATTGAGCTGGGGCTTCATTGTTTCTGTCAGGATTTTGGCTCGTAACACAGCGGCTTGTCTTGTATTTGATGTCACGGGTTTTAATAAGGAAGGCAAGTCCGCCGCCAGAGCGATCTTTCCTGTCTTTATGAATTGTGGCATAGCCTTTGAACTTCATCTTTATGTTTGCTTGCTGGTCATTATCGATGGTTTCCAGAAAAAAAAACAATATGAAAAAACCGTGGCTCTTTTTATCGACTTGTCTGTTGCTTTTGACCGGTATGGCGATAAAAGTCATCTATATCGCCCATGAGGTTGTTATTAAAATTAATGCACTTGTATGGATTAGCGACTTTCTGAGGGATAGCACCTTAGTCAGATTCAATGGAAAACTCATAGATCTTGGGACCTATAGATCGTGACTTTTTCTGTTATGCATGAATGTAATAGATTCTTATATCCATAAAAATATCAAAATTGTCAGCTATGCAGATGATATTGCCATTTGGAATACAAGCCAAGATATCAAAGTATCTCAAAAATCCCTTAATCTTAACTTTAAATGTATTGGAACCCGGGCTGCAGATCTCAATCTAATTATAAACCCCAGCATTTTTTCAACTGACGGAAAACATCGTGGGACTTTCAATCCGCTTTTAAAGATTCAAAGCTCTACAATTAAATGCTCTACGTCAATTCAAAGCTCTACGTCAACTATTACCTAGGACCTAGGAGTCATATTAAACCCAGAACTTTGCTTCGTTAAATACATCAAAAATACAGCAATAAAAGCTTTCAAGAAATTAAACATCCTTCAAAAGTTATGAAGCACAAAGGGGTTTAAGATTATTGACTTTAAAAAATACTTATTGCACCACCGTTAGGCTAGTACTAAAATATTGTTCTCCTATTTGGACACACGCCTGCGAAACAGTTAAAGGCAAAATAGATATATAGATCATCAACAATTATTATCAGTGCTGTGTCCTCTGTTAATAACATAAAAGCTGAGCTTGGAAGCAGTCTCATTTCCTTGAAAAGCAGATGGAAACTTACTACTGTAAAATTCACTAACTTAGAATTCGAAATAAGGACCACATCTCTTAAATAGCTTTCAATGACTAGAGAGGCACTATAAGGCTTCACAGATCATAAACACTTCACTTAGATATTGACATTAGAAAATATATCCTGCTTGACCACTCTTTTTTGGACATTATCCAAGAACCACTGTTCCTATCAAGCCGCCTGCTACTACTTAAATAAATGTAAACTTAATAGCACCATATTCAAAGAAAAAAACAATGCAAGTTTTATTACAGAAAGGACATGAAAAAATCTATTCATTTGCCAAAGAAAACGATGTAATAGTTTACACAGATGATTCCTCTGATAATAACTTTAACGGAGTAGGTGCAAGCAACTTTCTCTTCACCTCTCCAGCAACAATGTCAAATTAAAAATTCCCACTTATTGCAATTAAAGAAGCACTTACTTTCTACCTCTCACAGCAATCCAACGTCTCAACAGAAGACTTAGTCATTCCCTCCGAATCAAAATGAGCATTTGAAGCCATAGGCAACGGTGAGACAAATTTAACACAAGAAATCAATATCCTTTTCCGTTCAATAAATAAACGTTGTATATACCAGTAGATTCCATCTCATGTCGGCATTGAAGAGAATGAGTGTGCAGATGTTCTTGCTCAGGAAGCTCGAGACCTGAATCGACCTCTCTTAGTTACTCCTGCAAATGCAAACGCTGTTGCCGAACGTAAAATCTTTAACCAGTGGTTTGGTAAGGATACAATCACAGATCTTGTCTGCAGTGACGAGATCCCATACAGGTTATTTTAAAGCCATGAAAATATCTTCAGTGAATTGTTCAAGATCCTATCCCATCTGCAGGAACTGTCCACAAACTCGACTAACAACGGACCACGTCTTTAACCGCCTAGCCATTATAGCTTCTCTTCTCCTACTTGGTTCAATACCGGATGAAATACTCTACAGCCATCAAGTTCCTTGCAGCTCTTGTCATCAAGACTTGGATTTAGCACAGACCAATAGATACGACAACAACAAAGGAAAATCCCTACAAAATAAACTGTATCTATGCTAATAAAATCGTTATTCATTTTACTATTTGACATTGCGAACGATATGAACTGCTGCGTTAGTCAGTTATGGAAGATAACATTTTCTTCCATCTAGTGGTGAAATGGGAAATTGCTAATGCTCCTTTGAAAATTCATGATGTTATTTACATGGCCGGATTTATTTTCTTTTCAATGTCATATTTGCTCATAAGGTAATATAATCTAAAGTGGATTTATTATTTTGAATTTCACTACAAGGATTTCGTATATATTTAGGCACTTATAAACATTTAAGGGTAAATGTATCTATTTAAATTTTTGCAAAGATTTTTTTTATAAATGATAATTTTTTTCTATAATATAAATATATTGCCTACCGTACATTTCACAGGCGAAAAATAATCGTGATCGTATTAAAAAAAATTGCCATCTAGGGTCACCGCTTTGATTTATAAAAAGGCAAAAATGAAAAATCCCCCCCTCCCCTCATTTATTTCTTGTGGTTATAGTAATCAATCTAAAATTATGAAAAATATAGATATTTATAAAATATCTATATTTTTCATAATTTTAGGTTGGTTACTATAACCACAAGAAATAAATTATGGGGGGGGGGATTTTTCATTATTTTTAATATGCTTTTGAAGTTATAATACCAAAAATTATATTTTTTTATGAAATAATTGCAATTATTCCAGTCAAAACGATACAAACATTATATGTGCAATTGCGTATTTGACTAATTTTTTTTATTTCAATAATCATAATTTCAAGGTACAAGCTGATGAAGAGTGAAACAATTTTTTAATAATCTTAAAAATTTACGGAGTTATAAAATTTTAAATTTAACCTAAAGGATGGCAATACTGTGTTGTGAGGTCATTTTTAATATTGTACATTATATTCTACGAGAGGAAAAGAGACAGGGATATACTCAACTTTATACTTCAAATTTAGAAGCCTAGAACTGGATGGAAAAATAAATCAATTTTTGAATTTTTTGCAAGACTGGTTTTTAAATAACTTATATTTCACGATATTGTACGAAAAATATCAAAATTTGGAATGAGTAAACTACCGTATTAAAGAATAAAATTGAGTACTTAATTTGCCCCTACTCTAATTTCCACATGAATATTTTTGAGTGCTAGTTTTTGAGATATATGTTGGTTAACATATTTTATTATAAAGTCAAATTTCAAGTTTCCACATAAAATTGTTTTTGAGGAGAAATGACCGTGACAAACAGATGGACAGATATAAGTGGTTTTGTGAAATTTCTGCTTTTTCTTGTGAGTTACGAAACCCAAAAAATTAGGAGATTACTTGCTTATACGAGCATAAAGAAATTATAATCTGTTTACTCGTTTTCAGTTGATATACTTTGTTCTCTTATTTGTTTTTAATGCTTTTGAAAACATTAGAGACAGTCAATATTTATATTGTGTACTCTTGATACCAATGATTTTAATCAACATTTGGCTTATCGGATATCAATAAATCAGAGATCCGTGCGTTAAAGAAAAAAAAAGGTCGGTTGCACAAGTTTTAAAATGAACGACAATATTTCACGGCCCAAACTCGCAGATGACGGGGAAATTGGGAAAAGTTTTGGGAGAGATTTTTGAAAGTTTGCGTCGTGAAGTTATGATGAGTATTGTTTTGCTTTATAAAGCAGTGAGATTCGGGCGAAGATTTGAATTATAGTTTTTTTACGACGAATTTCGTCTGGTGATAAGTTATCCGTCGCGCTTAGAAGTTTTATTTTAGGATGGTCTGGTGTTGTGTTTGGATGGTAAATTGTTGTAATGAGTATTTTAAATTATTTATTCAAAATATAATGAATTAATACAGGGGCAGTCTTTTATGGAAAAAGAAAACTTTAGAGTATTTTAAAATATGATCATGAATTAGGAATTTGTTGGCAACTAATTATAGTACATATGGAGACCCATTGAAAATATAGTTAGAAAACAAATATTTTTATGTTTCTCTTAAAATAAACGGCAGCTTAATTGAATAAAGATTTGTGAATATAATTTTCTTCCTCTATAATGTTGAAATTTTATAAGTTATAGATTGCATTTTATTGTGGTATCTTCTTGTTCTTTTTGTTGTTAAATATGATGTTTTATTCTATTAATACTTTTTCACGTATTTGCTGCTAACTTTATTCCATAAATCAAACATATGCTGTAAGGTTGTAAAATAATAATTCAGTTAAGTGTTGTAAAATTGAGGAATGATTTAGGTATGCGCTATTAACTTGTAGTATAAATCACACATTTGTTACTAAATTTTGGAACAAATTAGATTTTGATATCTGGAAATTATCTTCAAAGCACAAATTGAAGGTTCTTTTATTAATTTTTTTGTTTTATAATTCCGTTAATTGTCTTCATTTTAAAAGCCTATTTTTTTTAATCTCCTTAATATGGAATATTTTTAGTTAGTTTTAAATTGTATATAATTTTATACATAATCCATTATAGTCTCTCATATTACATAATATATTCGATCATATATGAATATACAATCTTTTATAGATATAAAATTTGTCTAATTTATTTATGAAGAGTGAATGCGAAATTAATAAATTGAGTTTAATAAATTGAGTTGAGTTAGAATGTAAAATTAATAAATTGAGTTTCGAAATTAATTATGCATTCACGAAATTTTAAATGTTTTTTGTCATTCGGAAAATATAATATGAAACAATGAATTAAATAGCGAAGGAATCAAAATACACTGAGCGGTATCACAATACGCCGAGTGCAACTGAGTGTAAATAAATAATGTGCCTGGGGGGATGTTTGAAAGAAATGCGACGTTGGGAACTTGTTCCTGGATTCACATTGGTACTTGCAAAATTTTTAAGTTATAATAGTTTTCCTTAAGACAAAAAATAGTTCGATAAAATTATTTACGACCATTACTAATTGGATTTATAGAATTTATTCTTCAAGTAGAACAGAAATTGCAAGCAGTTATGCATTTTACAGTATTAATGAGATAAAAAAGAAATAATATACTAGATGCAAACAGTCCAGGGATTAGATTCTGTGATGGCAGTTATTAATAGAATAATTGGTGATGCAGACGAAGATTTGATTAAGAATTTAATATCATGGCAATATTTATTATATTGAAAGAGAAGTGATATCTATTTCTACCTAACTCGTTTATACTCGTATTTCCGTAATTATAAAAATTAAAATAGCTAATTAAAAATATGTAACAACACTGATTTTGTAATAAGATTTTAAGTAGTTTGTAGTATTCTGAAATTTTAAAAGAAAACGTGAAAAGTAGAATCTAAAAAAAAAATCAAAAATATCGTACAAAATATTTTCATGTTTATTACACTTCTTAGTTTAAAAGTCCCTACACTACGCAAATAATATGTTCCCCTGGATATCGGACCTCAGATATCAGCATACTCACTTTGATGAGGATGTTTAGCCACACGAAGTAATAGAGAGATTGTATTTATTTTAGGGTTTATAGGATCACTTTGTCGTCCGTCTGTTTCTTTTGTCTTTTGTCCCGTAAAAAAATCCAACCATTTTATGTGCATTGATGCCGATACAGTCATAAAACTACTAAGGGTAATTTTCATTGACCTAGAATATCGAAATTTATTGCAGAGGAAGGTGCTTCTATGAGTAAACAATTATTTATTCACAATTTTATATGGTATTATTGGATTACAAAATAATATTTTTGGGCTTTCGATTTTTATATATTTGTAATATAGTAAATTTTACGACAATATAATAAGATAGCAAAGAGTTCTACTCGCAATTTTTTTGTGTTCATTAAGATAAGTTGGAAATTTTAACCAGTAGGAAATTATAACAGAAGAAACGGATGAAATGATGACATAAGTATTTCTCGTAACTCCAAGTTACCTATAAAAATGGCAGACTATAATTTTATATTTACGCATTTTTGGAGTCTGTTTTAAGACGTATTTCCCCGTTTGATGTTGCTTCATAGCTTGAACCTGAATTATAAAAATATCACGAAAATATGTCAGATTTTTTACATGCGGTTAACTTAGTTACAGAGCCGAATTTCTGCATTAAATTTTGTCTATTGAAGCAGGCATTTATGTATATGAGACCGCTGCGGCGCGCCCCGTCCGGGTTCGTTTTGCGGGTTTCGTTAAAATATCTAGGTGTTTCGTGTTTTTCCCTAACTCTCGGGTCTCATAAAAAGCGTTCCTGAATTGTCACAAGCATTTGGTTTTGCCGCAAAGTGGGATTTTCATATATTCGTTTATTTAAATAGCTGTTTGCATAAAAAAATATTTATTTTATAAATGGTTTGTTTATTTAGTTTATATACATACGAAACACTACGGGTGTTCATGGTGGAACGGTGTATTCAAACATGTTACATTTCAAATATATAGTTTTGGATATTGACATTTTTGTAATGTATTATTAATATTCATAATATTAAGGCGAATATTAGCTTAAAATAGAAAAACATTTAATGTAATTAAAGTGGTGTTTTAACAATAAAAAGCTTATTATTTTTTGAACGCCGTAAAACAATATTCTGCGAAGAAAGAAGTTTATTCTTGTCATTAGAAAATAATGAGCCATTCAAAAGTGAATATATTTATTTATTCATGGATAATTTCGAATGTAAAGTATTATTAAATTTTATATTTTTCATTTGGTTACCGAATTTGTGCTGAATCGGATGCGGTTAACGAATAAATAGGTGGCATCGATTTCCTTTTAAGAAATTTCACTTCTGCTAACCCTACATTTACATACATTTTTTCACCATTATTATTATTTCACATTTTTGACACTTACATTAACATAAGTTTACATGTATCATATTTGTTTGTTTTTTCCTAAATGAAAAAATATAATTTTTAATAAAGGAATTCTTTTTAGGGTAAACGTTATAAATTTGATTAAGAGACGCTACTATGCTTGTGATATTATTATGATATCGGGAAGTTAGAAATTAGGTAAAGTAAATTGAGTGAGTGAAACAAACGTAGTAATTCGTGTGATAATACAAAAGATGTAAGAAAGTATACTACATTCATCCTTTTCCTTACTATAGGAATGATGCAAGTGTTACCATTAGACACATTTATCTTTTCTTTAATGCATCGGTATATTTTTAATAGGATTTGATAGTCTGAGGATTCTTAAATCACATTAGATTTTTCATTAAATTTTGGTGAGGGAAATAGGGAATAATTTTAAACCTAATTTTATTTTCAATTAGTACACATCGTACGTAATACGTAAATATGTAAATATTGTTAACCCTTAATACTATAAACAAAATGTGATAAGGTTCCGTATTATACAGCTTAGGATCATATAAAATAAATGAGTTTCGTGTCTTCTTGAATACGATCGTCGAGGACTAAGAATAATGTCTATGTTCGTATCACGTAAAAAATATTAGGTTTGAAATGAAATTTTTCTGTAAGATAAGGTATTTTATTTTAAAGCATAAATTTTAAAAACAAAACGAATTTAATCCACTTGAAATATTTTAAAATTAGGAATTTGAAAAAAATTGAAGCCCAGCATCGAATATTGAATTATTTAAAATTGCGAGAATTCTGGGGTTTGTAACATAATTAAGTGTGGTTTTCAATGAAGTCAAAGTTGTTACTTTGGCACTAACTGTACAAAATCTTTCACAAGTTATTAAATTTTTCAAATTTTTTTAGTTCATTATTTTGTATCATAAATTATTTCATAAATAGTAAAAGGTAATATTGCTTAAACATTTTAACAAGCATAAACCAAACAAGCAATTGGTTATGACCAAAGTTCATTAATTAATGTCCAAGTAACTAGTAAAGTTACGAAAAATATATAATTCATTCCTTTTAGTTATATTTTATTGCATTTATTAATACTTTGGTATCAATTTTACATATTCATCATATCATTTATTTTGATAATACGTATACGTATGATTATACATAATTTGGAAATTTTCTATTTTATGATAACTATTTGTTTGTTAAATATAGGAAACATGAAAAAAAATTTAAAAAAAATTATCTGATAATCTTTTTTGATAATGTCCTCCTTATTTAGTAAAAGGGAAGTTTTCGATATAGATTTATTAGTTAAATAAACGAAATTTTCGTCTACAAAGGAGTATTATTCCTTGCGAGATATTTAACAGCAATAATTCAAACCATTACTCCGAATAAACTGGTATGATTAAATATATTACAAAGGTAGTTGAGACTAATATTCATTTATTTATTTAGGTACATTACAGGACACTTATTTGTAACGATAAGAAATTAATAGCTTAACAAAGTTTAAACGATTACGTTAAACATGAATACAAAAGTACACAATATATACAAAAGATAACGATGACATATTTTTTTATAAATTTACTTTCACTAGCCAAACAAATCACACTCCAGTGCGACAGCGATTAAAATTAGTTGAGCAAATGATTACGGTGGGAAAGTGAAGAGTTCTGATATAATTCGTTTTTAGGGTGTGATCCAGCCAAAGGTGGTGATTGTGTTAGCGCCGGAAATTGTCTGGTTGGAAGATGACTCATAAGTATGACGTTTCTTCTGAGTTGTAAAGAGTTTTTGCACAATTTCAATAACCAAAATGTACTTGGCCACGTGTGGGCTCCAAATAATACGACCAGACTCTAATCCGTTTCGCACTAATAAAACTTATAGCAGATAAATTTATGATACGAATTCAAAATCTTTTGAATTATGCAACACGAATCCAAGTTTTCGTAATGATTTTTTGCTACATGTTTCATGCATCAATGAAACGTCAATGGTAAATCAAATCTGACTCCCAAACCAACGACCTCGTCCAGACGATGTAGTGGGCTGACAGCATATTGGTTTTAAATAGGAGCCTATGCTTGACTGTGTGGCCTTAACTCACTATTGATCATTTGTTTGCGTTAAGTCGCAGCCCGCTTGGTGTGTTCCACTTAACGCCAGCGCTGATGTCAGCCTGTAACCGATCGTCATCTGCATGTTTCCATTCTTCTACATGCATTAGATATATTATTGCACTGGAAAAATGACATTAATTTATATAAATTTAACGATTAATAGGGACAAAAATATATATTAAAATAAACAAATATCCCTGTAAATGTGCCCTAATATTATGTGATGGTACATTACATTTGTGTTTTCTTTTGTTTTAATCCCTGTGAAAATTTCTAAACTTCAAAGCGGCACGGGATATATCCTCTTTCCAAATTTTATTAAACATGGATTTGAAACAGTTGAAAAAGTGGCAGATCTTATAGGATGACAATTTTTTTCTTAATTTGCGAATTAATAGTTATACTATTAACTAATTTTAGTTAACTCGCATTAGTAATTTCAAAAATATATATAAACTAGTACGACATTCTCCTTGTCATTATATTAAATTTTTTTCACCGTTGATTCTCTATTTTCAGTTACTTTTACTAAAGTTATTATTTTGAAGCAAACATCCGTTTAAAGTGTAATACTGTTTGTTGTAAATTATCCATATGAGATAGTTCTTGGACACTTGTAAATTTTCGTAAAGGATTATATAATGAAAATAAGAGTGCAGTAGTATTTTACGCGTATTTCGTCAAACGGAGTATTATTGGAGATGTCTTTTGACAGAAGTTGAAGTTACATAGACTTTCTTATTTTGAAGCTTCGTTTCAGAAATATTAAGCGTTAAAGTAGTTTATAAAGAGTATTAATCGTGCAATTTTAGATTCGACGCAAAAATGTGAGACTAATTAAGGGAGCTACAAATGAATGAGACTGATGAAAACTTCAATTATCATTTATTTACGAATATTACGGATGTATTACATTTGTAAATTTGTGGTGTGTAACAAATACGGTATAGTGTTTTTATGTGTTTCGACTCACTTACCAATTGGTTACACACATGAAACTCCAGTAAAATGAACTAATAAATGAAGACAAATTTTTTTCATATTGATTTAGTGCTACATATACATATGTAACTACATTACACACACACACATATATATATATATATATATATATACATATATGTATATATATATATATATATATATATATATATATATATATACATATATGTATATATATACATATATATATATATATATATATGTATATATATATATATATATATATATGTAATATTGTTTTACATTAACCTGTATAAGCGCAATAAATAGAGGCAAAAGACGGAGATACATATTATCGAATTATTTGTATCGCACACGAGTAAAAAAACAAAAGCGAGCGTAGTTAATTACATGTTCGACTAGTTTACGCTGCGGTGATAAGTACCTATCCATACTAAATGCTTAAAGCGATAACAAAAGAAACTGAGATCTACTCGTCAGTTGAGCGAGTACAAGTGAGTTAATATCATATGGGCCAGTTTTCCCGATAGCGAGACCCTTGCGAAATCGTTGGTTATATTGTCATTTACGCCTGGTTCGTTCCCGCAATTACCGCTCGCGGAATTCATTGAATATGATGTCTTATTCTTACTTTGAGTCAAGTTTTATAACAAGAAATATTATCTTCCGTTGTCCATCGTATTAAAGCTTTTGATGGCCGTAGGGAACCGATAGGTAACACCGCTGGTAAGTACCAACGGTCACCTTTTATTAGATATGAAGTTGTAAATTTCTTGGAAGATGCAATTAATTGTCCAATTTAGAACAACATTCGTTTGTATTTTTGATCTGTTGCTATGACGATCAAAGTGATACTTGCAAGAGCGGCCCCGTAATGAATCTTTTGTTGTAATATTTTGTATCTTTTGTTGTAGTAACCATCGTTTCGTTGAAGAATTTTGTAGTTATGATGGAGAAGATATTCTTTTACAATTTAATAAGTTAGTATTTTGCAATAGCTTGATATTTAGTCGAAAGAAATAAGAATAGTTAAATTATAACATAAACCACGTTGTTTAGCAGAACACTATCCTCTATATCCTTTGAAGGGTTTGCTTTATATTACAAAATAAAATTAGCCAAGTATGGGACGAATTGGCTTTACAATCAAAGTCAAAGTCGCATGCTGTTTTAATAACAAATTTACAGTTTGAAATTTAAGGAACGTGAAGTGCGTATAAAATTTATTTATTTACATTATGTTACACCCAGTTAATTTATCTGAACTAATTTATAAGATCTAAATAATGTAGTAATTACAGAGATCTTTTTATTATAAACATCTTATACATATCTAATGAGTGATTTTAATTAGTAGCTTCAGGTAATTAATATTAATCGTTGTGTTTTCAACAAGATTCATCCTTTCAAGCGTCTTCATAACCACTGAAATAAAAATCTACCTTAATTCTCCTATTATCACCAATTTTCTATGAAGATATGTGTTAACCTAATTTTAATGGAAAATATTTGAACTAGTTAGAACGACTACAAAAAGTATGCATCCAGTTTAGTTTTGGCATTCGTAAATATGATTAATTCTGAACAGAGTTCATATTTCAAATGGTTGAAGATCCGTGATCGACGCCAACTGCATACAGTTACTTTTATTATAACCACATTAAACTCTTCTCAAAGCCTTAATAAAACGTCGTCTAAAAATTCCTAAACATTTTCGTCACCGTTTTTCTATTGGAGCTAATCGGAACGGACACTTTTGTGCAGTTTTATACGGGTCAACTAAATTAATATATAATTCCTCTGTATTTATACAAATATTAAAAACATGTCTATACAACTATCTGTATATTTATTGAGCAATTTTATTTGCGTTTTCCTATGATCTCTTACTAGATTCGACATCGAAACATTTTGCTTCAGCTTTGACATCGACGTTGCAAATATTAATTATATATTGAAAAAATAGGTTAAATTCTTATTAATAATTTCTACCCTAACCCTTCAATTTTTACTTAGAAGTTTGTATCCAACTAGTTATATTTACTTTTACTTTTTATGTGTATAAATCTCATATACTACATTAAACCACCACAAATCAATAAATCAACAGACTTCTCAAATCTCCAAAAGAAATCATTTCCCTACTCTGATTATGAAATAATCCCCACGCACTTGACAAACTTAATGGTATCGATCCAGCGAGGAACAATCGGAACTAGCAAACATATTGAGTACGGCTCAAATGTGTTTATAAATTTGAGCAAAAACGCTTAGCGAGGATGACTAGAGAACTAGAAAATATTAACATTTGCAGATATAGAAAACGTTGAGATAGTTCCCGAGCGTCCAGTTAAACGAATTGGGTTCTTTGCAGTACGTTTTTTCAGATGTAGGCTCTGTGGTATAAGCCGCACGGATGTATTGAATCGAAAATATGTCGTACAATTATCTATCAACTGTGGTTACGGTTAACTTTAATAATACTTTTCTTTAAAAACAATGGACGTATTGCCTAAGTTTGTATTTATTCTTCTTGATTCTTGTGAGAATTGTATAGTATCAGTATCCACTCTTATATGGTTTATGGGGTAACATTTTATTATTTGGAAACTAAAGTCGAGATTTTTATGATATGCGGAAATAAAGTCCTCGATGCACTAAATACATTTCTTTCTTTGGAAATGTAACTTAAATTTTTTAACGTATTGTTTCTAACAACAATCGTGAAAAAAAACAAATCATTTCCCATTATGCTATTAAGGCATATTTTATTATAGCCCATAGTTAAAAAAGAGAATACCTGCAATATAATTGATTCGCTCCTTTGTTTTTATGTACAACCATTTCTCTTAGAAACGGTTTCAGGTTCAAAATTAAAATTTAGCACTGTGATGGAGATAAAATGGTGATTTTATTACCCACGTGTTAATAGGGATTTTACTTATTATCCACGTATTTTATTATGCAAATAATTAAAATATTAAAAAATTACATTTCGGATAAAATGTGCAAAAAATGTTACTAAAAAGTCCAAAAAACCTTCTAGTTTCAAATCAATGAAAAATTGTGGAAATATATCTAAAGTTAACCACAAAACTATATCGATGATTTTATACTTCATAATTTTTGCCTGATAAACATATGGTATGCATTTCATTTACACAGTGAAAAATAACATTAATGTCTTTAAATAATTTCGTGTTAATGTCTCGTAGCCTTAACTGTTTAAATTTTTATACGTATCTAACGGTATGAGAACTTACGTAATGTAAGTTCTACTCGTAGTTAAAACTTGTTATAATTAGAACTAAGTCCCAGTCTAAGTTTTCGGAAGAATAAACTAAAACTGGAGTTATAAACAACATGGTAAATAAAATGATAGCTCAGTTTTCATTAATTAGATTTTAAGTTTTCATAAATTTATAAACACCTTGGTAGAAACTTACCAACTAATTGCTAAAAGTTTGTGAATTAAAATAGTTTTAGATTGTAAGTCTCGAAAATTTTATTTGTTTGCCCTTTCAATAGAACTGGGCTCTGTTTTAGAGTATTAATGGAATGTAAAAGAATTCAGATTATTTTTCACAATAGTGAATGATTTAGGAGTCTCAATAATTAATTGCTTATAATAATTATTAATGGGCTATTCAAAAGCAAATCAATATTTTCAAAATTTACAAAAATAACACGTAATAACCAATTCTAGTAACAGTGGTTGGATCCATTTTTGTAGCTTAATATAATGATAGAAATTATCGTCTAAATACATAAAGAAGATGTAGAATTAAATATATTACAGAAAAAGATTCTTAATTACGAAAAATTAATTTATATAAATTTCAAATATACGTAGATAATTTTGTTATTTTATATAATTATATATATAGATAATTTTGTCGTGTTTTCTATACTATGTATAATCTTTACTACAAGCCTTTGAGCCCTCTCCAAACAACATACCAATTGGTAACATGGCTTTTTGGATTAGTTATCCACCGAGTATATGGACTCTCTGTGACATGTGGTATTATTTATATTTTGATATATAAAATTTGCAGTTTTATAGCAAAATTTATCGAGCAGTTCAATGTTAATCTCGAATTCACTACATACCGTTTTTATGACTTCTATATGCCTTATTTGCCGCTCATCCACACAAGTGATGCTTGCAGCCAAAATAGATTTTGGATAAACCTTCGTACTGTATTACCGTAATTACTCTTGCCGAATCCAGGTTTTGGTATATCTACGGAAAACCCCACGTCATCGCAAAATTGATTATGGAGACAGTTTTTTCTAATGTCTACAGTTTCTTTGATATTTTTTTGTGTCTGTTACGACTTGATCTTTAACCTGTATAATACATGTACAATGCATTCAAAATCTTTAATCCAGGTGTCAAAAGCTCGATAGTCTCATAATCATTGCAGTTCCGGTCCGATTTTTTTCAGGAACAAGGCTCAAGTGGTTCATTTCCTTTCGGGTTGCTCCACAAATAAAACAGTTTGGATAACGCGCTAAAAACTTTTCCATTAATAATGCTTGAACAAATCTAAGTTTTATTAATATTTTGCATTGTTTTACTTCTACGATAGTGAAATATAATTTTTGTTTTTGAGACTTTACATTTTTATTTTTTTTGCTATTAAATTCTGATATACTTCTTCTTTTTATTTGGCAGGCAATATTTTCTCGATGAAGACCGAAGAATATGCCATAAAATAATTTTTTTCATTTTGATTTTTACTAGTACCAATTGCAGAAATAGTTGCAGTTTGAATTAGTACTAGTGAAACAACAAAAACATAGATACGCTGATGACATCCTTATCTGCTGGAAAGGTATACAGCAACAGTTAGACCAGTTTGCTAACTTTGCCAACTCTCTACACAATAATATCAAAGTCACTTTAGAAGTAGAATCCGATAATAAACTAAACTTTTTAGATATAACAATAGAACGCAAAAATAATAAACATAAATTTAATATATTTAGAAAATACACATTTGCAGACTCCATAATTAATGGTCATTCTCAACACCCTTGGTCCCATAAGTTAGCAGCCTTCCATTCGATGATTCACAGAGCTTTAACCATCCCTCTATAAAAACCTAATTTACGTAAAGAAATAAAAACTATAAAACAAATCGCAGTAAACAATAATTATAACCCATCAATTGTTACAAAACTGTACCATAATAAATTAAGAAAAATACTAATACAAGAAATTGACCCGGTCGTACCAAATAATAATAATATTTACTATAAATCTATTCCATACATAGGTAATGTATCATTCAAACTAGGAAAACTCCTAACTAATAATAAAAATATAAATAATCCAACATGTGCTTATAGTATTTTAAATAAATTGGATAAAACCCAATATTAATAATAAAGAGAAAATAGACAAACATAAAAAGAGTGGTATCCATTAACTTAAATGTAATGACTGTAATAGAGTATACATGGTCAAACAGGAAGATATTTTGCCACAAGATATAAAGAACACATTGCCACCTGGCAAATAACAAACCAGACACATCTCACTTTGCTAAACGTATCATTGAAAATAACCATCACCCTCATATTGATAATGCTCCCTATATATTACAAATAAGTACAAAAGGTAATAAACTTGATATCCTAGAAACATTGAAAATAAACAGACATAAAAAATACACCAAGGTTAATATATTAAATGAACAACTAAATATAATATCATCACCCATACTTAATATCGTCTAGACATAATATAATTAGACAATATTGATACTACAGTACTCTTTAAATTGTTTCAGCCCAAATACACATATAAATATAAATATTTGTAAAAAAAATTAAAAGAAATAAATAAATAAATATAAAAAATTAAATTTAATGAAATACGTATATGAATAAAGAAATAAATAAATAAATATATAGAATTGGTGGTATAATCTTACTCTAATTTTCAAATACCCTTTTTTTATAAATATATTACTGCTTTTGTATAAATATATTACTGAGACTAACTTCCATTTAATTTTATTACATACACCAGAACATTTGCAATATATAACCTCATATAATAACAACAATTGAATTGATTACCCTCACTAAAATACTGGTGTATCGTATAACTCTCGGAAATATAATAAAACCTACACCGCTCCCCTACAATAAACTCACTAACATAAGCAGTAGGAATACTTCCACAAACCCGGCTTCCGCTATTGTGTTTGCAACATATAAACGCTGTTCAATATTCCTAAGAGTTAATCTTTGCTAATAGCCCACCTGAAGATGTAATATAACGAAACCTAGGTCGTTATAAAGAACTTAAAGAAAGTAGAAATAATACTACATCACGTTTAATTGTGAACATAAGTACCATCAAATGTATTTTTGCTGCAGAATAGAAACCGCTCCTTGTTATGTGACCTAATGTTCCATCAAAATCCTATTAGAAAACTAAATGAAAAGTAGGAATTGTTTTCTGCCTTTTTAATGTGGAAATATGTTTACTTATCTGACGCAATGATGTTTATTGGAAAAATTTAACTCCAAAAAACCAAAACTTAATTACACACCGTCTTGACTGGAAGGACTTTTGGGCCGAATAATATAATCTCTTTTTTATGTTTTCATTCCATAATTAATATCATTCGCTAAAAATTATTGTCAGTATTACACAATGACAAAAAGGCAAAAAATAGCTGTAAATGCACAATCGTATTACCCAAGAATATTAACGATTTTAACTTGTATAAATTTTAATTTTTTACATACATTATTGTTAACATAACGTTTGTATTTAGAACTGTATTTAGTAAACTATACGATAAAAACTATTCACAGCCTGGTATTATATTATTCACTGTATATTCTCTCTAAATTGTTAAGACAACATTTTCTTTTTTTTTTGGTATGTTTGTTTTTTAGAAATTCAAGAATAAAATGCTAATTCTATTGATATCCATCTTGTAATATGTTAAATTTAGTTTTAAGATTTCCAAAGGCTATATATTATCACATGAGTAATATTAATATTGAGATATAAATAACAGTGATACCAGCGCAGTTGGAGAAAAAATTGCTGATCTACACGCTTTCGTGACGAATGTTGGAAAAGTAATATAATAGTGGATACTTTAACATTAAATTCGGGGGAATTAATTGTAGTAAACTTTTTTATTAATCTGTCTTGTTCAAATATCTTGTGAACCAAAATTTTGAATATATTTCGTGCGATCGTTTAATAGGTAATAAAGACCAATTATAACTTCGTTCGAACAACATTACATATTTTCCTTGAATCTTAATACTTTTTGCTTCCATGGACGAAACATGAAATTGACAGCTATTTTCAACAGTAAATATTAAACTGTAACTAGGTTATTTGGACTAGTAAGATAACACGTATCTTAATAAGCAATAATTTTGTAAAATATATTTTTTATAAATGAAATAATTATCTATTTTAGTAATTTTTAAATTTTACTCAATACGATGTATTAAATGTATAAATTCATTAGAGTTTTAACTCAACTTTATTCAATTGGAAAACTTTTAATGCGGAATAATATGTGCATAATTCCACTAGATTAGCTACAAAGGTAAAATAGAAAACAAACGGGAAGTGAAAATGAAATTTAATTTAATCGTCACTTTCTATTTTTTCTGATTAGGTTTATTATATTATAATCTTGACTTTCACTGACGAGTATTTTTAAGTGATAATTTTATATTTTATATTTAACTTGGTATTAAAAATTAATACCAAGTTAAATATAATGTCATAAAAATCCGTAGTCTAAAATCGTATTCATAAATTTCGCCTGCTTGAAAAGTCACTGACAAAGATGGACCTTTACATAAAACCAAAAATAATTGAAAACGTTTGTAGATAGGCAAATTGTCATTTAAAATTAATAATAGTTTTATATATTACATATGCTATTATAAATCTAATCATAATTTTATTTTTTTTAAACGAGATTAACATATGGAAGATCAATTTTATTGCCCAAGTCTTTTGGTGCACACAATTTTAAAAACCTTTCAAAAAGATATAATTGTGATTTGTTATAATTGTGAATGCTTGGCTTGTGAATTCATTAGGAAATATAGAATTATTTCCCTAATATCAAAAATGAAAATCAAGGCAATTATAAGAAGCAATTTATGGAAGAAAGAAAATTATAGATCAGACTTGATATACGTTTCTGTTTTATAGACTACGTAAACGATCATATTTTTAATAGTCAAATGACTATTAAATAAGTACTAATTATTAAATAAGTTATTTTCGTTATATAAGGTGAATGTAAAACAGATCAATTTCATTATATAAGTCTTTTGGTACAAAAAATATTAAAAAAAATTTAACTTTAAAATAACACAACGGCAATGAATATAGGTTCTTAGTTAAAAAAATTATATATATATATATATATATATATATATATACATATACATATATATATATATATATATTTATATATTACGAAAGTCTAATGAACATGAGAGTGCCCATTTCAAACTTCTTTGTGCGAGCGTTTACGCTTCATTGACGTCGACTCACTAGTTATGAATACTGGTGAATGGTTTTTATCACTTTCGATTAACGTTTTCTTACATCGTTATATGAGAGTTTAGTGAGTAATTTTGGGTGATTTCAATTCTTGTTTGAGAATAAAATATAAAAGTTTTCTAAATTTCCTAACTCAATTTTAATTTTTTGCAATTCAAATTAGCGCAATAATTGAGATTAGTCATCCCAAAATACCTCTTTCGTACAACTCTTCTCAAATTTAATGACTTGTAATTATAGTAAAGATATATTTTTCTTAAAATACTGCACTAAGTTCAACGAATGTATCTTTAATATGGTATTTAATCTATTAAATCTGTTGCGCATTTCCGTAGTTTCATTATCACTAATTACTCCTGTAATGGTTTAAATTTCGGGATGGTCCTTTAAATATATTTAAATTTTAACTAGATTATTAAATATTTAAATGTTTTCATAACAAAAAAAGTAAAATCTAAAAAGAAACAACAATTTATTAACACGCCCAAAATATCTTTAATCATTGATTCGCAGGCGGGATCGGACAGTTAAATAATTATTTACACATTCAGATTTATTACTCTGACTTCAGAGTCAGTAATTAATTCACTCTCAGGAGTGAATTTTTCGAAAATTATGAAATTTTGAATGATCACTGCAATTGCTCAACAAACTTTAGGTACATTTTCTAGGACACTTAATTTCTATAATTTTGACTTAAGTTATTTGGAGACAGTATTTTATGAATCATCTGTCAATTCTTTTTTCCGGCTACCTTATAGAATATTCTAAATCGCAAAGAAATAGTTATGAAACCCTTGTTACCCGCTCTTATAATTATTACTCTACATGAAGCATAAAATAAAAAAATAATTCGAATATTTAATTTGCCAACTTTAACATTTCCATATAAATATTTGGGAGTATTGAGATATACGCGGGTTAATATGTTTTATCGCTATACCAAATTTGATGTCTCTACCGTAAACTGTTTCTGAGAATAAAAGACCAGCCAAGTACGAGTAGAACTCATAAAAATTGCCTGAAAGTGTACGCAAATATCAAAGAATTCCATACCCATTTCGGTACTTATAACTATTACTTTTTCAACATAACTGGTGGTACTTATAACTATTATTTTATCAAACACATCTTTTACTGCCACAAATACATGATTAATATTTTAAGACTATTAATTTTCATCATGTAAATATGAAAATATATTGCTATGTATTATTTTCATAAACCTAATAAGTAAACATGTTAAAATATAATGTTATTTTTATAGTTTCTCTGAGCTATTTATAGACCCAACCAAATGTCTTAAGTTGGTTGACTGTTACTTGTAAACTGGTAGAGCTTACTTAGGTGTGATAATTTTTGTCTTAATCTTATTGTATGTGCTGGTTCATAATTTTTAGAAACCTCAGTTTAAGTACTAAGGTGTGTTGATACATAACTTTAATAAAAATAACCACTTTGCAGCTTAATATTTCGTAAACGGATCCCCGTATCAAAAAAATGTTTATGATTCACCTCCAATATTTTTAAGTCATGTTCAAAAATATACTACGTAATGAAAATGTAAACAACCTCCCTCACCTTATGTATCGGTATGTTACCCTTTTTTATTGGTATGTTACTCTTGATCGAATGACCGCGTCATTTCAACTCAAACTACAAATTTTAGCTTTATAGGAATAATAGTATGCGAGTAAAACCGTTGTCGCATACAGATGGACACACAGATGTGTGAACATGGTGTATATATATATATATATATATATATATATATATTCCTAGTTTAGTTACGGAACCCTAAAAGGCTATGATCGACATAGGAACGGATGCTCAAGAGATTTTAAAAAGCTCCTTTTGATGCGCAAGAGATTTCAAAAGGACGCTTAAGGTAAGTAACTCCAATGAAATTGACATGTATTAAATAATTAAA
The DNA here is from genome assembly GCA_039881145.1 of Druceiella hillmani. Lineage (NCBI taxonomy): Eukaryota > Metazoa > Arthropoda > Insecta > Lepidoptera > Hepialidae > Druceiella > Druceiella hillmani. The sequence continues at coordinate 1,431,548 of JAYKKI010000120.1, read as the reverse complement.
CACAATGAGATTGAATTTAAGATATGGAAAAAAATGGAAAAAAACGTACCATAAAACAAGTAGAATTATAATTTAGAGATACCAATAGAGTGAGAGTTATTAGGAGTAATATAATATTATTATTTGTAATATAATTTTATTACTATTATAGTACTCTAAAAGCGCCATGTGCTTTTGAAACTGAGATAAAGTTGACTTCATAGAAGAAATAAGGAGGATTCGTAGGTAGTCTGACTATAGATAGAGTCTGTGGGATGATAAATTTACGAATTTAGTATTGAGGTAAATATTCCTGTGTAGGTTGTACAAGATGTTTTATAATAACGAAAAAAATGTTGGTTGTGTCGACTACAAATTGCCATTCAATTTAACCTTTAATTCAGAAATATGGTATAATATGTAAGTACTCTTAGATATTCGTTTTTTTATTTAACCAACACCCAATAATTGATTGCCAAGGGATAGAGAATAAGCATCGAAAATTTAAGGGAAAACGGATGTGACTTTGTCTATTTTCGTACGTATAGGTTTGTCCATAAATTATGTAGTGTTTCCATATATTTGAAACTAATTGATACGTTTAGTTAATCGTGGGTAATAGAAAATGCACATGCTTAAATTTTTTATTCATCTTTCATTTCATACAAGCTTTCGCTACCAAAATATCGCGCGTGTCGTGGATATGTTGGCTTTCTAGTCGACCGTAGAATATGAGAATTTTAAATACACTTGTTTGCATGGCATATGTGAATATTTTATTGATATCGCCTTTTGTTTGCGTAAAGTCCGTACAAAATCACTTAGGACTTCAAACAATAGATACACAGAAATTTGACTCAAGCGTCATCTACGCACAGCCCTAGATCCGTCAACAGGTAAATAGTTAATTAAATTTACTATGTAGGTAAATATACGAACTTCACAATATATATAACAATGTGTGGCGGGTAGGAATTTACAGGTAGGTATGCTTCGCTAGCCGCCTCCCCTGTAAGTGGTATTTACAATTCATTTGCTTGAGTTGACAAGATTAACTTATCTTTTGGGCATTGTGCTGACATAGGCGCTGTCATCTATTAACATTGTTGTCTGTCTTTATTGGAGGTCCGTAATGATATGGCGTCTGCTTTTGTGCAGTGTTATGTTTAATAATTGCGTGTGCCTTAGGGGTGTGGTCAACATGCAGTAAAAATTTACGGTTCCAATTTGCTAGAGTTTTCAGTATTAAGTGACACGATTTGTTCATATATCAAGATGCGTTGCCAAAGCGAAAGCGAACGCAAAGCTAATTTTCATTATTGAAAAATTATTATATCTTCAAATTAAAGCAGAACCACGCCTTAAAGTGCCATGTATGAATATAAAGCGAATGTTTGACGACACCAACCTTTAGAGAAGTATTGGACTACTTTACAACCTTATTCCAATTCGTCGGAAATACTATGAAAATATGTATCAGTACATAAAATTACTGGTTGAAACTAATCAGAGATTAAATAACGCCTAATTTAAGATAAACTATGATTAGGTAAGCTTATTCTCATTAGTGGGACTATCCGACAAATTTCTGCCAATGATTAGAGAGAGCGAGTATATCGGAATAGATATAATGGTGAACGTCATCAAATAGAAATCTATTGACGGAAGTAAATCTAACAAAACTCAGAGGACATTACGTAAAACAAGGAAAACAAGTTTAGCAATATATGCAAGTTAGAAACTCCAAATCTTATATCAAGTGCCAAAAACATAAACATTACGTTCATTATGAAAACCAATGTACAAAAGTTTGTAAAAGAAGCAATTGAGTTCTCTGGTTTTCATCGGTGGAAAATTTAGAAATGGGTTGACTCAGGTACCACCATGCATACGACGTGAAAAAGCATTTTACAACAGCGTTTAGACGACCCCTAGACTATCAGTAAAGTGATTGGAGCTTACTCCGGGTTTTAAATATATTTCCTTACAAAGGGAATACTTTAGCCAACACTTTGACCGAGTATTATACGAAATAAGAATCACAAAGAAAGTCCATGTGTTATTTTCTCGTCAAATATTCTTTTATTACGGGTATAAAGGCCGTGGACAAAGGCATAAGAGGCACTCGAGACACATAATCCTTGTTTAGATTTGTGTGGCTATCGCCCGTGTAAAGCAATAGTGTTGGTAAGCAACCTGGTACTAAGCGCTACTAAATTTTTATGTAATTAAAAAAATATTATTTTCTGAATTGCCATTTATGTAATTGTGCACAAACAATACTTTATTTCATTGCCATATATGGAATTTCCGTTGTTTAGTTTTAACTATGCGCATGATATACAGTACATATACTTTCCATTATATTTTATACCTCTAAAATTATATTTAGAAAATGATATTAGTTATGTATGCACTATAAAAGCAGTCCTCAAAAGTTGAGATAATTGGCATCTTCAACACGATTTTGAATATGTGTGGTTTCTTTATGAGGTGTATGTTGGGAAACACGTCGTTGTCGGAAAGAATAAAAAAGGAATTAATAACATCATTTCAAATTTTTATAGAAGATGAAACTTTTGTATTCTATGAAGTATACTTTCATATGTCAATATAGAAAGTAACGAAAGTGTAGATTCCTTGTTGGAAAGGGCCAAACCAATAGTTTATATAAAACATGAACAAAAACTTCATGTAACACATGAAGGAATCTTTCATCACATAATTAGTCTGTTTATGAAAAATATAATTTGCAATAGTTAGACTCACTACTGCACATTTCAGGGCCACACGTATTTACCTTGTTAATACAAGCGTAAGGCTAAGGCATGTCAAACGTAAATACTAAAATCACACAAAATGAAAAAAAACTTCTTTTGGCTGGAACCAGCCTCAAAAAATTTGTTAACATACCCATTTGGTTCAATATATACTTTTGATTTAGATTTTGGATTTATTTTGTGTACATTATAATATATGTATATTTTTTTTTACGTTAATCGTATTTTTATTATTTCGTTATTTTAAGTGGTGTAGGCCCCTACCTTCAAGTCGGTTTTATTTATTTAAATTAGTTTTTACGTAGTTTATGTCTGTAAAAATTTTGTCGAATTATTTATCTATTTATAATTGATTTATTTTTTTAATAGCTTTCTAAATGCGACTAACAGGAAGTCTTCATTTATCTCATAGGTTAATTTATTGACCGATGTTTATGTGAACTTACGTGAAGATTGTGTTTTTAACATGTGCATATATGCGTGTGTGTGTGCATGTGTGCGTATGTCTGTGTGTGTGTGTTTGCGTGGGCGCGTGTGTGTGTGCGCGTGCGCATGTGTTTGTGTGTGGGCGTGCGTGTGTGTATGTGTGTGTAATATTACGAACTAAACACATATATATACATAAACATTAGTATCTAAATGTTCATATGATATTCAATTAATTTGTATCTTTCAGTGTCATTTGTAGTACTCAATTTGTATTAGTCCAATATTTTCAAAACTATTATTATATTACATGTATTTTTCCAAGCGTCTGGATGTCAGTAGAATAATATTTATATCACGTATTTTTCCAATTTCCTGGATTTTGTAGGTAGAGTTTTGGATAGTACGTAATTTTTAAACAAATATTTAAATTCTTAAAATTATATTGTCTGTAAAATTAAATTTCGCCCTTTATAAATAATCGTGAATAAAAGGAGCAAGTCCACAAAAGGGTTTGCGCAAGTTTATCAGGTGCAATTAAGCTATTAAAATTGTTCTGTTTCACAACACGCTTCACCTGTTAGGCAGGTGACCACACTACCACAATCATGTAGCAAAATTGTAACCGATATAAATTTATTATGTAAGAAAGCAATAAATATCAAACCTGACTTAAACTCGTTTAGACCACTTAATTACGAATCGGTGCGAAACATTCATTTAAGTCGCCAGCAGTATTTAAGTTCTAGTAATAATTAGATTTTAAGATGCTGCCTATACCTTAGAATATGTGTGTATATGTACATATATCAATATATATATATATATATATATATATATATATATATACATATATATATATATATATATATTTATATATATATATATATATATATATATATATATATATATATATATATAAATATATGCTTAAATTATGGAAAATTAAACTGATTTGTCAATATGAATTATTTTAATTATTACATATTTCCCTTGGTTCAAAAATGTTAGATTACGCGTTTTAGAAAATTTTCCTATTTTTTATTTGAAAATGATTACTAGCAAGGTGATCCCTTTTATAAAAAAAATGATTAATAAGAATACTTAATTAATGGTAGTAAATCAATGGTGATTCAACATATTTTCTACTTGCAGGTATTACTTTACAAAATAACTACATCATTGATCAGTTCAAGGTCTCATAATGAGTTCTGGAGATGAAAAATGGAACTCTTTAAAGGATGGTAGTAAATTAAATGTAATTTAAGATATTTACTACTCGTAGTTGATACTTTGCAAAATAACTTCATCGACCAGGTTAGAATGATCAATTTAATTCCTGAGGGAAAGATTGTAAATCAAACATGTTTCAAGATATTTGCTACTGGTTTTTGTTACCTTGCAAAATAATTACTCCAACAACCACGTTAAGATCTGATGATGAATTCCGTAGATAAACAAAGTAACTCCTTAACGGAAGGTAGCAAATCAAACATGGTTCAAGATATTTGCTACTTTCCTTTTTCTTTTTTTCTGCCTTTACCTTTTTACTCCTCAATGTATATTTACAAATCGAAGTTTAAACCGCCAAAGTTTCCCTTCTGTCACGTGTACTGAATTGCACGCACAATTTTCGTGTTATTACTAGTTTCTATGATTATTATTTTTAGGTGTCAGCGATAAGGTTCTATTCACACCATCGATACGCTTTAGATTCATGTTAAGGTACGATATTATTTAAATCAAAGATTCGCACTTGATTGATTCACCCAGATAATTCCTAAATGATTTTTATACAAACCTTTATTTTAGCGTCACGCTGTGCCTCACTCCTACTTGTGGTTGATCAAAAAATACTAAACATAGAAATAACAAAAAAAAACTACATATATATAAGTAATTCGAATAAATAATGTCGAACTTGTCCTGACTTGCATCGAAAGTTGTTTATTAATTAGGTTTATTAATAATTAAGAGATGATATGGGCTTACTTAATTTTAACACCATAGGCACACCACATAATATTTTTTTTATTTCCCATATAAACGTCTACATTCGAATGTTAACTAAATTTAACTGTCTAAATTTCCCTCTCTAACCGCAAGGTCATTCAGAAAGTAGACCCTGATAGAAAAAAAGACAGAGTGTTAAATAAATAAGAATTACGTTTTTTTCAGTTTTGAATTGTAACTGATTGAATTATTAATCAAGAAAATATTTCTCCCCCTTACAAAACTTGGAAACATGTACTTTAACTCATGATCGCATTTATATCTATTTTCTGTGCACTGACTGCTTCTATCGATTTTAGGACCGTTAAATATAATTTTATTTGCGACTTGAAACTTAATTGGCTCAAACATGATTACTTAAAATAAACAAAAAAAATATGTAAGTAATTTCTTAGCTAAACAACTGGATCGAACTGGACCTACCCAGCATTTACCGATTCGTATGTACTGACAAAAAAGGATCTGTGCTTTCAAACTGGTATTTGTAATATATATATATATATATATATATATATATATGTGTGTGTGTGTGTGTGTGTGTGTGTGTGTTTGTGTGTGGGTGTGTGCGTATTAAAAATCTGAGTTTAATAGGATTTAAATCCATACCTTCTTTACAATAAACTATAATTTAATTACACATTAAACACAACCATTACCAACCGAAAAATTCACGAAATTTACATAGCTATAATACATTTACTATGCAATTCCAGGTCAGATGAGCTATTACCTAATATTAAATTTCATCGTTACCTTCGATGACCCATACTTATTTTTACTTTTCGATGAGGGTGTATAAGCGTTCACCCATTTTTATAGTAGAAAGCCTGTTACCTTAAGGTCAATGGCGTGCTCCATTTGAAGCGTAATATAGAAATAAGACTTCAATTACATTTTACGTTAATTTATATTACTGGCATTGATAAAATTAGAGAACAGTGAATTCATTTAAAAACAATGTTACAAAATCGACTAAATTTGAAATGTATTATTTTTTATAAAGAAGAAATATTTTGATGCTTTTTTAAATATCTCTACATACATCTTGCAATATATAGTTTTAAGTACAAAATTAAAAAAGTCGCAATTTTTCTGTAACAGTAGATAAATAAAGACAGTATTTTCAATTAATGACCTTCTATCCCAATCCCGAGGCCTTCTAACCCACTGTTGTCCTATGTTGCTCACTGTTTTATGAACGTACAAAATAATTCAACGTTAATATTTTCTCATTTATAAAATCGGAACAAAAATTCAGTAACAATTAATGAACTTAAATATATTCATATTAAATCCGGTGTTTAACAAGAATGGCAATACTAAGGACCTTCTGAAAGTAGGGGTTCTAGTCCTCAAAGAATTGCAAAAATTGTTTAATATCAACATCTCACAGGATAGTACCCAAGTTTTGGGGTAGGAGTGTGATTGTGTTGATTTAAATTTTAAGATATTTGTGAAAGTTGTGCTCAAAAGTTTTCCAAACGATCTCACCTGAAAATTGGATAATTTCAAGAGCCTGGAACAAGCAAGGTTTAGACAAGGCTATAGTATAGTAGACCACGACTATGATCATCAAGCCATATATAAAATTGAAGGATATAGCCGCTGTTTCTAGTTTTTGTGGACTACGAGAAAGATTTGGACTCTGTTGAAACTTGGGCCGTTTTTAACTCTCTGCATCGGTGCCTAGTCGACTGGCGGTAAATCACTTTGTTGAACAGAATTTATAACGTAATTATGATAACCCTCCAAATACAAAATCAGAATACGAGACTTATCCAACTGCGCCGAGGAGCGAGAAAAGAAGATGTTATATCTTCGATATTATTGACAAGCACGCGGAAGATGTCTTCAAGACCTGGACTGGAAAGATAAAATGCCGAGTTCATTGAATACCTGATATTCCCCAATCATATCGTAATTCTGGCAAACACGGTACAGAAGTTGGAGGATGCTGACTGACGTCTTTCAGGATAAACGAGGGACTGTGTTTGTTAGTGGTATTTTCATATATATAAATTAAAATAAAAATTATGAGGTTCAGGTTATTCTTTGTAAACAGAATTTTACGTAATATTAAATTGTTAGTAAATATATACGTTAACACGTATAATACTTTTTCTTGTACGTAATGGAAATTAATTTTTTCTCAAAACTTAGGAGTAATTTTTTTGTCTTCTTTTTTTTGTGCTATTAAGGGTATCAAATGATTTTATTTATGTCTATAAAATAAAGTTGAATTGATTAGCGATTTCAACTTTTCCCCATTTCAAATTTTTGTAAATCAAACGAAAATCAGAGTGATTATCTTTTGCTTTATCAAATTCTAACGTGTCCGTCTATTTGTCTGTCGTTTAGCCGTTGTTCTTAGAATCTTTCAAAGGTATGTTAACCCGCATATATTTTGATAGTAAAGACGCAAATATATTTACTTAGACATATTAGAGAGGAGAAATGAAGTAATCACTTTTTTTTAAATTCATCAGTTTATATGTACTATTGAAAAAAAATCAGAATTTGTATAAAATAGTTTTACAGATATTGTCGAAAATGTCTACAAAAGGTCAACGTTCCACTCCCTCCTTACACCCACTTCAATTATTAAAATCAAAATTATTAAAAATAAAATATTACTGGAATCTTACCGTAAAACTATAGCAACGATAATAAAACTCATAGTTTTTGAGAAATTCACGATAATTTAGGTCTGTAAAATATACACTGGGCAATATATTTACATGGTGCAAAATAATATTGACAGTTGTAAATAGTTTCATAGAAACGTTATGTATTGTTAAATGTTTATGTGACCAACTGCTTAGAGATTGTTTATTACACAGCTTTTTTTTATATTAATTTCTATTGGATAATATTGCATTTCAGAAATAAACAAATAATTAAACGAAGGAAGTGTAGTTTTTTACTAGTAAAATTTTTCGCCAAATGTCATTTAATTTATGTTTCATTATTAAAAACCTGCATTTCGTTACGCATTTTTTTATTTCCTTCATTCAAAGTTTTCTCTTTCTTTTTAATATTCCAAAAATAATATTCATGTCTTAAAATATATTTATATTTCCGCTCGCGTATTGAATCAATCTTAACCCACGTCTTTAAAAACTTTCTAAATAAAAACTACACTTAATTTTTTTTTAATTATGATAAATATAATTCATTAATTTTCTCGCTGCGCCGAATTAACCCTCTCTTAATTCTCTCGATCTAATCGAAATAAAGACATGCTTTAAAAATACATAATTCCAGAAATTACGAACGATATTATAAGTTATATTGTATAGTACATGACAAAGGCAAGAAAATATGTGAAAAGCTGCACACGATATGGCTGCATCTAGTCAAAGCGTTGTTGAAAGAGGGTAGCGTTCGAAGTGCATTAAGAAATGTATGTCAATGAATAAAACGAGAGAATTGATAATCTTTATTCTCTATCTTGATTAAATCAGAAATTTCGAGTAAATTACTGTATCTCGCTACAAAAGGTGACAAAAAAATTGTCCATGTCAGCTCCGACGCACGACTGGAGTTTACTCCTTAAGTATGATAGTATTGGAATGTATAAAATAGGTAACACTGTATATAAATATAAATTAAAAAACATTATATGTAGATGGAATATTCTTTATTAAAAAAAGTTGACAATTTATTTTCAAGTAAAACACAAATGGACAAGATACAATTTATGATTAAGGTCAATTTATGCAAATTAAAAATATTTATTAACTTCAGATTAAGAAGAAGAAGAACGGATAAATTAAAAGAGACCTTTAAATTTTGTTGGACAGAAGATATCAAATATTCACACATAATAACATTTACTTATTATATCTTGATACAAGCAAACGATAGTAAATTATGTGTGTCACACTCCGTCATTCCGATTACGCCATAAGATATTACCAAATAAACATACTGATATCTCATTCTAAAAATGTGCAGAAATGTTGCGGGGAGAAGCCAACTTCTCCCCGCAACATTTCTGCACATTTAACGACTATACTTTTTTAATGCTCTGAATTTTGTACGACTAGAACCTAATACTTATGCCTTTTTATAACGCTCCGAACTTTTTATGCTATGAATTCTGATTTTACTCCTCTTAAAAGTTTATGCCGGGTGCTAAATATGAAATTAGTATAATTATTCCTTAAGGAGTAAACTCCAATAACTTGACTACGATAGTTAATATCATTGTTACATAATATAGTTATACATAACAAAACTATTTAACTAATGATCAGCTTCCTGCGGAAACTGAGCCGGTATTGGAAGAAGTTATCAACGTTCCAATACCCTTGGAAAAAGATTTGGAATTTTACTTTTAAATACCGACAAACATTAAACTAATACGTATATTATTTGGATCTGTTTAAGGAAATTTTTGATTTTTACACTTACTTCATTCTTTTTATTGTTACACTTGCTCCATTTGTTTTCAATCAAGACGTTATAAGGTAAATATTGTTAGTAATGTTTTATCGGATTCAGTTTATCTTTTATTATTGTAATACTTTTTATAGTACTTATTCTTTTGTAAATAACGTTTATTTGTCCAATATATTGCTAGATTACCTTGTGTTTTTTTTAATTGTATTAATTAGGTATCAACTGGAATGACATTACCCATAACTGATATTTACATGTATCGAAAAGATTTGAAAATTTTATTATTTGTGACCTTTTTCCTTTATGATAATCACAGCCTTCCAATATTTATGAACATTAATTTATTTTCAAATTTATAGATAATATTACGGACACTTGTGTCCACAGAACTTGTATCATCATATGTATTAATAGGAAAGTAGCATTAATTAAAGATCAGGGATGAATTGCTTTGGCACTGCTTTAATTTAGTAACTAATTAATAGTTATGTTTTTGTCACATTTGGTTATATAATAAATTCTTACAAAAACATATATAGTATTTTGAAAAATTGTTTATTAGTAGTATAGATTGAAATTCAAAAATTATATTATTGAAATTCAATCAGAATAGTGACATGATTCTCTTTATCTAAATCTAAAATATTAAAATGTGCATAGTAATTTGCACTGGATGATATACTTTACCCATAGCCAGTATGTTAAAATGTGCATTCAATTAGTATGGACTAAATAATACAAACCATTATTTCATAGTCGTTTGATATGAAAATCTTATTTCATTGGTTAATACACCATTTTATTGGACGTTTGTTTTACCAATCTCTTACCAAATTGTAATGTATATTTATAGAACCCTATTAACAAACCTTGACAACATAAATTTTACTTTAATATTAAGTAAATAACTCCAAACATTTTTGGGTTAGACTATAAAATTTAAACAATACCATTTTTTTGCTTTTATATGTTTTAAACAGCGTGCTATACTATTTTTCTACACAAAACAAAATAATGACTACAGATTTATTATTGAACATTTAATTGTCTGTTATGAAATTCCATATGTGCAAAAAAATGTATAAAAATAAAAGTTGTTAAAATAAAAATAATAAATTATATAAGTAGGGAAACGACAAAAAAATATATATATGTATATATACATATATATATATATATATATATATATATATATATGTATATATATATATATATACATATATATATATATATATATATATATACATATGTATATGTATGTATACACACACACACATATATATATATAAGGAAAACGAAAGAAGAGAAAAAATTATTTAAAAAAACAAAATAGAATAAAAATGTATAAGTAAAAAAATTAATACTCTAAAAACGTATTTCATTTATTTTTCAATTCCCTCTCCAACTTCAGCACGAGCCTTCGCTGTTTGAGCTTGACTTAACTAAATTTCCTTGCGGATTATATGGAACTCGTATTCTCTTCTTTGTCTCTACTCCATTGTCTGCTGCTGCATGCAATTTCTTTTGATTTCTTTCGTCTGAAGTGACTGACATTGGCTGAAATTGAGCCGGATATCCGAATGCTGGCTGCTGGTGCATCTCCTGCATATTGGTACATTCGCGCCCACGTTGAATACGGTTCCTGCACGCCACTCCTAGACTAACAAGCAGTAACATCTTTAAAATCAAATATTTCACTTCTACTCGTCAACTGCTGCTCAAATGGGTATGTAAATAATTCACTCTAATTAATTCAATATCATTTCATGAATATCACAAATTTACAGTTTAAATATTATATATTTTTACATATCTCTAGAAAGTAAAAAAAAGAAAAAATCCAGTTGAAAGATTTTTAAATGAATTTTAAAATTTGTAATTTTAAAGGTAATTAAATTACAATCTGCTTTCGTTTATAATGCTGCTTCTTACGTATTAAATATAAATTCGAATAAAATACACTTAAAATAAATAAATCTAAAAATTTTCGGTGCCCCAATATTACATTAAACAGTTTCTAAACAAAAATGTGTTTACCTTGATTACAATATTGTTACCTTGATTCAATTGCTGGGTAGAATCGTTGGATGGGTCTTCGACAATTAACCTTAGCACTATCAAGGAAACGACGGGTCATGTTGACTACAATAGTCAATATCATTGTTCCATAACATACGTAACATAATTATATATATAACAAAACTATTTATCTAATGATCAGCTGCCTGCGAAAACTAAGCAAAATCGTTAGATTCAAAATGAAATCGAAAAATGTCGATCTTAATCATTTCTGATATGTCTTACAAGCCACTGCAAAATATGTATTGTAACACAAAAAAATATATATGTATTGAATCAGTTATGCGGTATTTGTATATAGGTTCTATTTTTTCTGTCGTCATTAACTAACTTACTGACTCATTACATATGTAGCATTAACATATTTGATATCACTGACATTTCAATCAAAATATGCTTGAATAACGAGCTCATGGTGACCGCCATATCTATGGTATCGGCTATTATAAATGGTAACAGAGTGATCCGTCCGATATTGTACAGATACGTATGAAAAGAAGCATCCGTATATAAACGAATATGGAAGTAAAAGAATTTCCTGTAATGTAGAACTAATTCTCTTTGGCTCCAGCTACTGTTTGCCGATCAATCTATTTGCCGGTCTGGGTAATCAAACTCGATACATAGTAAAAGGTGCTGGTGCGATTAAGCAGCATTGTAAACTAATGAACTGAAATGTTGCGCTGGTTTGGTAACTTGGAGATTTTCGATGACTCTAATCCTTGCACTAGAGAGACCAGTGAAATTTACAGAAATTTGGGAAAAGAATAAAGTCACTGGCAGAATATTTTAACTCATAACAATTACCTGTACTGACGTGATAAATTAATTTGTAGTACTTGGTTTTGTCATAATTTAGAAAAACTTGCAAAAAAGCAAAACAACTCGCTTACTATATGAGTTGCACTAGAAGTCAGAAAATAGTAGAGTGACATTAGTTTGGTTTACGATCAGTAGTTATAGCCTATGTAAAGTATGTATTAATACTCACTGCATTTTCATGCCCTAGTTACGCATCTAAAAGTAAAAGCAACAAATATCTAAAAGTAAAAGCTACATCATTAAGAAAAACTATAGCTATAACCTTTTGTGGAAATTGACACACTGGAAAGACATCGCTTATATAGCCGTTCTGGAAAAAAAATTATTAGCGAAATGTATAAAATATCATAGTCTTAAAATTTTGGGATATTTTCTCAAATTAAGATTATTTCAAATAAGTTTATAATATTAAATATTATTAAATTAAGAAAACCAATTTTTTTCTTATCATTATAGTTACGTATAGCTAGATGCTTACTAAATATTTGAAAGAAAAAGGTACACTCTACTTTCGTTTTATAAGATTAACAAAATAATTCCAGCTAAATTGTTTTAGGAGATAATAACTTTTTCACTGTAATAATAACATAAACTTTTTTACGAAGGAGGCGAATTAATTAAGCAAACTACATTTCTTTAGTGGGTTTTATATTCATTCAAATTTTAGAAGGATTTTTTTCCAGTAATTTTCTGCTGCTCCTTTAAAACGATAAAGCCGACATCATTACAAATAACATAAAATTTAAACTGGTTAAACAAGCCAGTCGATTGTTTCAATAAGTGAAATTTGTATTATTAGGATAAGGAAAAGAACCAACATAATAGGCAGTTTCGTAAAAATGAAACAAGACCGTGCGTAAAATCTTTCCTAGATTTTCTAGAATCCAATATTCAATGCACGTCGAATGAAACAAATCCGATAATAAAGAACACTTCAATGATTACAGGCCTTATCGGTTTTCTTATGAAAGAACGTAGCAGTATTTTACTTATGTACCTATACTAAAGAGCAATTGGTTAGATAATACCAAATTTGAAGTTATTTTTTACTGTAAACGAGAAGTCCATAAGTAAATCCGCGACCATGTTTTCGCTGTTTTACTGTGTTTGGAATATTAATTTTTTTCGTTGCAAGGAAATATCGACCAAACAGAGCTGCTATATAAATAACGCTTCCTCGTGTAGTTGCTCTTAGTTATTCAAATGGACTTTTGTACTATTAATAAACAGACTTGAATTCTAATTGCGATCATACCGTGATGGAATGTAACATTATATTAGAATATTAGAAGTCAACTCCCTACTAATTACATATTCTACAATCTTCCACCGTTCGCAATAAACGCAAAGAGTAAGTTTCTCAAATCAAGAGTAATATCTCAGAAATTTTTGTTTAAAGATAATAATTTTTTTGATCGCACAAAAATATAATTTCGTTATTATAATTGTCATCACTTTTGATTTAGGTTTTGTTCAACAGAGAAATATCTTATACACATTTCATCATACATTTTCATCAATAGATATTTAATTTGTATAATGGTCTGTGGTAAGATCAGTAAGGTATTTTCAAAATCATTAATGTTGGAAATTTTGGTTGAATATAGGTTATAACAAAACAATTTCAATTCAGTCTTACTTTTGCAAATCCTCAGACCTAAAACCAAAATTATTTACCAATTATTTAAACGTGAGGAATAGTATAACATAAATATAATTGTAATTAGATAAGACGAAGAAAAAATAAATGAGCAATACGTAAGTAGGTTGATTTCCATTTAAACTTACTCTAGAATGATGCGTTATTTTAAATTCACTGGGGATAGTTGCAATTCATTGACGACGCAAGTTTTAATTTTAAGGAAATGAATACATAGTCGTCTTATTGATCCTATTGTTTCCAGAATTAGGTATACAGCCAATATAAACCATGACAAAATATTGTGAACGTTTTTCAAATGCAAACAAATTGTGTAGCCGATAAACAAGCTATCATAACTACAGATGTTAAACTATTACCGAAATTTATCAACATGGCTCTCATGTAATGGTAATATGAATGTCATAATAAAATCTTAATAAATATCCACAGAATTTAAATAAAGGTATCATCAGTGTTGAAAAGTTATCTTATAAAGTACTAAACTATTTTAATGTTATTTAAATAATTAATTTCAATATTTACCTATTAAATATCAATTTCATAAAACATTTTATTTCACAAAAGTCCACCAAAAGGGCAGTTGTAGTCGTCTATGTAGATTTCGAAAACAAACTGATGATTATGTAGCACTACCCATCCTCAGGATATAAAGGATCTGTGGTAAGAATTAGTGTTGATAATAGTTATATTCAATTTTTATTTTATGACATTAGATAGGCGACCTGACTGGACAGGTATGTGGAAAGCAAATGTTTCTTGGAATAAAGCAAGCGCAAATACCATATTCAAAGCAGCAAATGGGGTAAAGTCCGTAGTAAAAGATTTCTTCATTGCTGTTCCGAATAACAAGGCGATAGTTTTTATCTTTTATATATAAAACTGTCTACTATGTGCTTACTGAAAGAAATCACAATATAAAATGTATAAAATTGACTAGTATTGACTAATGAATATAATCTCATAAAAGCTCAAGTGCCACTAATACCAGAGTAAATGTTGAATATCAAAATGAGATCATCAAATACCATAAAATTAGTAAAAATATATATTTTTCTTACGAATAAAAACCGATGTTTTCAGAACATGCGTTTAATAAAGTGTACTAACAGGAAGCGTTCGAAATTTCCCTTTTGGTTGCAAAAGTAAGGGTATTGCCAATAGTATACAAAAATGAATTATTAGCTATTCCTATAATGTTTCCTACGGACAGATTTGAATACATTTACATTTAAAGAACGTGTTGATTCGGAGCAACAAAAGTTTGCCGAATATCTCCTTAAGTTATGAAACGTAAAATTACCATAATTACTGAATACAATCCAGATAATTAAATTGGTACAAGACATCGTTCCCAAAAAAAACTCCATCAATGAATCGTTTGGAAGTTTCCTAACGATTCATTAATAAAATTGATTGTGATTTGATTTGCCAATAAAAATTACGAGAGAATAAAATATAGATCGATACTCGCGTCGCTGAACATGAGATGTCGATGGAATTAACAACGATCTTATTGGTGAAATTCCTGAACTGTACTAAAACCTGTCATAGTTACAACTCAATAAAAGATTAACCGAAAGGAGTACTGGTATTTAATACGGAATTCCTCAATTCGGTTAACATTTTGGACTCGCCACCACGTAAACTGAATGTCTGTGCTGAATTTGTTTTCATGATGGTATTATGTAATTCGGATGTCCAGATGGTTTATGCAATGCAACGAGATTAATTTTAACAAGTCTGTTTATTAGCAAAATGGAAATATGAATTATCATTGATAAAAAATCCGAAAAACGAATAAGTCACTCTTTATTCGACAAAAGCCCAATTTGAACGTCTCGTGCAGAAGCATTGATATCCAATAAGACCTACATTTATTATTACGATCCACAAAGTCAAACTTTTAAGTTTTTTAGCATGGATTTAAAAACATCAGATTTTATACAACAGAATGCATGTGGCATTTCCTAGAGATAAAAGGGTCATTAAATATGATTCTACCACAGGAAAATATGTCATACTTGTAAAATCATGTGTACAGTTCTATCTTAACTCATTACTGTTTCTAAATAAAAGTGTATAATCAATCTGTCAGCGAGGTACTTTTATATTGAAAGAAAATAAAAATATGGAAATAACGAAAAATATAAGCAATACGGTTCGAACAAGAACACGCCGATTATAACCATATGTACTTACCCGATAAACACTTTATAACTACCACCCAGCATTAGCATATTGCGTTATTATTTGGCCAACCTTGGCTTATGAATAATTACCTGGACGAATTCGAGGTAAATAACCATGGCGCCCGAACTAATTTGTATGCGCCGTCAAGTTCCAGGCTCTAAATATTGGGATAGCAATAAGGGCGAGAGGACGAGTGATGTCGTCTGGCCGGAAATAGGACGCAACGGAAATGTTTAAATTATTGTTCCCATAATGACATTATTAATAGTGAGTTATACCGCTCAAATTGAATTTAAAAGTATTAGATGGCACACATTTCTTAAATGATGTATGAGTATAGAATTAAACCATTCATAAATTTCACTTTAAACCGTTATAAGCTCTAAAGCGGTACCGGCAAATCCTTTGTAGTTTTTTTTCCAGAAAGTACAGGAAAAATACAGGACTTGGACTAAATTTTGCTAGTTGTTACTTCTGCTAGTTGCGAGTCTTAATATCTTACACTTATAATTGGGGCAACGTATAAATATAGTGCATCCCACATATTATGTGATATCTTTGGATTTTTATTTGAATTTAAATTTTTTTCTTCTTAAGAACAAGTTAGAGTTAAAAAGTGATTAGCCAATCCAATATGTTTAGATATATTTTTTATAAAACTCTTCAGTTTTTAATTAGACTATAACTATAATAAAGTGATTAATGCTTATTATAAAAATATAATAAAATTAAAAAAATAACACGGCTTGCATGATCTGTCTTACGGATTTATCTTTCAATCTGAAGTTCAACCTAAATCTGAATGAGATGCAAGCCAATATCAGGGTTTTATCCGAAAACTTGTAATGTTGAATACACAACAATGTATAATAACTGGCCTACATTTAGTCCTCGTATCAAACTTTTAGAATAATTTTTGTCGTCTTTTTGAAAAGTCAAAAACAAGCAAATCGAAACATTTTATTTTCGATTGAAGCATCATATGTTAAAGACACGAAATATTATGTTTTCATACCAAATGGCCAAAAGTAAATTACAAATACGCAAGTTCATTATCAATACTTGTCATTATTTTCTTATCAATAAATTAATCTTCCGGTTTCAAATATTCACCAAATTTCTGTTGTTATGGAAAGCACGATAACATTTCTACTTACTTTCCCGAATGCTTTCCATACTTCAGACAGGTGTGGGTAATTTAAATTTTATGTATTACTTAATATTAGGTATCGATATTGTGAAAAGTTAGTAAAAACAACAAAACAAAAATGGGCCTGGTATTGTAGAATTAGAACACGTCTTTAAAAAAGTTGATATTTTTTATAACATAAAAGGGCAAAAAATTAAAGCTATTATGTTGCCATAATATAAAGTAAATAAAGTTAATTTCCTAAACGTGTATATGTTATATTTTTTAACATTTATTAATGGGAAATAAAAATAACAATAAAAATATAACAGAATTTCTTATAATTTGTTTGAAATGGTTACGAAATTAATCAATAACTATTGCTCCTTTAATGTGTAGCCATTGATTGAATAAATAAATATAAACTGTTCACTTATACAATTAGTTCTGTATCATTCATCCTGTGTTATGCAATCGAATGTCTTTTTCGCTCTTTTTGAGTTTCGCGTGGTTTTTACAACGATCTCATCGGGCCTGTAAGTTTCGCAGATAGTATGGTACATCTGTGTATGGAGGGTACAACGAATCTTATTTTTTTATCAATTTCTCATAAACCATTTTTTGCATTTTCTCTTAAGAAGAATATAATTTTTTTTCTTGCAATGCCTGGGCATAACACTATACGGGCTTTCACTAATCGGACTCTTCTCCTTTCAAATTAAAACAGCATTCGCGAAAAAGTTTCTCTAAAATTAAGTCAATTCAATAATATTAGGAACAGTGGCAGTTGAAAAATACGTTCGTGAAAGCCAGTAAATAGACTAATATGTTCCTTTACTAATTTACGTGCGCTTGAAGAAAATCTTTGAAAACATAAAACTTATTGAAGGAAGCACGGCTTAACGATAATAAATTTGATCAGATATCCTGTATAAGTTAACCTCATTATTGTGCTTAAAAAATTTAATCATAAAAAATCATTGACACTTCAGTTACTCGTTCAATTTGACATACCCTCTCACTTTCATTTTTACTTATTTTCATTAATTCAGCTTCACGTTTCTCGTAATTTCACCTATGGCTTCGATATTTAATGGCAGATAATATTTAATTCCAACCCTTCCATTCAACGCTCTCAATATAGAAGTAACTTGAGTAAATGATATCTGCTGAAGTAAATGACTGGGTAATGTGATGTACATTTTAGAAATTTTCCTAATGGAAACTACCGAATACACGAACGGATACACGTAACCAGTGAGTTCTATAAAGTGTCAAAAAACTAATATAATATTAAAAATACAAAAACCCGTGACATTTTCAGAATTTTTGGCAATTGAATATTAAATGAATAAATTATAGAGAAGGAAACAAATGTTATATTAATATGAATAAATTATAGAGAAGGAATCAAATGTTTTGGCTGTCCGGCCGATGGTTTGTACGCACATGTAAATGAATTTTAAAGAGTTTATCCACATTATTAGCTTTAGATCCTGAAGAACGTTTATGATTTCGAAACAAAATTATACTGAAAAGAAAAGAAAAAAATAAGTTACTATGATATACTTTATTATCTTTGTTATTTTAATTATTACGTAACTGGCTAAATAAATAATATAAAAAACATTAGAGGACGATGTTTTAACTGCTTTAGCCTGCGTCCAATAAATGGTGTCAAGTATCAGTAAAAATAAGCTATTAAAGTATCCGTGGTGACTCGGTAAGAAGAATCTGATCAATTGTGTCAGATACGGCTGTTTGGACATTAATAATTATCGGGTTTACAGGCTTTATTTAGGTATACCGAAATATAATATTCTTCAAAATAAAATATAAAATAATTCTGGGTTTGGGTACTATTTGTTTTGATTTTATATACGGTTACCATACACGTAATAGCTGGATGTTAAATAAATTTGTCATATAAGTTAGCGGGCTAGATTAATGAGACTAGCAAAAATTTGGAAATAAATAGCAATCGAAATAAAAAGTACTCGAAGCGTGATGTTAAATTCAGAGACTGATGGTGAACGGAAGGCTCACTTGTTTATCGCTTAAGTTCGCTCTGCACAAGTAATTTTATGATTTGAGAACAACTTATAAATTAAAAGCTAATAAAATAATGTATTTTAAAAACAATACTTACATTAATAAAATATTGCTCAGTATACGTCAACGGGTGTCAATTTGGAGCGTAAAGCCAATCTTTATAATTAGATTAAATTACTGATCGTGGGAATATTATATTAAACAACAATTAAGTGGTTTGGCTTCGAACAGCATTCAAAGCTGATACCTAGTTGCATTGTCAAAAATAGGTATTTGCCACTAACATACTTCTAGACACTAACATACTAAATATTTGATCCACAACTTGCACAAACCCAGGCTGTAAACCACTAATATTTTTGGCAACTCAATAAAATATATCATCTAATATTTCATTACGATTACAGTAGGTTAGTTTTACCCCCATTTTATTCGCTTGCAAAAATTCAAACAAATATTCTGTTATTAATCACGTAACAAATCATTCCCATTAAATTTCTGCGACTCTCAATTATTTGTCTTAATAAAAAACCTAAATAATTACGTCAACGGAATTTCATACAAAATAGAGTCTACCAAAATTCTAGAAAAAGGTTATCAAAGGCATGGGCACCTATATCTAAACAACCCATAACGTAATGTGTTTTGAATTCTACAGATATATCTGTTATGGTTAGTTCGTCTCTATACTCTGTGTAATTTTTCATGACATCCAAAGTACTGAGTTCAAATGACAAAGCCCGATGAAAATATAACAAGCGAGCAGCGGCCTGATATCAAAGAGTCATGGCGTCAAAGTTTAGCCGCGCTGCAAGACAAATCGAAGGTATAACATCTCGCTATTTCGCTTTAAAGCAGAGACCGTACTCGTTAGCGGATTCTAATATATTCAAAAACTCTTAAATATTTTGTATGAAACAAGTTTCATAGATTAGCAATAATAAACGTAACTAATGACTAATAAAGATTCTTAGTTATTTAAAAAAAAAACTTAGGTTTGCAATTAAATGAAACTACGTGAAGTAGTATTATTTCTACTACCTAGGCCATGGTAAAGAATTTAAATAAGGTAGAAATAATACTACATCACGTAGTTTAATTCAATTATTAACGATGGATTTCTACCAAAATGTATTCAACTTAGGTACTATTTACTTTCAAAGTCTTCGCATTTTATAACTCTACTACTACTGTACAATAAAAAGTACGCTTCTTATTCCACTTTCGTTATATCTGTAGAGAATGACTATTTTCAAATTACCAATAAAACTTTATGGGCAAAGAATTGATCAAATAATTTTGGTTACTTTTAGTTCAAAAAATATTTTTTAGACATTTACAAATAGTAGCCACCAAAAAACAAGGGTATGAAATAAACTTACAAACTTTCCTGCTGTTTGTCTAGATTTCAAAAAAGTGTAATTTAGTTTTTATACTTGCGTCTTTATATCTTGGTTATCTATGGCGGATGAATAAATATATTGTAAATTGGTATTGTTCATATAACTTACACAGTACAGCAACGTGAATACACAAAAACTATACATAACCTAATTGTACACAGAAAAAGTATTCAAATCCATTTCGAATTTCCAACATTGCCTTAAACAAATAAACAGACGCAAACGGTGAGTTAATGTGACAAAATTGTAAGAATAATTTAATAAAATTAACCTCCCAAATTTATTTAATAAACTGCGATATTTCAATTAACGCGACACATAGTCCTTTATTATACCAGCTTCAAAAAGCTTTATTTGCCACGTTAAACTTTGTAAAGCACAAATAACATATAAAACTAATTTTGTTTAATTTCTTACAGTTAATTAAAAAGGGTTAAATAATTTTGTAAAATAAGTTTAAGGCAACAAAATACAAAATAAAGAAATAAAATATTAAAGAAGAAAGAAAATGGATCTACTTAAAATGGATAATCGTCAGTATCAAACAAACATTCTAATTAAAGAGCAGATTACACACCATAACTAGAACTACAGTAAAGATACGTAAAAATGGATCCGAGCCAATTAAATGCCTACAAATCCTTTTAAAATTAACAAAAGTACCGAGATCGTCTGAAAAATAATCTGATTAATAAGTAGTTATTACGTTAGATTTGTACCATAACGTAATTTATGGTACTAATTACGGTAACCTTTATGAATTGTGTATATTTAAGTACCTTTATTAAGTCTGTAATATTTCCCACACTGCAAGAAACTTGGTAATTTATTACGAAGTGTGCACTTATAATACCAATAATACCAATACTAGCAGTATTTAAGGCATATTTTTAAGATAGCGTATACCCTAGTATAAATATTCTTATTGTATTATAGACGGTATTCAGTAAAACGCTATTGAAATTTTATAGGAAGACAGACCTTTAAAACAAAAATTTATTCAGCTACATTTGTGGACCTAAGAGATATACCCAACACGGCGTGTGTCATAAATATCTCAATAATGCTATAATCAGTTCAAATTAGATGCATATTTCCTACACACAGGACACTATTTTAATGTCCCTGCGTATTATATGATATGAAGAACTTTGAGAAGATCAAGTGGTGATGGAAATATCACTACTGCTGCCATATAGAAATATTTCTTTGTTATAGGGCTGATTATATATTGTGATAACGCCATCAAAGGCACCACATCATTTCAATCAAATATAATTTCGCGAATGCTAAAATTTTGGAAAAAGTAAGATAACCAGCTTCACTTATATACAACTTTAAATAAGCTGTTTTCCAGTTAGTTACGCTTAAGATCTCTTAAGGTCCTTACATAGTCGAGTATACTTTAATCAATACTTTAAATAAAGCAGTAAAAAACATTTTAATACCATTGAAATTAAAAGTAACACTTTAAATAAGATGTCAATATTTAAAAGGAAAATATATAATAATATGATTAAATGTAACATGCAAAGCAAAAACATATGAAAACTATAAATACTATCGAACAGAACATCGTACATTAATATCTCAATATGCAAGTCAGAACTAAACGTTAACGGGAGTAGCAAGGGACAATACTAAAACAAGTTTGGATCGCACATGTGATATATGACTAGTCTAAAAACAAATGGCCAGACCCTCTGATTATGTCAGGCCGTATTTGCATTGGAGAGACATTTTCAAGTCAAAGTTCAGACATGCGTAAATTATGTGCGCCCGATCCCTGACCATCGGAAGCCACTTTTTATAGATCGTGGAAGCATATATCCATAATTGGTATATTTTACTATGCTTTTTCGCGTAGAAATGTATACAACCATGTTACTCCTTCCTTGAATTCTATTAACCTTCCACCTCGAAAGCTTTTTATTTGTACCTTTTTTAATAAAAGTGCAAAAACTGTTAAAATTGAGTAAAACATTTACGTCCGCGATGATTAAATGATACTTTTTCACAGTACGTATGTAATAATGATAATGCAGAACAAAGTATAAATTAAAAGTATTAAGTACAAGTTAGTCTCATGGACTGCGGGTCATGTTACTGATACAAATAACTGTCATTTTTAATTAGAATATATCTAATTTAGGCGCTACGTTTCTAAATATGATCTCAGCGCAAATTTCTGTAGAAGTATGTTTTGCTTTGTACGAAAATATTTTTGTTTATTCTGCACGTTTTAATGATTTTTTCTGCACATTCAAACTTTTCAAATATTTTATCTACAGTTTGTATAGAAAGTAGGGGAAGACAAATTTTTTTTCCGTTTTCAAAGTAAAAGTGAAGTTTTTGTTGCCGCTAAGTAAATATATTTCACAATTCGTATTTATTAGTAATACTTTCACCGAGCCATTTTAAAATATTCACTCAATATTTTCGATTTTTCTACAATCTTATTCTGAATTACAGTCAGTTTTGGGAACAAATTTATCAAGAAAAGTGTTATATATAATAAATAAAATATTCATTTAATAACGTCCACGTTGGTTTTAATTTTGCAGGTGTTGATAAGGTTTTATCAAAGCCTATAAGTAGATACCGCTACGTACGTTAAAAATTAATATTGCGAGCTCTCACAGTCTTTCTGCCTGTGTTCGCTATCTTTTCTAGAACGAATGACCGAGTTTAGATGAATTTGGGTACTATGGTTACTGATAAATTTAAGTAAGGTTACGACAATTTAATAGCAAGGGCTCTTTTGGAACCACTCCGTAGGAGTTTAAATATTTGTGTGCCTGGGGTCTTATTAGAGTTTGGTGGAATAAATACTCTATTTCTGACATAATACTGACAGCAATATTTATAAACGGCGCACTGCAAAATAAAACTAAGGTAATTATTCATAGCTCTAAACGTAGAAAATAATATGGTTAACAACATAATAAAGACACCTTTAAACAGCATCCTTTTTTTTTAGACAGAAAATGATATATATGTATATATATATATATATATATATATATATATATATATATATATATATATATATTCATATATATATATGTATATATATATATATATATATATATATATATATACTTACCCTCAAAAAAAAAAAAATTTTTTTTTTCTTGGTACTTTATGGTAATTTTATGGTTTACGACTAACTGGCATAAATGTGTATTTTTCTTTTCCAACTTACTCCTACTAAGTAACAAAAATGTACAAGAGTAAAAAAGAAAACATTTTATCCGCTCAATCCACCAGAGTTACAGACCGGCTTTGATAATGCGGATAGATCGGATCTTAGGATGAATGCTAACAAGTTGAATCTTCAGAAATTCTTTCAGATTACAACTTTTATCTGAAATACAAGAGTAAACACGAAAATAGCAGGGCGACTCTGATCGACAACATTTAAACTTTTCGTGTGCTTTATTGTTGGAGGCAGGTCTGATAGGAGAGCAAAGAAACTAGATAGCAAATATTAACGCCTATGAAATAAATACGTCAAAATAAACGTGCGAAGGATAAAAATTGCCTTCACATTTACTTAATGCTTACAGGTAAGTTTAAATAAAGTTTCGACCAATGTAATTACCTCAATCAATATAACGTAGGTTTTCATTCTAAAAATATACTTTATTTCGCCCGGAGGGAATACGTGCTCTAAATATAAAAGTTTCACGCCACAACCGATTTCACTTGCATATTACATAATTTATGCAATTACCGATGTCAATGTGATATGTAGTCGATGGATAATCATGTCGTGATCATTAATTAGTCAACGCTTTATAAGATTTTGCAACCAAATGGCAAAATCCCTCCCCGTAATTTCATTATATCTATTTATATATTACAGCACAATAATAATTTTGCATTAAAATCTATTGTTATGAAATTTAATTTTTTTCATAAATACAAATACGAGAATAAAAAAAAATATACTTTAATTATTTTTATCTACATTTCCATACATCAAATTTAACAGAGGATTTATTTTCATACTTACGCTATCGAGATCTCATTGAAGAGATCTCATTCATTTTTCAAATTCTGTCGAAGGGTTTTGCAATATTTTATGTGCGCTATCTCCTTCACGACATACGATTTTCAAAGCGTGTTGCACTTGGCCCTTTTCTCTTAACTATTAAACAATGGATATTAAAATTCTATAAAAATCAGGATGATATCATTTAATAATGTAAAATGATTTAAAATGCATTAATAAATTTAAAAAATAAAGAAATAATGAATCTGACATTTGTTAACGTAACACTGAGTAATAAATTTGCAGCGTAAAAAATTATATTGATGTTTTTAAAAAAAAAATATACAAATGCTATATAATAGTCTTAAATGTTGATTTTTTTATTATGTATCTAAGTATATACAGAAATCTTTCATTGCGAGTTCTATGTATACTGAACAGATTTATATTTATGTTATTGGTTAAACTTAAAACGTTAAATGTTTTATTATATCCTTCTTAATTTAATAAGTTCAACAAATTTTGCTCAGTAGTTTCTAAGATATTTTATTAGAAACAAACAAAGACAATAACATACATACCCACAAGCATTCTTATATGCTGTTAAGGGTCTTAACTCTTATTTCTTCTACTATATTTCTCCCATCTAAATTCGTTCAGTAATTTTCATATAAATAAACAAATAAAACGCTTATGGCCATATCTCGGTGTTCTTTCATCCGGCTGTCTGCCACAGTTCTAGAATAAAACCGAGTAAACTAGAAAGCTGAAAAAATTATACTGTAATATTTTTGTAACATTTTTTATCGACGAAATTGTTCAATATAAATATTAGAGGAGCAAGGGGGAATGGGTAAAAATAATTTTTTTATTAACTATGTCTGACTTACCTATCAAATAAAAGCTGGCCTTACATGAAAGTTGATCATATGTAAAATACATGTAAGAATTTTATAAAATACAAATAATCCGTTCTGCCCCATATCACCTAAAATATATTAGAGTATCATCAAGTGAATATTTAAAAAATGTATATAAGTAACTATTTTATATATTTTCTTCACGCTGACGAAATTCACCATATGTCTGTTTAAATATTAATATTTTCTTCACGCTGACAAAATTCACCATATGTCTGTTATAATAATTACATTTCTTTAATATAAATGATTAATAATGTTAGCCAAAACAAAGATTGATATAATTTCTTGACAATGTATTTTGCAGTCAAAATCATTGTTTTTTTTGCAATATATAATTATTTACCAAATTATCACAATATTGAAGCTACCCGATTTATTCAAATTATGTTAAGACATGTAAAAATTTAACAGGATTATTTGACATTTTAAATGTTGTATGTATTCATTTTTCACATATTTACTATTTACATATTACTCTGCGTCACTTATGTAGTATATACCTGTTTGGAAAGAAAGTAGATTACTTTTAACGAAATCACTAACTCGTTTAGACGTCAGCGTGAAGAAAATATCTAAGTACAGAAAACTATGGATAGCTTTCTTCATAGACAGGCACGGTCTTCAAAAAACATCCCCACTTGTGCATCGAGCGAGTCGCAAAAATGTTGTATATTGTTATTTTCCTTTTAGCGGCCAAATTATGCAATATGTTCAGCAGACACATTTATAACATTTATGCTGTTTGCACTGATTCCTATTTAGAGATACGTCTTTATGTTTAGATTTATCGGCCGCCTACTCTCACGGCGGATTATACTCGTTTTTTTTATCTCAACATAAATTTTGTTGCACATTTAGCACGAATGCGGGTTGAAGTAGGATTATTGTATGACAAACGATACGATCTTTCTGACGATTAAATCAAGAAAAGGTACAAACTGATTTATTTCATAAAACCAATCTAAATTTACATTGTTGTTTGGAAGTTGTGTGGTCGGTAAGAATTTTTTGAAATAATAGGGCATCATTATTGCCAAGTGTATAAAACAACGAATAAATATTTATAAGTCACAAATCTAAAACAGATAGATACTGTTTTAAATAAATTACATATTATGTGATAATATATAACTGTATTTTTAGATTAAATTTCAAATCAAGATAAAAGGAATAAATGAGACCGCTAAATAATGAAATAAAAAAGCTTGTCTAGTGAAAGTCCAAGGATCCAGTGTTTAGGTCCAAATAAAAACTATAACATTTTATATTTATTAAAATATTTATTCAGTGATTTAGATGCTTTATGTTATTTTCTGACGTATCGCAAACAGAAAATTCATTATATTTATAAACTAAAAATATTCAAATATTTTTGCAGTGGGAGATCGTAGTGCAAATCTCATAATCACAAAGAGAAAATGAAAATGAAAATACAAGTTTAGTTAGTTAGTGTAGTTTAGTCAAATAACCATCTGAAAAAAAAATTATATCCGTGTTTTTTCTGTTAGAGATTATTTTTTATTAAAATTCAACGGTCACTAATGCAAAGTCACTTTGTACGTTTATTATAAACATACATATGGAACCTGCGAAAGCTACGTTTTTTTTAATTGGCATAAAACTTATCAAAAAATAGCTTAATTCAAAACGTATGTCAGCGGACATGCGGTTCAAAACGTAAAAAAAATATCTGAATGTAAAAGTACGCAAATGGTACATAGTATGGAAAAAAACTTAAAATATTACAGGTTTGTGTAATAACTTTTTTCACCTCCTATCAAAAAAGCGCTCTGAACTCTGTGTCAAAGTATGACTAGGCTACTTACCGTATTCGGATATCGATATATTTTATTAAATAAATTTCAGTGTATCCATTGACAAAAATCTCGCTAATTAAATAAGTAATATTTATTTTTTCTCGCATGACGTAGGTAAATTCATCACCTTATCTAGATACATAAATAAAGGAGTATAAACAAATTAAGCGCTAATCAAGTGCCACTAAAATTATTATTGACGGTGTTATTTTGAAAACTTACTGCGTTTTTTAAGAATCGGTTTCGCACAGTTTTTTGAAATTATGTTTTCGGTAACAATGTAGAAATGTGGGTAATCAAAAATTCTACGAAATTACCCTTTCCGGTCGGTGTTTCCCATCGGTTTTATTTCCTTACAGTAACAATTTATTCATTTCCCGTAGCCGCGTTATCTATTTTCGGCTATGTAGAATTTGTAAGAGTAACGTGAAGTAGTGCCTCACTGCTAATTAGTTTGTAACTAAGAGGACAATTTGTGTTTTACTAGATTTTGTACAAACCCAGTTGAAGACTATTTACAAATTGAAAATATAAGCTACAATATTATGTATAACATGCGGTCATACATTATTTTCTGAACGCGATTTGCTGAGGCCCCTTTTTTATTTCTGATAGTATTTTTCGCAGCTAGGATTGTCAATATTGCAGAGTAATAGATCGTACCAAAAACTATTACACTAGTTAAAAGCCTAGACTATGTGAAAGTGAATAACCCAGTTAAGTGGTGTTTTTATGTGTTTCAAACCCAAAGATGTAGTCTTCAGTAGCACGCAGTGACTTAAAAGCAATTACACGTAGCTTGTTCTGAATATTTGATACATACACATCACATATTTATTAATGTTTAAATGTATTCGATTCATATTATTCAAGTGAAGTCCGCAATGTTTAATACAAAAACTGTACTTTAATACATAAAAGAGAAGTTGGAAAGAGTACGAACGTAAAACAAAATACTATCAGTTAGTTCTAACCAATTTTAAACGAAATGTACAAACTTCATTACACTTAATGAACTAACTAAAATACTAACTTGTATGAAATTACATGCATGTTTGCGAAGCAAAATTTTTTATAAGTAAAATCAGATACGTCACTTTAAGCAGTCGATTTGTAGTGTGAGTGAACACAATTGAAATAACCTCTATATTATTCCGATCCAAACCCATCACATAATGACAACTGCGCTTTCATCCACTAATTACTATTATTCAGAGGAAAAGAGAAGTTGGAAAAGAGTAAAAGTTAAAAATACATCTGTTACATTTTACAACCGATTGATTGAGTTCCAGTTTTCTATTTGGATTTATTTTATTAGTGTGTTATTGAGAATATCCATTCTCATCGTGAAAGGAAGATTTGTTTTTCCGTGTTTTCATCAAGTGAGATTTCCTGTAAAAATTTTATCAAAAAAAATAATTTCAGTTCAGTTCTAAAACTACATGTTCCCAATAAATTGATAGCACGTCATTTTCATGTACGATAATTTTTTACGGCTAGTCGGTAGTTGTGTTTTAGGTAAAATATTGTCCTGGCGTTTGGGAATACTTGGGGTTGCCCTATCTGTAAATGAAAGAATAATAAAAGAATATATATATATATATATATATATATATATATATATATATATATATATATATATATATATATATATATATATATATATATTTCGCTCATGATGATCTTAATAAAAAAAAACTGATTTGAAAAGTGCTTCCATCATGTGGGAGGACGGGCAAACATTAAATTTCTAACCAAACTTTTTTATTATTTAAATTTTTTTAATTGATTTTTTATTATGTCAATGTATATTTGTATTTGTTTATTTAGTATTTGTACAGCTAAGGATGGGAATTAAGTTGAAACAAATTAAAAAATTTTGTAATGGAACTTGAAAATAAAACTATAAAATATGATAAGAAATATATAAAATATAATTGCCAAGTACAAGGTGAACTCTACGCCTAATGAAACATTATGCGTGTGTATGTGGAACGTACGAGCATCGAAGTATGCTTGCGATGACTATATAACTTTTGAGTTTGCAGCGTTTGTTTAAGTATGTTCGTTTAAGTTCGTTTATGTTAGTAACATGGTATAACTTTATGACACCTCGATAAATACTAAAAATAAAAAATAAACTCTAATGACTTTCTTCGTGGATTCTAATAGGAAGATTTAATTATCCTTTCCGTTATCATAAATATATTGTTTAGATTTAAATAACAATGTTTTTGGTAACATGAAAACTGTACAATACTCATATTTTTTTGGTTAAATGAGAAATAATCGCAACATTTAATTTTTTTTTAAATTTCTCTAAGCTATATTTTTTGAGATAGGCGGTGGCAAATTTTAGGTGCTTCTCGGAAACTGTTTTTAAGAGAATGAAGTTTAATATGTTGGATGTTAAGGTTTAACAATTGTTTTTTTTTGTAATCAACAGAATATATTCAAAAAAATGTATGCCCATCCTCAAAATTAGTACAAAAATAAAAAAGAACGAGAGGTGTCGTGGAACACCTGATTGCAACAAAGTTCTCTTCGCTAGATGTGTAAAATAGAAAAAAATATTTCAGCATTATAAAATATTGTTATTTTTAGGATATGAAAAAATAATGATTGCAGTGAGCATCATCTTTAATTAAACTAAACTTGGGTAATACGTGAACGGCATTGTATGATTTCATTTTAGTACCGATTAACATATGTGCAAAATTTTGTCAATGAAAATAACAGATAACACCCACATTTCAGTTTAAAATCAATTAAACAAATATTGTTACTTTAACATTGATATTTATACCTGACTTCATCATCACCATCCCCAACTTCTACTGACTCACTTTCACAATTCATTTTTTATCGATAAAAAGATCATATACGCGCGTTAGAAATTACACTTCTTTGTCACAAAATAAGGTTAATTTTATTTAGTACGCAAATAACACTGGTCACCAAATTACCAACTTTTGTAAATCCATGAAACAAATTAAACTAATTTTGAGAAAGCCTCATAAAACATTCACAGTGGTACTAACTTCATGTCTTGGTTAGCTCAAGTTTTTTGTGGATAGCAATAAAAAGATTTCCAGCTCAGTTAAAAATTTATTAGGGTAATAATTTTAAAAATGTACAGTTGAGGTACTTTTTATTTTATAATTGCGATCTGCAGCTTCTCTTCTTTACGACAAACAATAATCTGCTAGCATAGTAGGACTCCTCTTTCCTTGGTAGCGCCGTTCCACGCCCGCTATATTTTAAAGGAAGCACTCATCATGCTCGTCGCTAACGTCTCCCATGTTTTAAGGCAAAAAATCTAAATGGGAGTTTAAAATGTATATTTTTAGGAACATGTTACAGTCAATAGCGTGCAAGTTTTTAATCTTTTCTTTTGCAAGTGTTTTATAGTTTGCAGTTTTAGTATTTCCTAGAAAATTAGTAAAAATTTGTACCTTGGACTTCCAAGACTCGCTCTCTTTTTTATACAATTTAAATTCTTGTATTTGGGGTTAAATAAAAATATCTTTTTTTAACTTTGCATCTGTAATTTTTGGGAATTTTTTAAGATATTGAAAAGCTTTACTTTCGCTGTTAAGAGATTTCGCAAAGTTATTAATGATTCCTAATTTCAGATGCAAAGGTAGGACAAACATATTTTATTGTTGCACCAATGGTATGTGAAGTATGTTTTCTGAACCTAAAACCCTCAAATTTTCATAGTTTTCTTTCAAGGATACTGCATGACCCAAAGGAATGGACGAATATTTGTTACCGTTGTGTAGTAATACTGCTTTTAGACTAACCTTAGACGAATCTATGAATAATCTCCAATTTTGTGGGTCGTGATCAATACCAGAAGCTTCCATCGATGTTGGTACAATAAATTAGATCGGTATCATTACTAAAAAAACTACACAAGTCCACTGTGACGGTTTCGAAAAACGGTAACTTTTGTACATTTATCTAAGAGATTCCATTGCTTAAGACGCGAGTCAAGAAGTCTGCTTGTGTTTTCGACAGGTGTAAGTCTCTAGCTAAGTCATTTAATTCAGGTTGAGTGATTAAATGAGGTTCAAAGGAGTGGGGAATAACGAATCTAGATCTGTGGGGATCATCTTTTTCCATATCATCTTCAGAATCCCTTGAAGGCATTATAAGAACTGGATGATGTTCATCTTGTGGTTTGTTTTGTAGCTGATGTTGTTTCAATGTAATGATATTTTATTTTGTTTATGGATGTTAAGCTCTACAGTTTTATTCAAGCAAAAATGACAATCTTGAAGATGATCCTTCTGTTCTTTCCATTACATTGGTATTTCAAAATATAAACTGAATTTACGACCGGACAACCAATCCCTCAAATTTTTACCACAAATCGAGCATATTACGTGTGAAACATACTGTTTGTCTTGATTTCTAACAGCCACACCGAAATAATGTTCGTATGGCCGACAAATACGCGGAGTTAGTTTTTCACTCTTTTCTTTCTTAGTAAAATTACCAAACACATAACAAAAATTGTTTGGATTTCTTTCACAAATACGAGGCATTATTACGATGTCAATATTATCTGTAGGGAAATAGTTAGAAATAAATCAATTTAAATAAAAACAATTATGAAAACTAAAGGAAATGGGTTAAATCATACTACTAATTAAACATTTGTTAGAAACAGACTTAACAATCTACTCGTTTAACAATGCTCTGTTTGTTTATTTTTACATATCACACTCGTTAGAGATAATACGCTCAACAAGTAATGACATGCAGTGTTAAAAAATATACCCGCGCACCGTGCATATCTCGGTAAAGTCGAGCTGATGATTTAGCTATGAAACGTATATGATTGATGAGTAATTAATGGAATCTTTTTTGATAATATAACTTATTTTTATTGGGAAAAAACCTTGTTGGCTAGTGCAGTTAATGGAAATAAAATGATAAAAGAACTGGAGCGTGATTGTAAATGTGGTTGGTAAAATTTAAATTCAATGAAATAATTAAATTTCTTTACTTCATATATTGATTTCACATATTCTATCCTCACTATAATATTAAATAAATTAAATTCAAAATTTATTTCACATACCATTTTATTTTTCGACTGGCTTTCCATTGAAAACCAATTATCTACGAGACCGTTTATAAATTATCGCGTTACAACTTTATTACTTTTTTCCTTGAGTATAGTAAACAATTTTTTTTATCCAGAATTTAAAAAAATATATTAAATCTATAATTAAGTTTATTTTTTTAATTTAATTCAACTTTTTTTTAATTTTGTTTATTAAAGCAATCCAATTAAATTTAAGAACAATTTTAAATTTAAATTTGAATTAACTTTAAAGTTAAACTTAATTACACGAAAAATTAAAATTTATTTATTTTTATTTCAAATATTTTAAAATGAAATTTAAAATTAAATTTAATTATTTAACAAATTTGAACGAATATAATGAAATTTACTAAAACAATCTGAATAAAGTATATTGAGTAATATTCCCAGCGTGTACCAAACAAATTATAATTGGCAATTTCCAACCCCATTTCTTGGATTATCAAAAGGAAATATTAAAAATCAGAACATTCACTAATATTTATTAAACATTTTCTTGTATAAAATTTTAAAAAAGCACTGAAAATCTCGTTCCATCCTCCTATACATATATAAAATTAGAGCAAGCAAAAACCAAAACAAGTAATTGAAATTCAAGATGAACGAAAATTGATAGTATATATATATATACACACACATATATGTAAATATATATATATATATATATATATATATATATATATATATATATACACATATACTCGATTAATTTCAATTATGGCAAAAAATTAAAAAAACCCGAGTATTTTCTACGCCCCCTCTAAAATTCAGAAATAAATATTTTCAAGTTTTATCTATTGACGTATGTGCGAATTAATAAATTTCATTGCTTTGTTAAATTGCTTTGTTTTACTTTATTTTTTCGAAAAAGGGTCTCTGAGAAAAACGGCTATGACGGATAGACAGTAAACGTTGAGATATGGAACCCTAAAGATATTGAACCTATATTAATTTCAAGAATTCAAATGTTTAAAATGTTGAGCCCGACTTGTTCTTGACTCTAATTATTAACAAAAATATTTTCTTTCAACAATAAATGTTAGGATTATAAAATTGTAAGAGAGAAAATATTTACAACGTTTTTCTTGTAGACTTTCCATGGTCGTGTATTATATGCTAGAATATTTTTGATTTTTTCGTGATGTGTCTTTGAGTTTAAAAAGTTTCCAATTTACAAAGTTTTTGGTTCATTTTTCCAAATAAGCATATGAAAATTCTCCATGAATTCTAGTTTTGTTATCTCTATAAATTATTAAATTATAAAACCTACGAAACCGCGCAGGCTACATAAAATACCATCAAAATTATAATCATCACTCTTAACTCTCTATGAACACATTTGTTCCAAAGCTCCCAAGAATACGCCACCAGTAAACGCATGAATCCAAACTATGCTTCTGGGATCCGTAGCAAACTTCGATCATTGTTTGATTAACTACGTTTAAAGTTCGCAGATGATGAATGCAATCTCAGCAAGCCAATTTGTTATTAGTCGTAATTTGAATTTATTTTAATTAATATCGAAAACCCGATAATTTCAAAATTCGAAACGTCTTTAACTGGAAGGGCGTAATATTAAAGACCCGAAGAGAAAGAAAAATAAAATTATCTCTATTATGATTAATTAGTTTGAAAACTTTTTCTTCTACTTTTTGTTCATCTTGTGCTAATATTGATTGTATTAAATTTTCTTCGGGTTTCACGAGATTGTTCTTATAGATTGATTAATTAAAATTTTAAACCGAATCGTACTATGTAAAAACAATGTCTTTACGGTAATACCATATTTTCCGATTTTTATTTTTTATGTGTTATAAGTTGTACCTAGATATACCAAAAAAATCTGGAATTATACTATATTGATGAACGGATGTTGTTCATTTTTATATGGAGATTTTCATGTTAGAATTCGGCAGAAGCTTCAGAAAAACCAAACTTATTTACCATTAAAAGAATAAAGTTTGAAACCCCTAGTATTTTCAATTCCCAACCTTGAAGAAAACGTGGAGGTCATTTGTGAAATTTTTCTATAAATTTTATCACCACTACTTTTAAATAAAAGCAACAATTAATAATTAAGTCATATTTTAATTTTACTCTATCCTATTGTAACATTTATTTTGTCTTACATTTTCGGGACGTCAGCTAAACTTTATTCATTGAAATCTTCTTAAAAAGAAGAGAAATCGTAGAATTACGTCTCAGTTAAAAATAAAATTATCTCTATCCTCTACCAAATATTTACCTTCATGCTAATTTATTACAAATATCATTACGTTTTGGGTGGTTTGGCGGAAGTTATTGGTAATATCATTTAACTTAATCCAATCTTTGCAGCCGTTTAATATAAAACGGAATGATAATCCAAAAATGTACGAATAATAACGTGATATATTTCATTGTATGTGCAATTTGTTTTGTTATAACTTATATTTTAGTTACTTTTAGTAGGTCTAAATAAAACTGTATAAGACCTTTGCTTCTGCTGTGTGGTCTCCGAATAAAACAATCAGTAATTTTTTCGTATCCTAACATTTTTATCTCAGAATCAGCTTCAATTTATACAGTATAGATATAGAATTGGCGACATCTGAATTCAAAATAATCATATACTTTGTCACTCCCTTGGTTCAATAAGTCAATTTTTAATTCTTTAGTTATTCAACGTTATAAATAATAATGATAAAGAGGAGAGGAAATACGGCCTGTTACCACCCGGAATTGTTGACGACCGATTATGCGTATGTGTTGCGAGGCCTAATCTATTAAATACCAGTTGAGGCAATTCAAATTAAAAATGAACTTATACGCAAAGTTAATTCAACATACTTGGGTTTAAAAAAATGCTTCATGTCCAGATTCAGCCCTGTTATTTTTAACTATCTTTATGGTAATTGTTATTGAATGAGTTAGTCGGTTATTTGTTATTAGACAGATTTCTGTATCACCCTTGAGCTACTGGGTAAAAGATGCGTTTTCATTATTTTTGATGGCCGATCTCCAGTAGGCCTAAACCATTAAAAGAAAGTTCGATAAAACGATAATAGGTCCCAGTCACAAAATGAAAATAACTTGATCGTTAGAAGAAAACAAGGCACAAAAATGGCGCAAAGTAATTTAGAATATGATTTAAACTCTTTATCTTGCTTGTCTTATAATGTTAAAAAACAGTTTAATTTCAATTTATTACTTGTTCGGATATCGATTTTTGTTAGACTGAAATTTTTTCGAAACTTTCGAGAACGATTGTTTTTCACGAGAATCGTTGGCATACATAATTCAAAAATGTTTTTTTATAATTTTTTATTTCATGCAAATACGTAATCTAATTTTTTAATCTTTACATTATTAATTGCGTTATGAATTTATCACTTAATCAAAGTCAACAAAATGATAACGTTCTCAACTTTATATGGAAAGCAATATATAAATAAATAGCAATATATCATTTTTTATGTTTTTCACGCTGTTCATCTGTCTTCTATGAACGTAATAGATTATGTTGCTCTCGATCGCGAGCTAGTCGCACTTAATATTATGTGTTACTCCGTGAGATAGCAGTTCGGATATGTTGAGAGTTTAATGGAGATTCACGCTGCATTATAGCTATACACGGGATACCGCATCGTGCTCTCGATCGCGAGCTAGCCGTACTTCACGTTGTGTAGTGATGGTGAGGTGATATTTTAGATACGCTGAGAGCTTAATCGAGATTCATGGTGCATGACTGATTCCAAAACTCGAGACACAGTGTTGTGGTTTCGAGACAAATATAACCAAACTTGACGGTACTCGTCAGTTTTGAAAGAACGAACAAACTGTGTCCTTTTAGCGACTCTTGAGTTTTGAGCTAAATTAATTTTCTTCTTTTTAGAATTTTCTTATAAAACAAAGTTTGATTCCTTATGACGAAATTATCAAAAGCCAAAAATCAACACAAAAACAATATAATAAATAATTAATAAATAATCTAAAAAAACAGTATTTGATAACACTAATTCCTTTTTAAATTATGTGGAAAAAAATTCAGCTAATAAAAATTGAGGTCGCCTTATAGATATAAAAAAAGACTAAATTCACTTAATCAAATTAATATACAATAAATAAAATCAAAAATATCGTCTACAGAAATCACTAGCATATTTCCATTGCTCGAATAGGTATGTAATTTTTAACTAAAAGAATCAGCGCAATTTAATAAATCAAATATTATATAAAATTTGGAGCTTAAAAATGTTGCTAGCAGTGCAACATAACTTGCGGGGAGCTTAAAAAAATCAACAGCACAATTTAATAAATCAAAATTGCAATTTAATAAATAAAATAATAAATATTTGATTATATCAATTAATAAAATGCTTTTAAAAGCATCGTGTTAATATGATTAATTAAATCAATATCGATTAGCTAACCTTTTTTTCCCAATAGTATTGAAGAATAAAAAAATGGGTATAATAT
This sequence comes from Druceiella hillmani, assembly GCA_039881145.1. NCBI lineage: Eukaryota > Metazoa > Arthropoda > Insecta > Lepidoptera > Hepialidae > Druceiella > Druceiella hillmani. The sequence goes on along the minus strand of JAYKKI010000120.1, from coordinate 1,394,294 downwards.
TTAATCTATAAATTACTGGTATGTTTGATTATTTTTTTTTTTATTATTTATCGAAAATAAGCAACTTTTACTTATTTTTATTTATAAAATAAATATATAAATTTTGTAGCAAAACATTAACCAACAATAGAAATCAGATAACAAAATCAAAATATATTAATGAAATCAAGTCTGATTACGCCCTGGCCCTGTAACCAAAAAATGCTAAAGGATATTATATGTTTTACGCGCGTTTTTTTTGTAACAACTGCACGGACGGGTCTTACAATTAAAATTATTCATTTAGAATTCTCGTCTATTACTAATTTTATATATTTTAAATACTAATTCCGTGGATTTTTTTTCTGAAAACACGTAATAATATTTCAAACCCCCGCAAATCCCTGTGAGGGACTATTTTCTAAAAAAAATATTTATCCATAATTTTTGTTTACTCCAATTTATGTTTATCATATTTATTCCAAATATAAAGTATGAAGGTCTTACTATTAAAGAACGCAAAATATTTATTTTAAACGCCCGCGCAAACACGAACAGTGCCCGATGTTCAAACATTTTTTTTTATTTTTATTATTCATACTCCAACGAAAATTATTTTTAAATTATTTGTCACTATAAAAATATTTATCAATAAAGTTAGAGTTATGATTTTTGTGTAATACTTGCTCGAATCAGTTTTTTTTGTGAGAGTGAAAGATTTTTCCATTGTAAAAAGTATGTTTCTTTATGACTCTGATGATAAATTATCGCTATACCAAATTTTATCCGAATCGATCCGTTAGTTTTTACGTGATTGACGATCATACCACCAGCCAATCAGACAATGAGACAAGCAGACAAAAATTTCGAAAACTATTGATTTGGGGCCTGTACCATGTACGTGATATGTTGTAACTACTTTTTGGAAAAACAATTTATGTACAGATTTTTTATCGTTATTGTTTTATTATATGTGTAGATACCATAAACTCTGCTTTGTGTATCCAAGGATACGTAACGATCGATATTTATATACAGATTAGAAAAACATTTACATACTACTTATCAGTCTGAATATTTTCTTTCTCTTATTCACCTATTGACGAGGTATAATTGTTCATACTATTGAACAACGTTTAGATCTAATTAAATAGCAATGAAAGTTTTGAATGCAATTGATGACACAAATTTTCAGTTACATTTAAATAAACATAGAAATAGAAAATCTTTTCTGAAAATGCGCTTTTTGTATTAAATTTTATTCACAATTAAATGAAACTACGTGATGTAGTATTATTTCTACTATCTTTAATTTCTTTACCACGACCTAGGTTTCGTTGTATTACAACATCTTCAGGTGGGATATAAGCAAAGATATCTTTGCTTATATGTTATTTTTAATACTAAAAATGTAAATAATTCCAAATCTAATATGAAGTCGCTGTAGCAAAGAAACATTGAAAAGAGAGTGGATTTAAATGCTATTCAAACTAATTTCATGTTTAAAAATAACTAGTAAATGAGAAATTTAAAACTTATTCGTCCATACGATACCTTTCTACGTCAATTTGGAGCTAACGTAAAATTAAGAAAAGAACAGCTATTTTCTATTGCTTAGCTATTGAGAATTGACTGTTAAAGTTCGAGTATTACGTGACTTTAGTATATAAAAAATAGTGACTTTGGCATATGAAAAATAGTAATAAGTAAATATTTAATGAATATAATATAGGAGCTCATTTAAATATACAAACGTTTTAGAGTAATATGTTCGTGAGAAAATGAAATCGGCACACACACGGTTAAGTACGCGGCTACGCAGCAATTCTAAGCAAAAGTACCTATGCCGCTACGAGGAAATTAATTACCTCATTATTTATTCTTACATGGAAAATTCTTGAGCCCATATTCAACATTTAAGTTATCAAGATCATTCGGCACGCACCGTGAAGCTGTATACAGTATTGAAATAAATACTTAGTTCATTGACTTTGGCATTTTAAGAACTCCTGAACCTTGACGTTTCTGCAACCTATGACACCGCCGTACCCTTACCAATAATGTCACTACGTTCAATAAATTTATATGTACATCCGTTTTCTTATAAGGCTATGAGCCGAGCGTGGATTCTATGTGGTTTACCGCGTGAATATTTTAATATTCCTAAAGTGACGTTTGAATGTGAAAGTATTTATATCTTTTTGATTCACATTTCATTTACTTTCTAACGTTAGTAATTTAAATTTGCCACGTACAAAAATATAAATGCATTCATGATATTGATTGCTAATCTAGGCACAAATTTGTGAAATGTTTTCTAGTTTATTCAACCATTTTTTTGTATTTAATTTTTGTAAAAAATTACATTAAACGTTAGAAATGAAAGATCTTGGTGTGAGGTTAAACTCACACGTTGTTTCAATAAAAAGAATTGTTTCTGTCACTTCAGTAAAAAGATATCAAATTGATGGATACGTTTCAAATTTCTCATATCATCGTTATGTTTAAATAGGGAATTAATTAGAATATGATTTCATTCGGGGGCTATTCCACAGTTGTTCTGATATGGCGATTTTATATTAGATTTGAAAATATTTATACTCTTTAGTATTTTTTGAGTTTATTTTAGTTCAATTGAATCTAAAACAAAATGTTTATAAACATGCGAACTATGTATGAACGTATGAACTATGCGAAATTAGTGCTCGATGTGATTACGAGTGTGTTTGAATAAAATTTTCAAAATAATGTTCATTGCTGTTTCTTATTATCTTTTTAATTTATCTTTTACGGAAATAGTGTATCTTGTGCATCAGACACAAGAAATTTTGATGTGGCAGTACTAATTTTTTTTCGGAAAGGTCGATCGAATTGTAAAAATTAATTCTTCCTCCAAAATACCATCTAGACTCACAAACATAAACTCCCTAGAGCATCCAGCCTAACAAGTAATACGCTGAAAACCTGTCAAAAATCTAAGGATTCAAATGGACCATTCGCATCAATATTTTAAATATTAAAGAAAGAAAGATCTAAATAGTAAGAGTGGGACAAAAACTCACGAGTCTTATAAAAGCAGTAGCTGAAAATAAACAAATAAATTTGAAAAATTCTGAAAACTTTTTCTAAGTTAGCATCTTACTGGCAGACAGTATTTCTTGTAAGTCTGTAGAACAAGTTACTAGTGTGTTAGAGGTATGTTGTATATATAATGTACTTACATATTAGAGTTATGTAATAGTAGATTAGTTTAATATCATTCGTATTAAAATTTAAAGAGGTGATTTATAGAAAATGTTCGAATGTGCCGTTCAGATTTCTTTGAATCGATAAAGGCATTTTTTAGAACTATTACTGATATGGCCGTGTGCAGTTCAAGTTTCGCCCCAAAAGGGTCAAGTGTACCGATTTGAATGGCAGTATCTTAGAATAATTCTTTAGTTCACATACAAATTTAGGGTTTTTTTTTCTAATATTCCTAAAGAGACATTTCATATTTTTGTCTCTGTTTTGTTTATCTGTTTGTCTATTTGGTTAATTAAAAATTACTAAACCAATTACAATTAAACTTTTACTGAGATAATACTTGAGGTACAGATTAAAATTTGAGGTATTTTAGTAGCCAATATTGTCAGGTACCTGAAATTCAATAAATGTTAGGAGCTTGAAATTCAATTATTAGTACTTAGGTAATAAAATCAAACGTATGGGCTTAAAAGTAATTAAAATAAGTTATCTAGACTATTTGCTTTAAAACTACGGATATGGGGGTTACAGGAAAGATTTTAATACATAATCGATGTTTTTATTTTACTAATTTCTTTTTGACAATACAAGAAATGGGTTTTAATTCTAAATTATAATCTGTAAAATTCGGTCGTCTACGTTGTTTGGTCTCTCTGAGGAAAAAAAGCTATGACAAAAGCGGAATGTACCTGGGTTGATGTTTTTTTTAAATAACTGATCCCCGTTTGTATTTAATTGGTTTTTTATTCTTTTGTCTAGTGTTAAGTTATGTATATATATATATATATATATACATACATATATATACACATATATTTACATATGTAGATACATATGTGTGTATGTGCGTATGTGAGTGTGATTGGTTGGTTGGTGTCGTATTCCCATGACATAAACAAGCGGCTATAAATGTCCATGCACAAAAATAACGCCTTTGGCGATCTTGATCATATTTTCAAGCAGAGCTCTCCTCTAAATGGAAATTCTCCAAGATCAAACAGAGATCTCAAAATCGCAGGTCAGCTAAAGATATGGCCGGGTTGAGGGGCACGTCGCAGTTATTACATGGACGATAGGTTCTAGTACCATCAGGATGGATTTTCATGTCTTGTAAGTGTCCAGTTCAAAGTTAGAACACAAAGTGTGTCTGTGTATATATTTATGAATATTTGTGTATATTTCTATTTTATTGTCACCAAAAGTCGCCTCATCTAAGTTACCAATCTAATTCTTGATAGTTCCATATAATTTGTTTCATTTCCTCACTAATTTACTCTTTACGACGACTGAAATCCAAAAACAAAACGGCATAACCACGTACATTAACGTATATGGTGTTAAATTGTGAACCAAACAAACGCATTGAAGATCACTATCTACATGCTTTGTATTAAAATCTTATTAACTATTTGCCGGAATACCCACCTACAATGCCATAAAACAGTATAATGTCGTTTAATTCCAATACCAAATTTAGGGTTTCTTGCTTATTGAAAGGAAAATATTCAGATTAAAACGGATTTATTTAATATATATAATTTTTGCTACTACTATTTCGTAATAAAAAAATTATTTGAAAAATGTTTTCCTTATGAAATGGTTTTTTACCACTTGTTAAAAAAATCTTATTAAATGATTATGTAGAACTTAAGTAACATATACATTACTGTAACTCGCAAATAGTCGGCAGCTAAATAATCTAAACAGGTATTTTTGTTTTTGCTTGGTGTAGGAATCTCAAACAGATCATGCAATGAATGATAGCTTGTACTGCGACCTCGAGTCAATGGTTTTATTTGGCTCTGGTGGGAAGAAGATGAATCTCAGTCGGAAATGTTAGAACCACGTGGTTTATTATTTGAAACTTTATTTTCGACTTCCGGAGAGTACGTTTCTGTATCAGTTCTGTCAGAATCATGTGATTTGCTATTTGAATATTTTTTTAAACTTCTGAAGAGTACGTTTCAGTATTAGAACGATAGGTTTCAGCATTGGATCTATCTGCTTCAGTTCTTGAAATTTTGTCTCTATTACGATCCCTTATGATTGTCTTATTTGACCTCCATGAACTACTGCTCGATGAGTATGAAAAATTCTCTACCTTATATTCTATGTCCTCATCAGATTCAGCAGAAAAATTATCTTCCGAAGAATTTACACCCGAACGACGAATATAGTTAGCTAATGGCTTACAATTAAAGTAATAGTCGCATAAAGAGTAATTCTTTTAGTTGGGCTTCTTATTTTTTAAGCTTTCCGAGCTATTGGAATGTAATTGAGCTACATTTACTTTTTTGTGTAATAATGGTGATTGAAATTTTGAACCACAAGTTTGCCTACATATTTTATCAATCTTTTTTTTTAATTTCAATGTTCTTGAGTTTGGCAGTGGCATTACACTGTAAAGAAAAAATGAGTTTTAAGGTTGTTACAATCAGAATTTTAATAATTTTAATTTTAATTGTGCTTAGGATTAACTACAATAGGAAAACAAATCGAAACATGTCCTTAAAGCTCTATTTGACATAACGCGGCACAGTTATTTTTCGTTTTAAATAATCTAAATACAGCAATAGATGCAACGATACGACTATCATCATACCTGAAGAACTAAAGAAAAAAGTTATTGTAGTACCTAAATCGTTTTTAAGGTAGCATAAAACGCACTACTGACACTGTGCACTTAGTGACGTTACTAATATTATTATTCTGGTGCATTTTTTTCTAAAAATTTCTTGAATAATGTCAATAAACTAAATAAGTCAGCATTACTATTATTTAAAAGTTGAAAAGCAAAATGATTTGATGAAAAAAAGTGTCATTAAGCTTATATAGTTCGGAATTTTATATATTTTGAAATACCAAATATATTGTTCCTATACAAAAAATGACTGTAAATAATCATTTGAATTCGAAGATTAAAATTAATAGTTTAAATTTTACAGACATTCAACACAAAAATACATTACTCCGATTGAAATAAGTCGTACTTACCAATATATCTTTAAGTAGTCACCGTCACCAAATAAAAAATGATAATAATGCTTAAAAGTGTGTGAAAAACTTGTGTGCACAACCGGTGCAATAGTCAAAATGACAGAATTCCGGTAATGGTGCTTCCCATACACTTAAAATTACTTAGTGAAAATAGTAAAGCCAGTACGGACATTTTATTACGAATTTTTTATTTATTAGGTTATAGTTTTGTCAATAAATTAGTCCCTGATATTTGATGTCATTCAGAATGATATTGAAGAACAATTTAAATTATTAATTGATTATATTTAAAATGGCTCGGTAAAAAGTTTACTATTATATAAATATTGTAATTTTATTTATTTAGTCGAAATAAAATGTTCACCCGGGCAATGAAAATGGAAGTAGAAAATTTATTTTTCTCTATTCTTCCTACAAAATACAGTCAAAATATTTTGAAATGTTTGAATATACAGACAACTCACAAAAGGCAGAATGAACAAAAATATTTCCGAATGAAGTGACACACCATCTTCAGGAATTTGCATTGAGATTTTGTTTAGAAGATTACATGGATATTCATTGGATTTATTCTAATTAAATATTGAAGTTATTTGTATCAATAACATGACCTTCATTTAGTCCACGAGACTAAATTTTTCTAAATACTCTCAAATTGTACTTGGTTCCATATTATCGTCTTTGTATGGTTTACTTCCGAACTTTCAAAAATAATTACTTAATTTTATATTTTTCTATATTTTTATAAAAAAGGTTAGCAAAGTGCTTTATCAGCGAAATACTAAGAGTGTCTATGGAAGAAGTGATCAGTTTATATACATCTCTTCGCAAAAAAGCAGAGTGAAATGTACCACTTAGGTACATCCGCTTCCATATTCTGTAAAGTGGTTATTGATGGTCAGTATCCGACCACTTACGCATATAATTTACGCATATCAGAACTTTGGCTTGAGCCCGAAATACTCGTCTTCAATGCAAGCACGGCTTGATATAAGTGAAGGGCCTTGCACTTTGTTTTTGGACGAGGCATATATCATATGTGCGATTCAATCCTTGTTGGTATTGGCCTTTGCTACTCACGTGTTGGTATTGGATTGATTCAATCCTTATTCGTATTGGCCCTTGCTCTAACTCAGATCAGTGTGATCTGATTTATGAGTGTATTAGTAGTTTTCATTTGTTTTTACTTTATATGTTCCATTTAATCATATTAGATATTTATATTTTACTTAAGCTGTTATGATTTACGTTAATGTATTGAAGTAGTTTTTACTGTATTTAAAATATACATGAATATGTAATATCGATTGTAAATATATCTGTATGTATCTGTATCTTTAACAGTATTATTTCGTTTCATTATATTCACAAATTTTGATAGGTACGAAGTAAAGTGTAACTACCTATGGATTTTTATATGTTAAGTTCCGGATCCGTGATATTATGGCATCTCAATATCTTAACAGGACTTGTCATTCATGCGACACGGTAATGTGACATTTTAAACGATTTAAGTGATAAAATTTTAAGTGTTACAAATAGACAAATCTTAAACGTTGCTAACTGGATAATAATTTATTTAAATGGGTCAAGTAGGTTATTTTAATTAAGATTTTGCCTTTAAGACTGCCACTTGTTGATTATCACAATGAAATATTATGAAGTATTACGATAGCACTGGCATTTCCGAAATCATATTCAACTGACATAGTTTGATGTATTTTGTGGCGTTATCACTATAAATAATCAGCCCTTTATCGAAGAAAGATTTCTATGTAAGCGTGGTGATATTATCCTCATATGATTCTCCTTATATCATACAGTAAGCATGGACATCAAAAAATCCACAATAGTATCCCGTGTACAATAAATATCTATAGTAAATATGTAATAAAATAAAAAATTGTGTTTGTTATTTGATTTAATAACTGATTATAGCATTCCGGAGACATACCCGGTGTATGCTGTGTTAGGTATATTTCACACATCCACAAATGGGACTGAATCAAATTTTGTTTTAAAAGTCTGTCTTCATTCAATAAAATTTAACTGGCATTTCATCAAATAGTGTCAGTGATACAATACAATAGATTACAATTCAATAAATACTAATATATATATATATATATATATATATATATATATATACTACTTTAAAATTTGCCATAAATACTCCAGAACTACTACTCGATAATTAATTATTTCCAAATAGCAGTAACTTGCTTAGTTGATTGGATTTCTTGCTAGCCACCATGAACGCTTTGATCGCTTGTTTTAACTTAGATCTATCTCTATTTATTGGCGTCAGGCTGGATTAGTTAAAACGTCGCCATTCGAATATTTTTCACGTTATTTTAAGATATTTCTAGCCGGTTAAATAGTAATTAAAATAATAAAGGCGATAAAGGTAAAATGTTAGAGTAACTTATTTTTCCTTTTTATCTCAGTTTAAATGATATTTCAAAATCATACACGTTCTTTAGGATTAGAAGCTAATAATGTAGATAAATTGATAAAAATTCATCTACATGCGTACACCAACAAATGGCCGGAAAGACAGTCTATAATTTATTTATATATTGTCTCCTAATTAACGTTTCCGGAAATATCGCCGATCCACGGATTTTTGTATTTCTAATATTTTATGACATATACAGATACTGGTCACATAAAAGTGGTAGCACAGAGTTTCCTTATTCATTTTGGTAACTACAGAACTCACTATTCAAGTGTATCCGTTCGCGTATTCGGTGGTTTACTTTAGAAGAACTTTTTAATTTCCACATCACATTTCAAAGTTTTAGTATTTAATTACAAGTATATTAAATCTGCCATTAAATATTGAAAACATAAGTCACATTAAGAGAAACACGAAGTTGTATTAATGAAAATAAGTAAAGATGAAAGTGAGAAGGCATGTCAAATTGAACGGGTATCTGAATTATTGATCTGAATTTTGATCATTAAGTAATTTTTTAAGGCACAACTACGTAATAGCGTGTTTGATTTTATTACTAAAAGAATATAAGTACCAACATTAAAAACGGTTGAAATAAATATATAATATCCCAGGACTTTTTATTACAAAGTTATAACGACTTAAAAACTGACAAATTACGATTCGAGCGAAAACGCCCCATGCAAAACGCAATTGCATTATAACGTTATTTGCCCGTACTTAGCATTCATTATAAAGGAGTTTATTAAATATCTTCAGTATCTCGTTAAATATTGCGATTAAATGATATATTACGTATTATAATTTTCTCATTTTTTTGTGTGGAAACTAAATTCATAATAAGTTATCTTGTTTAAAGAAAAAATGGCACTTTTTCTTATTTAGAAGTTTCGACTAATTGTTAGTTATATGCATTATTTTTTTCATCCCAATGTTTGTTAACCTACTCTAAAGTTTTATAACATTTTTACAAAAAATATCAACATTAGTCAAATAACCAATTAAATGATATACGGTATTTATGCTCGGCAGATGGATAAATTCGATATTCAAATCAAAGTTTTTATCGTTAATTTAGATGGTTTTAGCAAGATTTTCCACAAGCCGTGTTTGCTTCCATAGGTTTAATGTTTCGATGGAATTTATTCGAGTACATGTATTAGTAAAGGGCGTCTTTGTATAGTTATTGGCTTTCAGGGACATATTTTACAACTGCCATTATTACTGATTACTATTGAATTGACTTAATTTTAGAGAATATTTTTCGCGAATGTCGTTTTAATTAGAAAGATCATTGAAAGTCCACATAGTGTTATGCCCAGGTGTTGAAAAAATAAAAATTACCCTTTTATTAGAGAAAAAGAATATTTATTCCATAAGGTTTTATTTAAGTCGTCAATAGAGTAAGTAAGGAACCTCGTTTTTATTACAAAATGTCACGTTATTTTCCATAATAATATATAAATGCTATTTCTACCGATTTCTTGAGCAAAATGAAATGAAGTGCAGATTGTGTTTCGTTGTATCCTCCATACATTGATGTAACATGTGAAGCTGGCAGATTAAACAGGGTCGTCGAAAAAACTCACGTAAAATTCGAAAAGGACGAAAGAGACATTTCTTTTGATAACACGGGACGAATGTTTCGGTATTTATTCCGTAACTGAATAGTTCATATTTAATAAATCAAGCGATGGCTATACACTAAAAAAGCAATTATCATTTATTAATTTTTAATCGTTTTGAATAAGATGTTGGGAAGTTTATTAGATTTTTATCGTTATTTTTCTTTATCAATAATAATTCTTGATATGTTATAATTATAATATATGCCGGTTTAGGAAATTAGTTTTTTTTTGTGTATTGTTTGATAGCAAAGTATTGAATTACATTTTTTGCTGTTTCATCACTGAATTGTTTTTTTTATATTGTAAATATACCAACTTTTTTAAAATTACATTCTACTTTTGTAACACCAGGCCCAGTTTTGTCTGTCTCCTTTTTTGCTTTTACTAACTTTTTAGAGTATCTATATTAGGAAACACGTAAAGTTTATTATGTGCCTGTAATACAGTAAGTGTATTTGAACTTCAAATTAACCATACCTATCCAAAATATGAAAACGACTCGGGAAAGATGTAAAAGTTTTAACATATTTTTGACATCAACGAAACTTCTAGTTGAATATTGGAAACCGAAAAAATTATTTATTGACGCGAAGGTAAAGACAATAACGCTAAATTGCACATATCTAAATTGAACAATTTCCACAATAATGATTTAATTTTTAAGAGAAGTAAAAAAAACAACCAAGTGCGTGTCGGACTCGCGTACTTACGGTTTCCTTTTGGCTTACTTTGAAATCGGAAGCCCCACAGGATGCATAAAAAAGATAATATATTTGTATTTACCACATTACATTTCACTTGATACCCCTGAATAAAATAAAATGTTTCTATCTCCTTATTTTCGACTTCTCGAAAAAGCGAAAAAAAATTATTTTAAAATTTTGTCACCGGGGCTAAATGTAATCAAGAAAAAAAAACTAAATAAATATGTAATTTTGGAGAGAAATAGCTACTATTGACATAAATGCAATCAAATGAATAATGAAGTGTCACCACAATAATGGCTTGCGTCTCATACAGATTCAAGTTGCGATTCGGATTAAAAGTTAGTGAATAGTTAAACTCTTATTTAGTTTTTACAAAATTTGTGCCGTATTACATTCTTGAATTAAATTTAAAACGATATAAATCAGCATTAATCATGTCGTTATGGGGACAATATTTTACAAATTTCCGTTGTGTCCTATTTCCGGCCAGTCGACCTACCTCGTCCTCTCAGTTATCGCTATTGGAATATTTAAGGACTGGAACTTGACGGCACATAACAAATAGTTGGAGAGCTCCTTGGTATTTATCTCCAAGTCCTTCTAACATACAATCGGTTAATTAATAACGCATTAACCTTATATTAACATAAATTATTTATTGGGTAAATGTATATGTGTAAAATCGGCGTGTGTTTGTTTGAGCCATATAGTTAATATTCTTCATTATTTCTATTTTCCTTTGTAAGACTCTTAATATAAAAGTACCCCGTCGACAGTCCTTTACTCGGTGTTATTGTACGATTTTATTTAGAAGCAATGAGTGTCGTTGAAAATTTCATAATTTGAAGAGTTAGATTAACGTTGTTAGGAGATAGTTTCCATTTTTCGTTTATATTTTTTTAAAAACAATTTATATACTCTCTACACATGATTTCACGAGATATTATTAACTTGATAAGCGTACTTTTAAAGTATCTGAACTTTTTTTTCACTTGTTGTATTACGATTTTTATGCTGGTTATGCTATCATACAGGCTTTTTACAATCAGCTTCGTTGCATTGTATGAACCTTCTCCAATCCAACTTACATAATATCAGCCATAACATAATATGAAAGCCAATTAAGTAGAAAAATTCAGTTTACGTGGTGCAAAATCCGAAATCTATAATTGGGGAATTCTATTTTAATTATGAGTGGAGTACTCATATGTAATATTTTTTATCGGGTCGTAGCTGTAACAGATTTTACTACTATATTCAAACCTAACCGTAGAGAATATTTGCTGGAAAGAGCTAATAATTAATTTTTTTTGCTAGTGGCAATATCATAACTTTTGTAACCAAAGGGGAAATTGAGTTTCGAATGCTTTGTAAGAATTAGTTCATTTTATTAAGTGAATATTTTGTAAGCCTCTTTTCTCATTCATAAGAAAAATATCTATCTTTACAAATTTCTTGGTGTTGGATAATCCCGGTTCGATATGCAAATTTGACATCGGTAATTGCACTTTGTATTCCAAGCTTTTATGACATGCATGTAATTAGGCAGCAATACTACTAGTATTGCTGCTTTATTTCTATACATTCTACCCATTTCACTTTGCGATGTCTTCAAAGAAGCATATAGAAAATAATTTTGTACATAAGGGATAAAAGCTTTTGCACTGCTGCTTGGACAGCAATGAAAATATATTTCCTTTACCTCATCTGTTGCATGAAACATGGTATTTAGGCTTGCTTTATTCCAAAAAACCGATACATTTTGCTTTCCACGCATCTGTCTAAACTGTTAGTTTGGCTTATTTCTTAAAATGAAGATAGAATATCGCTATTATCAACACCTATTCTTACTACAGGCCTGTCATGTTCCGAGAGTAGGTAGTGCTACGTTATCACCAGTTGGTATTCGGAATCTATATAGATGACTGCGCTTAGTGGTGAACTTTTGTGAAAAAGATGCAAGTCGATATTGAATGTCGATAATTTATAGGCAAATATTTAATTATCTATAAGTGTTTAAATTTTAATATTTTATAAGATGATTTCTCTGTTCAAAAAATTTTTACCATATTTTAATAAGGTTTATATTTGGATTGCACCTTATTCCAGGAACAGCAAGAGTAATAAAGCGACCGTGTTGCCGGAATGCCGTCAATGGATTGCAGCTATTTCTCCTGAATTTAAACCAACGCATCATACTAGAGTAAGTTTAACTGGAAGTTAACTTTAAGTGGAAATTGCCATACTTACGTATTGTTAATTTTTTTCTTCGTCTTATCTAATTTCACATATATTTACGTTATAATATTACCTATGTTTAAAAAGTTGGTTTACATTTTTAGTTTATAGTTCTGCTTCACAGAAGACTAAATTATACATTTTTTATTATGAGAAGACTAGTATAAAAATTATTGCAAAATTAAAGAGATTCAGGTTAGAAGAAAGTGTGGTCACATATATATTTAAAAACTTTCCATCTTATTTGTCTAAATCAGAAAATGTGAAAGTGATGATCAAAAACTGAAGCGAATAGAACATGTTATATTAGCATTAAATGAAAATGTTAAGTCTCATAACGAATAAAATCAGTGACATACTTTTTCTAATTTAAATGATTTTGTAAACAATAACATGCGAAAACGGTCTCAAATAAAAAGCATAGGTAAAATTATTTTTGTCTGTCTGTAAAATTATTTTTGATGTCCATATTATTTCAGCTTTAGTTACTGTAGATGACAGGTAAGTGTTGAATATTATCCAAGGTGAGAGTGAATTGAAATTGTTTTAACTAATTACAGATGACAATAATTTGAACAACAAAATTATATTTTTATGCGATCAAATAAAATTATTAGTTTGAAACAAAATGTTTTTGGATATATAACTGATTGCTTGATTTTTAGCAGTATTATGTACACAATTTCTCTTGCTCCTTACTATTCATATTTTGATCATATTCAATTTCAATATAGTAGTTCATAAGTTTAATTTTCAGATTTCAGAACGATTATTTATAAAGAATATAATTATTTAGTGAATATTGTTATAAATTCATTATATACCATTGATTTACTCTCAATTGGAATGATGAAATACTACATTAGTTCTAAACATTTTTTATAAATTAGCTTGGTGGGACTAAAAAATAGGCAATAAACACTATTTCAATTATAAAAGTGGCATTATCAATGAACAGTCGATTTTATTAAAATTATAGTAACAGTGTAACAGTTAAATTATTTAACAGTTAATATTCTTTGACTCTATCAGAGAATATTAACTATTACTGAGTAAAGAAGCAACACTCACCTCCCCCGCCAGTTTAATGTCATCCGCAGATAACGAGTACGATCAAAAGTACGCGATCTCAGGTTGCCGCTTGTTGCGTATGCGTGTTATTTGTTTGATTTTGCGATGTTTGGTTGAGTTTATCTTGTGTAATTCAGTATTAATTGAATTGTTTATAATAATTTAATAAAACGATCCGTTATTGCGCTGTGTAAAAGTGTTTAGAAAGTAATAAAATCAATAAGGACAGGATATAGTTTTGTCCCCCCTTTTATTTGTTGTAAATAATTTTGTTTTGTATTACCGACATATTTGATTAGTACCTATAACTTTATGTCTATAAACGTGTCACAGCGCAGTTTTAAAATACTAACTATTCTTAAAACATTGTTTTTTTGAACGCGATGTGGTTTGAAAACGGATCCTTGTGGTGTCTGCCATAAGCTTATTATATGGTTTATTAAGAGTCAATGTACAATGAAGACCTTATTCCAGTGTATCACATTTATAAATGAACACAATTAATTTTTTTTAAAATTTTATTTTGATTTTAGAATCCACACTAAGTACATTTTTTCAAATTCTATCTTAATATTATTATTATCAAATCACTTTTACTCAGTTAAATGCACAGTATAAAAAATATATTTACATAATTTATTTTTTACAATTCGATAATAATAAAGACGCGTGCCCCAAATACAAAATTACTGCGCTAGCGTGCTATCGAGACAGTCTTTCGATCAACGTTATAGGTTAGAAAAAGAAACAGCTATGCTGCTTACGTACAGCGTCAACTCGGTCGATCGGCGCGATTGCCCGCAACTATCGAGACTGATAGTAACAGTAAACATTCTTTATGTGCACGCTACTGACAGACCTACATTAATTTATGCACATGATACATTAATGCATGCAAACAAACGGATACGGATAGGCGAGTACGTATATAATATTGTAGTCAATTAAATCTGTTCGCTAGCATGAAGTGTCGGGGGTGTGGTAGATTATTGCAAATGTTACGATATTATATAAAAACATTAGATTTAATAATATATTAGTTTAACTTTTAGCCCTGTTGTGGAAACATTACAAATATTGGGTAAAATGTCTATTATTTCATCATTTATGTCAGATTTTTGGTAATCATGTCAATTTATAAATTGTAAGCGCCGCACAGATTCACTTAGCTTTTTAACTTTTATTTCATGGTTTGTTACAACTCATTGAATACTCTATTAACAAACTAAATTTTACATATATTCTACCAAGAAAGATAGAAACAAATTTTTAGCAAGTATATTTTGGAAAGTACCCGACAATTTAATTACACAAGTATTTGAAACTGAATGATTATTTCCGTCATGTCTTAATTTTGTTATGTGCAGAGGGGAAGAAATAAAGTTGCATAATATATGTAGTAGTTTAGAAACTTGCGGCTTTGACAGTAGTAAAACTAGCGTTGATAATAATAGACGTTATTTCCATATCTGATGATGATTTTTTGAAGATTTCTCATTTACTACCTATTTTTGTACATTTATCAGATTTTTGTGCTCAATTAGTTCTCACAAGGATTACTTGCAGTGTATATATTCTTAACTTTTTTTCCTAAATAAAATAATTGCATATGAAGAAAGGGCTGAAGAATATTAATTTCCTAAATATTTAGACTGGCGAGGATCGTTGTATCCACAATTAGTAAAATAAATTTAGTTCTTTGAATGATATAATAGTCAATTAATTGCAATAATAACGAATAACCAACGAAACATTAAAAACGAAGAAAAATTTCTCAAATGTAAATATCATTTTCGACATAATAGTAATGATCATTTAATGTCTGATATAATTAATTATTTACTCAAATTTAAACTAATTGACTTTGAAATAATTATGAAAAAACTCGTGATGTAGTATTGTAGTATACTTTATTTAAATTATTAACTTATATATGCACGTACCATATATGTTCTACAACAAATTCACAATTATTGAACCAGCGCAAAATTTTAATTCATTACCTTGTTTTATTTCATAATGGTGGATAACCGTAACGTCGCCCTTAATAATGTATTGCGTTGGATTACGCCGACTGGCAAATAGATTGATTGACCAACGTTAGCACAAATTAAAGAGGATTAGCCCTTTGATATGACAGATTGTGTTAATGCCATATTCGTTTCTGTATATATGCCTTTTTTGATAGGTCTACGTGTAATATCGGATGGAAAACTCTGAACGCATATATAAAAGTCAATATTATAATTAGATGTGATGATGGCTATGAGTTGTTGTTTTGGACATCGTTTGAATAAAATATGTAGTCGTTGGTTTGAATATAGAAATGCTATGAAAGTAATGAATAATTAACAAAATTAGTGTTGAAAATATCAGTTGGGTTTATATATGTACTACAAATAATTCAATGTTCGTGTTTTTTTTAGTCAAGTGCATATTTGGCTTATGCGATTGGTTAATAACTTATGAG